>OY776112.1:1963377-2558295 GCA_963675035.1 Allygus modestus
TTCAAACATATTTGTCCATTGTTATAGTTATGAATTATGTTTGCCTTAGTGCTCTCCTTCTGAGGAGAAATTGTTACTAAAAGTTTGTTTATTGTCAGATTATTTTATTAATGACATCGTTCTACAAAAAAATTTAATTTATTTTACAGTTGTAATCTTAAACTTACACTCCTTAAGGTGGTTATTACTCACACTAAAACCTCAAAGCAAATAATATGTGTACGAAACATAAAACTGAAACTTACTAATACTTGTCTGCAAGTATTCATATAGCTACTTATAACACGATTTTATCCCACCGTTAAATATGTCACAAGTATTAGTATGTACCTATAATAACTTCTGTAACTTTTAAAGATACAAAAAAGGATTCAATTGTTTAAACCTCTAAAAAATGTGTAAAAATCAAACTTGCATTAAAAAAATTGAAAAAATCTCCACAAAACCAGATCTTCAACTTTCCTCTTGCATTAAATTGAAAAATGAATCCATCAAATCGTCACAAGCTTTCTAACAATACAATAACACCACTGAAATATTTGTGGCAGCGAACACGTTAATAACACAAGCTAGTCCGACATTACTAATGGGCCCGCGCCCGGCTAAATATACGCGGCCGTTAAGGCTGATTCACTGTCACTTATTTCGAACGGATCTTCCTGCTCGCGACTCGGGGTCATTTCTCATCCCTCAACGCCGACGGCTGAGATCCGTCTTGTTTCATTCCGCGAAATTTGTGTTTTATGACACTCAACTCAAAACAATGATAATTTGACATGATGAAAGAGGGGGTGAAACTCACTTCAACGTATTTTATGAATTTCTACAGCAACTAGCGGGGAGTCGAACTACAGTATTACATCTTTACTTAAAGATTTCCCATATTTTTATGATGGTAAATTTCTAAGTAAATATAACAAAACTGTTATTACGGCGCCGGCGTTTAAAATTAAACTGAAAACGGAAATGTTAAATTTATCTGCATGGAGATAAACTTCAAATATTAAAAATATTGCGTTGAGGTGTAATAGCGTTTATTTGATTAATAAACTGTTGGGCCTACTCAGTGTCAAAACTATTGGACTAATTGTGGCAATGTTTACGATTTCGTAGACGTTTTATATTTATTCCTACGGATTTATATCTTTGTTTGAATTGAATGTTAAACAAATAATTGCTCTTTTTATTTGATTTTAAATAATTTCTTTATTAGCATGATACGTTTTGTTACAACTAAACAGGATAAATAAAATACGTCTTACAACACTATAAGTATATTTACACTTATACTGTACTTACATACAAGACGGTAAAATATACTCAAAAGATGGTACAAGGCGATCGAGTTCAACCAGTTACACCGGTCATCATCAGGCCCAATCAGCGAATGATTATAGTGTCGTAAGACGTATTTTATTCATCCTGTTTATTTGATTTTGTAATCGACTTTAGCTACATTTCGCCTATTCCTACTTTATAGGCTAGGTTGTCCTTTGATGTGTACTAAACTATGTGTTTCATACAATTTGTGCGAATCAATAGACTCATTAGGTCGAATCAGATATAATGAAATATGACACATGAAATTGAAATCAGTATCCAATAGATAGAAATTCATAAATTAATGTTGCATAGACGACTTGTCACTTATTCATGACTAAGTTATCATACCCAAAAACACAAAGTGTGTTGACGGGTTTCCTAGTCCTAAAAATATATATGATACCAAAATGTACCCGAAGTCAAGTGTAGCATCGTTGGTCTGACATTGTTTATCTATCATCACAAACTCCTTAAAGATGTTAACATCACAATGCCCGAAATATTGTTGAATTATTTGAAAGAAATAAACAAACCGTAAAAATATCCCACATTATTATAGAAGTAATCTAGTGAAGCGTTTCTCAAAGCCACATCACAGTTAGCCCTACACGCTACACGACGCCGGAACGAGTTTACGCACGGATGGTTTCCTCCAGTAACGGACAGGCTGCAATCAGTGACATAACCTTAACCTGTGACTTATGCCTGTGATTCACGAGTCAAATCCGTGAAGTGTCGAAGTCGAAGGACTGTCTGCGATCAACAGCTTACGACTCTGGACATTTTCTTATAGCCTATAGTCTTCCACGGATCATTTTCCGTGCATCCGTCAACGATTGTTTTGTTTCTACTCTGATAACTGAGTTGTTTACTTAATTTAAAATCCATTTAATGTCGAAACATCAAATCGCCCCGCGGAAAATTATTGCAAGTGTTCATGCTCAATTTTACCATGTTAGCGAATTTCCCCTATAGGGAAGAAGCTATTACCGTAGTCGGCATGGTAAGACCTAGACCCGGGACCATGATAACTTTTCGTTTTGAGGTCCCCAGACCTCAAAAACACCATTCGTTCGAAACTATATATATATATATATATATATATATATGTGTGTGTGTGTGTGTGTGTGTGTGTGTGTGTGTGTGTGTGTGTGTGTGTGTGTGTGTGTGTGTGTGTGTGTGTGTGTGTGTGTGTCCGTGAGCACGATAACTCTCGTAAAAATTATCCGATTTTGATGAAATTTGGTATAAACGTGTAAAGCAACATTTATGACTTTAAGTTCGAAAACCAGCCAGATCGCTTTATCTAAAGGGGTATTTTGGGGGGTTTTGTACCCCAAAAATGTTTTTTTTTTTGATTTTTTACATATAATTTTGGAAATAGTCAAATTTTAGTTTTTACCATTGTATTCAACTTAAAAAAACACACAATTTGGTATTTTGATCATTCCTCTACGTCAATTGGTTACCGAGATATTGAAAGTGCTAAACACAGTACGTTGTCTAATGTTATTCTTATGGAGGAAAAGAAAAATTTTATGTCACGCTTATTTATGAACGTACACTGATGAAACTTGGAATACGGCTTCATCTAGTTGTGGTTCATTGGTATTTTGTCTAAAAAAAAACAATTTTTTGTCAAAGGCTCTTGTAGCAGCAAACCTGCGTACTCAGCCCCATGTTATTCTTATGGATAATAATTAAATGCTATGATTCCCTTAATTATGAACATAAATGAATAAAAACTGGTATATGACTTCACCTAGTTGAGGTATATTGATATTAACATAAAACTCAATTTTTTGTGTTCCTTGATGCAGCAAACCTGCGTACTCAACCCCAATGTTATTCTTATGGGGAATAATTAAAATTGTATATATTGCTTATTTGTGATTATATTTTTATGAAACTTGGTAAGTGACTTTACGTAGTATTAAGACATTTATATCTCTATTGTAAATTCGCTGAGTGTGCAGGTTTGCTGCGACGGGGGTATTTAACTTATCTAGCTACTTTGTAACGCTTACTCCTCAAGCACTGCTTTCTCGTTTCTGTATAAACACAGAGAACTAGGCGAATGTATTCTACTTATATTACTTCTCTGTGACATTAAGAAGCGCTAAGCTCACTCCGCAGTTTAATGTAGGCTTACTGAAGATATTGCTGACTGATTTACGTTTGTGAATATCTATTTTGATTTCTTACTCACCGCTGCACAGATTAGCCATAAATGATGATTGATCCGCTCATTTTGTCAGGTGCATTCCTGTTTTGTTTTTTTTTTATTTACTAAACTGAACAGATTAACAACTCACGAGCTTTAATCCTATGATTTCTGTGTGTGAATTTCCGTTTTGACCGTGTTGTAGCATATAAGGTATGCGGGCTTGCGTCATGTGCCAGTTAAAATACCCTTACCCTTTTAGATATAGCCTATGATCTTGTGTTGAAGAAAGTGCCATTACAGTTAATACTATTACAATTATTTTAATGAAGGTTAGACGGTTTAATAAAATGATAAATAAACTATATTCATGTAAATTCTAACAGTTCTAGGTTGAAAATTTCCAAAATGTCATCCCCCCACAACGCTTGCGATTAATAAATACAATTATTACAATTTCCGCCAAATTAACTCACTGTTTAAGACGCCAACTCATCTAAGGTGTGTTTTAAGATTAATATGAATAAGTTAGTGAGAAGGCTCGGCTGAGTAAGAGTTACTGAGTAGGACCGGCTCACAGTTTAGACAGGATCAATGACCAATTACAGCTAGATCCAATTTTGAAACTTTACAAAATATTTATATTTTTGTTACCTTTTTTAAATAGAGTTCAAGATTGTGGATTAGTCAAGTAGAAATGGCAGATCAAACGTTAATTCAGCTCATAAAAACAGATCTAAAACCACTGAAGCCTGCACACACAGTACACATCTGTAGCGCACCGCGACGCGTGTCCACGGTCCGACGCCGCACGCCGCTCGCCGCCCACCGCCGCGACGCCGACCCCTCAGTCCGCGCCGCGCCGCGCGACCGACGCTCAGCCATGGGTCGCAACTGTTCTGGTTGGGTCTGCGTCAACGACAATGAAACCGATATCAACTCATTCTACTTCTATGAGGTTAGTCAAATTTAATTAATTTTGTAAAATAATGTATTTAAAGAATTTTTATTTTGAAGTTGTTTGGACAGGTTGTAATATTTACCTAATAAATGCTTACATTTTTAAATGGTTACACTTTTTTATGAGTGTGATTAAACTTTATAACAATTTCAAAAACTGTTTGTTTTAGGTTTTAATTTTTTACTTTCAACCTGTCTATAATCTATATGCGTTTTAAGATTATTTTTGCGTTTGTCTCTTGTTCTAAAGGTGCGAACAGATAACAGTATATGTCCTTTAAGTTCTTTAGTCCAATAAATTGTAATAAACTAAGGACGCTGTCAGTACTGATGGAGACATCTCACTTACAGTAACGTCTACGTCTGAATAATGGAACTCGTTGGAAATTCATTGTTTGTAATGGTGAGTTTATGCTATTTACGAAATTATAGCGGCCATTTTCCGTCACTAATTGGTAAAACTGCCCCCAATATTTTTTTATAACATGAATAATTCAAGATTGAATATTACCATTCAGTAACGAAGTTGGATTTTTACCAAAGTCGTCATATATAGTATATTTTTTGAATTTTGAACGCATATTTTTGCGTTTTTCGTGTATGTCACGCAGATATGTGTGGTGTCTACCTTCGTACTACAGATTTTTAAATATATGTTACAGAAGGTAGGTTTTGGGCCGTATGTCCATTGCGAGCATGTCAACAATGTGTAATGGAATTGTTATGCCTTCCTAATTAGTGGTGTCACATCAAAAGCTCCGCCACAGTCTAATTAACGCCCTAACCCTGTGTAATTCATTCATTTTCCAAAATATATGATGACATTTTAGTGGAAATCTAAAATTTACTGTTTTAAAATAAGTGGATATCTAAATTTTTGGATGAACTACAGATTATTTTCGACAAAATCTCAACATTTGAATATTGTTAAAGAATGCAATTAAATAAATTATTTATTCCGAGGAAAGTAAAACTAGTTTCCTTGATCCATACCGAATATGGAAACATATAAATATTGACCTAATGTCTCCAAAAGGTTTCTAGCATAGCATGTAACAACTATACTCATGGTAATCAAGTTAGCATCTTAGACGAATTTAGTCACAAATACTTAGCATGTAATAACTATACTCATGGTAATCAAGTTAGCGTCTTAGACGAATTTAGTCACAAATACTTAGCATGTAACAACTATACTCATGGTAATCAAGTTAGCGTCTTAGACGAATTTAGTCACAAATACTTAAATCAGTCACTTAAATACTTAATACTTAATACTTAAATACTTACATTTATATTAAGACGAATTTTAAAGGGGAGTCGGTATTTTTTAAAATTCAATGCAAATGAAATGGGCCGTCAAGCTTACCTGTAGGAACCATCTCTTGACCTGTTTGAGCTACATACAAGAAACATTTACTATTTATTAATTGTATGGCTTGACATCCTGTAGCAGAATTTTAAAAATATGGCCACATAAAAAAAATCAAATACAATATCACGAATAAAAAAATCAAACACAGTAATTTGAATAATTATTTTAATTTTATTTGTATATAAAAAGTATTCGTGTTACAACATATCTGTATAAATCTAAACAACTTTTTGATTAGCATGGTGCGTGTTGTTATTACAAACGGGATGTAATAAAATACGTCTTACAATACTTACAAACTGATACTGCATTCCTTTATAAATCTGCTAGGGGAATGTCATATGGGAAGTCTTTAGATGTATGCAAATGTATATCTTTTAGCTCAAACAGTTATTAAAAAGACTATACTTAAGAATCTTAAGAAAAACACGGGTTTCGAAAAAAAACCATATAAACAGCGGGGATTATTTTTATTTGTTTAAATAGTTCACAAATACGGAGCAATGAACATTCTTAAAGAGGATAGACGATCTCAATAAAGGTTCAAACTCCTTCTAGGCAACTCTTATTAGTGAATTTCCTATGGAAAAGTGAACTATTAGCATGACCCGCACGGTGAAACTTAAGCCAGGGACCACCATTGAAGTTCCTAACGTGACCCCCTGAACACGTTTTGAGGGGTCTCTAAAAAGGTTATATGTATATATAGATGTGTGTGTGTGTGTGTGTGTGTGTGTGTGTTCGCACTCTAGCGGTCGCGATTTTTGTCCGATTTACTTCAAATTTGGTAGAGACATTAATTTTTATAATCACTTGGACAAGTTCTTCGGAAAAACAATCGGGAAACTCTAAAACCCATTTTTTGGGATTTTAAGTTTTCAAATATTGAGTTTTTGGGCCCAAAAAGCTTCAGAAAAGCCCCGATTGTACACTTATTACACATTAAATTATTGCACGTAACAAGCCAAAGATTTTAAGCCCTCCCTCATCATTCTAGCATAATTATTTAGCGAGTTATTAAATCAAATGTTAATTGTTAAAATATAGTACGTTGTCTTATGGGAATTTTACAATGAAAAAGGCTGTTTTTCAATCTTAAGTAATTTTATCACTCCAAATATCCCTATACCCTTTTGTTATCCCGAATATACCTTCTTCCAACTTTATAATGTCCCACATTGGTATCCTATTAGTGAATTTACATACAGGAGCATCGGAACAGCCACAAAATAACATTTTTCAATAACAAAATGTAACCGGTGTTAGTTTAAACCCTTTATTTGATCTTTAATGCGGAAATTCACTTCCCTCACGTCAGCGTGCTGCGTGCTGCGTGCTGCGTGCGATCTTGTTTATAACCAGATATGAACGACTGAGATATTAATAAATACGCCCATTATTATTAAGACTAGTTACAACTAAGAACGGTAAGCTAAAAAAAGTTTAGCCTCAATAGTACCTAATTTATATAAAAATATAATGTAGTATCTAATGATGAACAATTGTAAGACAGAGTAAACAAATACAAATATTGTTTCTATAAACTTTTATTTTCCTTCAATTTGTACAACGAATAACTAACCCAATAATGGATTGATTAGCTATTAATAAAACCTACTACAGAATACATTTCTCGTCACAGGCAGTTTATAAGGAAACCTCATAATGCAAAGTGTTAGTCAGAGGTTCTGTCCGGATCTGCTTATTTGGAAAATGAAATTTTATAGCTAAAAAGTAACAAAGAAATAAAATTATAAATACATTTATTCAGGAACATCGCTATTTACGCTACTTATTGGGCTACTAAGGCGGAGGTAATTGAAGTTGAAAATCTTGATTTACATCACCATTTACCCTGCCAATAAAGTTTAAATGGCCAATCGAGATTGCGAACTCCCTCTATATCACAGGATATGAGATTTGCGAAGACCCGTTTAACTGAATACGAATCGAGTACAGTGAAGTGCTTTCATTTGATGTATGTAAAACAACAACTTGCTCTAGTAGACACTCGTACTGCAGATCTGACAGCTCGGTAAATGGCGGGGTAGGCATAAATATCACAGTGAAGTATCTCAGAGATCTGACAGTGCTCGGTAAATGGCGGGGTCGGAATAAATATCACAGTGAAGTATCTCAGAGATCTGACAGTGCTCGGTAAATGGCGGGGTCGGAATAAATATCACAGTGAAGTATCTCAGAGATCTGACAGTGCTCGGTAATGGCGGGGTCGGAATAAATATCACAGTGAAGTATCTCAGAGATCTGACAGTGCTCGGTAATGGCGGGGTCGGCATAAATATCACAGTAAAGTATCTCAGAGATCTGACAGTGCTCGGTAAATGGCGGGGTCGGAATAAATATCACAGTGAAGTATCTCAGAGATCTGACAGTGCTCGGTAAATGGCGGGGTCGGAATAAATATCACAGTGAAGTATCTCAGAGATCTGACAGTGCTCGGTAATGGCGGGGTCGGAATAAATATCACAGTGAAGTATCTCAGAGATCTGACAGCGCTCGGTAAATGGCGGGGTCGGAATAAATATCACAGTGAAGTATCTCAGAGATCTGACAGCGCTCGGTAAATGGCGGGGTCGGAATAAATATCACAGTGAAGTATCTCAGAGATCTGACAGCGCTCGGTAATGGCGGGGTCGGAATAAATATCACAGTGAAGTATCTCAGAGATCTGACAGTGCTCGGTAAATGGCGGGGTCGGAATAAATATCACAGTGAAGTATCTCAGAGATCTGACAGTGCTCGGTAATGGCGGGATCGGAATAAATATCACAGTGAAGTATCTCAGAGATCTGACAGCGCTCGGTAAATGGCGGGGTCGGAATAAATATCACAGTGAAGTATCTCAGAGATCTGACAGCGCTCGGTAAATGGCGGGGTCGGAATAAATATCACAGTGAAGTATCTCAGAGATCTGACAGCGCTCGGTAATGGCGGGGTCGGAATAAATATCACAGTGAAGTATCTCAGAGATCTGACAGTGCTCGGTAATGGCGGGGTCGGAATAAATATCACAGTGAAGTATCTCAGAGATCTGACAGTGCTCGGTAATGGCGGGGTCGGAATAAATATCACAGTGAAGTATCTCAGAGATCTGACAGTGCTCGGTGATGGCGGGGTCGGAATAAATATCACAGTGAAGTATCTCAGAGATCTGACAGTGCTCGGTAAATGGCGGGGTCGGAATAAATATCACAGTGAAGTATCTCAGAGATCTGACAGTGCTCGGTAAATGGCGGGGTCGGAATAAATATCACAGTGAAGTATCTCAGAGATCTGACAGTGCTCGGTAAATGGCGGGGTCGGAATAAATATCACAGTGAAGTATCTCAATTACGATTCATAGAAGCTATTCAATCCAGTCACTCAAGTTTGAGACTTTTTTGGGAGGGGATCTCCCAACTAGTATAAGATCCTAGTACCTGGGGGCCGAGCTTTGCTCGGGGAAGGCCAGTTAGTTTGTTTAGAAGACTTGGAGTAATATTTCACCACTTCCCCCAACTGGTTATCAGATTTGTATAGCTCCTTTGCCTTTTTCCTGAATTTTTAAGGTTACTCCAGTTGTTATTTATAGCTCAATGTCCCTTTGAAATATTTCGGATATGACCATTCTATATATACAATCTTCACTCAACAGTTTTAATCACTGCTATCAGGAAACCACATGATAACAATTATAAACAACGAATACGAGTATTACTTTGACAGTTCCGTGGTTGATTATGAACAGCTGTTACAATTCTTTTGTTTTTATTTTAAACTCCATAAGCCTAATGTTGATTTTTTTAAATTTTCGTTGTTACATAATTTGATTTTTCCTGGGGATGAGACCTCTCTAGAACTTATTTTTATCCCATAAATTAGTTACTTCCAACATTGTAAGTAAATCGTTGATGGAGCCGTTTTTGAGATCAGAGTTGCAAGCAAGCAAACGTTACTCATGTTAGAGTATAGGATAGGATAGGATTAGTTTATATAGTGATGCCGTTTTATGTTATAAGTTAGCTTCAAACTGCTGTTTTTACTTTTGTGCTGTGTTTTGAAAAGCCAATTCAAAAGCCAATTAATATTGAATTGAGTGTTATTCTGCCGTATGACCAGAAGGGTGGAGCCCTGATGGTGGATGCTTCCCAAACTCCAAAAGATGTTAAGGGCTTTTAAATAACGCATGATCGTTTAACTCATAGGCCCTAATATGGCGCTGGCCCTAATGGTTTCGCTGGCAGGCTCTGCTCGTAAATCGGACTGATAAATGCATTTAAATAAAGGAATTTTAGTTTTTTTTATAAAATTGCATGTTTAATTTAATGCAATTTAATTACAATAAAATATTACTAAAATACCCCCGTTGCAGCAAACCTGCATACTCAACGAATTTCAAATGGTACTTCACTAAGTCATGAAGCCACTTACCAACTTTAATCAAAGCATATTAATAAATAAGCGAGATATGACATTTTATTTATTCCCCATAAGAAAAACATTAGGACTGAGTATGCAGGTTTGCTGCATCAAGGACCACAAAATCTCGTTTTTATGCAAATACTAATGGATCATCTCCAGATGAAGCAATATACCAAGTTTTATCAATTTATGTTCATAAACAAGCAAGATATCACATGTTCATTATTCACCATAAGAATAACATTATAGCTGCTGAGTGCGCAGGTTTGCTGCCATGGGGACCACAAAAAATGAATTTTGTATGCAAATAGCATTAACACCCAACCATATAAAGCCACATACCAAGTTTCATTAATATATGTTCATTAATAAGCGACATATACAATTTTGCTTATAAGTTTACATAAGATTAACATTGGACAACGTACTGTGTTTAGCACTCTCAATATCTCGGTAACCAATTGACGTAGAGCGATGATAAAAATACCAATTTGTTTGTTTTTAAGCTGAATTTAATGTTGTAAACCAAAATTTGAGTTTAAAAATAATGATATGTAAAAAGTTAAAAAAACCCATTTTTGGGGTACAAAACCCCCCTTAAAGTGGAGCGACCTGTCTGGTTCTCGAACTCATGAAAATAAAAGCTGCCTTACACGTTTATACTAAATTTCATCAAGATCGGACCATTTTTACGAAGGTTATCGTGCCTACGGACACACACACACACACACACACACACACACACACACACACACATATATATATATATATATATATACATACATATATATGAATTTGAACGAATGGTGTTTTTGTCATCTGGGAGCCTCAAAACGAAAAGTTATCATGGTCCCGGGCCTAGGTCTTACCATGCCACCTACGGTAATAGCTTCTTCCCTATAGGGGAAATTCGCTAATAAAAGGAGAACATTTACAAAGACTCTGTGATTAGAAATAGGGCGTGCGTCTCAACGTAACTTGTGTTTTATGCTTAGAGAAAACAACTTTAAAATTTCTATATATTTTAGGTTTGGGGGGGAACTTAAGGAAGCTAATTAGCCGTCGCGTTTAGAAGGAGAACTGTTAACGAAGATGAACGATGAAAACAAATAAATAAGGAAAATACTAATGTTCATGTTTTGATGATGTAGGGCTATGAACCGAACTATTGAGTCTCTGGGAGGCCACTAGGGTGGAGCCTACTGTAAAGTCGTGAGTTCGAGAAGTGTCTCGTCAACTGTATAGATTTACCAGAATGGTATTTACATTTAGAGTTATTGAAAAATCTTGTAAAAACGATGGTTCTTCCATTGATATTTTGCTTAGTTTATAAATTTTCAATTTTGCAGCGCAAGGAATTTAGGGACCGCTCTATCCAAGAGAATAAAAGCGAAACAAATGTTAATTTTCAGTCAAATAATGTTTGGAGATTGTCATTTTGAAATTGATTGATTTTAACGTTTTGATTGAAATCTCATTTTGCTGTGGGATGAGTGTGAAACGACCAAGTAAACGAAAAAACTGTAACTGTAATACAAAATGTGAAATAGGTATCGAAAGGTGCAATACAAAATGTGACATGGGCATCGAAAGGTGCAATAAAAAATGTGACATAGGTATCGAAAGGTGCAATACAAAATGTGACATGGGCATCGAAAGGTGCAATACAAAATGTGATATGGGCATCGAAAGGTGCAATACAAAATGTGACATGGGCATCGAAAGGTGTAATACAAAATTTGACATGGGCATCGAAAGGTGCAATACAAAATGTGACATAGGTATCGAAAGGTGCAATACAAAATGTGACATGGGCATCGAAAGGTGCAATACAAAATGTGACATGGGCATCGAAAGGTGCAATACAAAATGTGACATGGGCATCGAAAGGTGCAATACAAAATGTGACATAGGTATCGAAAGGTGCAATACAAAATGTGACATGGGCATCGAAAGTTGCAATACAAAATGTGATATGGACATCGAAAGGTGCAATACAAAATGTGACATGGGCATCGAAAGGTGTAATACAAAATGTGACATGGGCATCGAAAGGTGCAATACAAAATGTGACATGGGCATCGAAAGGTGCAATACAAAATGTGATATGGGCATCGAAAGGTGTAATACAAAATGTGACATGGGCATCGAAAGGTGCAATACAAAATGTGACATGGGCATCGAAAGGTGTAATACAAAATGTGACATGGGCATCGAAAGGTGCAATTCAAAATGTGACATGGGCATCGAAAGGTGCAATACAAAATGTGACATGGGCATCGAAAGGTGTAATACAAAATGTGACATGGGCATCGAAAGGTGCAGTAAAGGAAATGAGACTGAGTAAAATAGTTTATTTTATTCGGAAACACATCTCTAAATACATTCTTAGTTGTAGTATAAAGTTAACACATTACGGTTATTTGAATTTTAAAAAAGGTACAACTCGTTCTTAAGACTTTCGAAAACTTTATAAAAAAAACAAAGAAAATGTTTAAAGGACATGTTTAAGACCCGATCCTGTTATCGGAGTGGGTCCCGTGGGATTCGAGTATGTCCTGTTTCAAGGATCCTGTTCTCTTGGGGCCGCTCTCTTCTCGTTGCGAAGCTCGATACACTAACAAAAATAAAATTTACTGCCGACTATTTCGTCGAGAGTACGTAGTTCAGCCCTTAGTACACAGTTAACGCCAGATTAACATTTACTGCCGAGTATTTCGTCGAGAGTACGTAGTTCAGCCCTTAGTACACAGTTGACGTCAGATTAACATTTACTGCCGAGTATTTCGTCGAGAGTACGTAGTTCAGCCCTTAGTACACAGTTGACGCCAGATTAACATTTACTGCCGAGTATTTCGTCGAGAGTACGTAGTTCAGCCCTTAGTACACAGTTGACGTCAGATTAACATTTACTGCCGAGTATTTCGTCGAGAGTACGTAGTTCAGCCCTTAGTACACAGTTGACGCCAGATTAACATTTACTGCCGAGTATTTCGTCGAGAGTACGTAGTTCAGCCCTTAGTACACAGTTGACGCCAGATTAACATTTACTGCCGAGTATTTCGTCGAGAGTACGTAGTTCAGCCCTTAGTACACAGTTGACGCCAGATTAACATTTACTGCCGAGTATTTCGTCGAGAGTACGTAGTTCAGCCCTTAGTACACAGTTGACGCCAGATTAACATTTACTGCCGAGTATTTCGTCGAGAGTACGTAGTTCAGCCCTTAGTACACAGTTAACGCCAGATTAACATTTACTGCCGAGTATTTCGTCGAGAGTTCGTAGTTCAGCCCTTAGTACACAGTTGACGTCAGATTAACATTTACTGCCGAGTATTTCGTCGAGAGTACGTAGTTCAGCCCTTAGTACACAGTTGACGCCAGATTAACATTTACTGCCGAGTATTTCGTCGAGAGTACGTAGTTCAGCCCTTAGTACACAGTTGACGCCAGATTAACATTTACTGCCGAGTATTTCGTCGAGAGTACGTAGTTCAGCCCTTAGTACACAGTTGACGCCAGATTAACATTTACTGCCGAGTATTTCGTCGAGAGTACGTAGTTCAGCCCTTAGTACACAGTTGACAGCAGATTAACATTTACTGCCGAGTATTTCGTCGAGAGTACGTAGTTCAGCCCTTAGTACACAGTTTACGCCAGATTTCACTTATAGTTTTTAAACGTCTTTTATTGTGTCCTGTATAATATTTAACTCAATAATTTTTCCAAAATTAAGCCTACTAAGGCACTTTTTCTTTTCAAATCCATTTAAAGATTTTTTTAGAATCTTCAACGCAGAATTCAAATGAGAGGCCTGGTGGCCGCATAAATAAGTCCAAACGACTCTGAAATCACCCGAGATTTATTCTGAAGCAGGTGGCTACAATTATCCTTGGTAGTTTCATTTGCATGATTGTTCTATTTTACTTTAAAAATCCGGTTGTATATACATATTTAAAAAATCCTGTTTTTTGTTCACTCACTTCCTGAAGTTAATACTAAACCGATTTTAATGATTCTTTTTTTATTTAAAAGATCATTTTAAGTTCTAAGTCACTGTTGAGCCGGAATTTCAATTTAGGCCCCTAGGGCTCTACCTTACGGGACTTCCAACGATCCCATGTTATTCATATGGGGGAGAGTTTTATTTGGTTTATGTCACATGTTTTTTTTTCTTAATTCAATAAACAGCTGTCATATTAGCAAATTTTGTTGGGGGAGCAGCTCGTTATTTTAAAATCACCAAACCGACGACTCTTCCAGCAAGATTTATTAAACCTATTTCATGGTGACGATGCTATTCTCGTTTTAGGCGATTTAAATTGTAAAAATCAATTTTAGGGTTGCCGGGTAAACAACCCAAATGGAGTACGCCTTCTTAATTTTATTAATGAATCTAATTTGAGTATATCGGCCCCTACTGAACCCACACATTATCCTTGGTAAAACAATTTACAACCTGACATCCTTGAAATCACTATTCATAAGAATTTTACTCCTCCAATTTTTCAGCAGGTGTTAAGTGAACTTGACTCCGATCACCTCCTCGTTCTTGTGAACTTTTTCCTACAACCTGTGTTCTCCTCTCATCTACCAAGACTTATTAATGGCAAAGTGGACTGGGAAACGTTTAGAATTGAGCTTGATCATTGCCTAAGTGTCCCAAAACACTTGTACTCAGTGGATGGAATTAATATTGCTGTTGAGGAATTCACTGAATGTTTGAAAATATCAACAACAAATGCAATTTTTAAGGAATTTGGTTCAAAATCAAATGATTTTCTCTATCCTCCAATCAGAATCTCTCGTTTAATTAGAGATAAAAATAGAATCGTCAGTGGCAAAGGAATAGGCATCTCCATTTGAAGAGACAGTTGAATGAACTGACCCGTAGAGTAAGACGTGAACTTGATACATACCGTATAAATTCATATAGATCGTATGTTTCTGATATTGTCCCTGGCGATTCAAATATGTGGTAAGCAACAAAAAGACTTCTGCGGTCTCCAACCATTATTCCCCCACTTTTAAAAAACAATCAGATTTTTGAAAGTGATGTTCAAAAAGGTAATGTTTTTGCTGACCATTTTGAAAATGCATTTAAACCTAATGAAGTTCATGACCATGAAACGAACAGAATCGTGGAGGATTTCCAGAGTGCTACTCCCAGTACTGTTGAACAGCCTATTAGGTACACATCACCATCCGAAATAAGTAACTTCATTAAAATGTTACCGAGCCAAAAAGGTCCTGGCCATGATCTGATTCCTAATGTTGTTTTAAAGAACCTGATTCGCAAAGCACTATCGATACTTGCATCAATATTCAATGCATGCATTTCTTTAGGTTATTTTCCCAAGGCCTGGAAACATGCTGAAATAACTGTTCTCCATAAACCAAATAAACCTAAACATTCCCCAAGTAGCTACTGTACCGACCAATCAGCCTCCTTTCTTCAATCTCGAAGTTACTAGAAAAAGTGATTCAGAAAAGAGTATTACATTTCTTGGACTCCACCAATACTATCCCCCCTCACCAATTTGGATTCCGATCAAAACATTCCACGACTCATCAAATACTACGAATCAGTGAAACAATAAATCGCGGATTTGAGAACAAACTTCACTCCACTACTGCGTTCTTGGACGTTGCGCAAGCATTCGACAAAGTTTGGCATAATGGGCTATTACATAAATTATACCAGTTTGGTTTCCCTCTCCATCTAAGAACTATTTTGAAATCATTCTTAACCGATCGAACTTTTTCGGTCAAAATAAATTTCTACACTATCCACAAGTCGCCCAGTACGAGCAGGCGTTCCTCAAGGCTCGATATTGGGGCCTATTCTTTTTAACATTTTCATGTCTGACATACCGGATCTACCCCAAAGTACACTTGCTCTTTACGCCGACGACACCGCAATCATCTCTCAAAATGCTGATATTAACGAAGCAGTAATGTCATTGCAAACAAGTGTAACAACGGTGAACGATTGGTTTAAAAAGTGGAGAATCTCACTGAACCCTACAAAGTGTGAAACTATGATTTTTTCCCTTAGAAAATATGATGTTCCCCCGGAAATTCGTATCGACAACACACTAGTTCACTGGAATCCTGATGACCAAGGCATCAAATATTTAGGCGTCTATCTGGATAAAAGGTTAACATGGAACTTGCATGTGATCACAACATTTGCCCAAGCATATGCACAGTTATCAATTTTATTTCCATTGATAAATAAAAAGTCAACTTTAAAATCTTCGTGCACACTCCTCATTTATAAAACAATTCTTCGCCCCTTGATCATGTACGCATGTCCAGTGTGGGGGACGTGCATTTCTCATGGAAAACTAACCAACATTACAATTTTACAAAATAAAATTTTAAGGATTGCCGTATACAGTCCATGGTTCGTCAGGAACAATCACAATCACGAAGAACTGGGAATCGACACAGTAGAACACTTTATAAGAAAAAGTACAAGAAAGTTTCTGTCTAATCTACACCATGTTCCTGGAGCCGTTACATTCAACTTAGGGATACCAACCTTGGGGAGGCGTTTAAAAGCAAGGCTTCCTCAGGATTCTTTCGAGATGCAGGTTGATTTGATTTAAGAACACTATCAATTTATGTTCGAGTTTTATTTACATATATTTCTGTATTTAGTTTGTCAATCTAACTAATTAGTTTTAAATAAGTTCCTGGGTGTCTTCAAACGAAGCGAGCCTAATATTGTTATTTTGCCTCTCTGTTTTAAATTCTGTGAATAATGTAAAGTATACATTGAACCAGAATAAAATTGTTTCAAACAAAAATTTAATAAATGCAAGGAATAACAATGAAGTTTTGTCGTTTTGAAATATGAAATCTATGCTGGATAAACTATCATCTGCAAGGATATCCGCTTTGAGATAGCTACTGAACAAGTGAAAATAATATGTTATCCTAAGTTGCGAAAGTGGTTAAATGTTAATTGTTGTGAACTTGAGAGTATGATGACCGGGGTGACTGATCCAAATCAACGGTTTTATACCACCTTATATGTATATTTACTGTTCAGTATACGAGTACAGTTTACGCGTGGTTGTAACTGTGAATGTTACAAGGCGTTATTCACTATATCTTGCCAAATACAATATACCCAACAAAAATACCACAACCTAGGGCTTTGGTCCAGATGTTATCCCTGCCTTCCTATTTAACATACTAAAAGTCCCCTAAAATGAAAGCTGTGGAACGGCAGCTATCTTTGAAAATGGCCGCCAATTTTCACTTGTTTGCTTATAACTCTTTTATTGTTGAAGATAGAGAGGAACATTTAACATTGAAAGGTTTAAAATTAAAAGAGGTACAATAGTGGTTACTATCACCTTATCTCTAAACCTAACGGGTTTCGAGTTATTAATGATTTAAAGTTATAAATATATACAGGATGAGTCAGACGAAATTTCCAGCATGTAAAAGGGGAGAACGATCTAAGCGGAGAAGTAGCAGGGATTTACTGCATTTTTTACCAATTATTTCAATAAAAACCAAAGCGAATAACACAAATGTTCATTCTTGAATTTCTTCTAGGGACAGGGGTGTGAAAATATATAAAACAAAACTATTACTTGTTTGAACTAGTCATTCAAATGATAGCTTAGTTCATAGGGCATGTCATGTATGTTCAGAACCAATTGAAGAAGAGTTCATACTAAGTCCATAATTTTCAAATGCTCAACAAGTGAGATATTCCGATAAATCGAGAATGAAAGTTTAAACCACTAAGCTATAAAACGACATAAAAGAAGCCACTAACTATTTACTTAGTGGAAGTCGCTGTCGGATATTTACAGCTCTTCAGTCTTCCTCTCACCGTCTGATCAGCTCACTCCTCTTATGTGGGAGGTCTACTACTACTACATTAGTGGTGGTCCGACATCCACAGTCTTCCTCTCACCGTCTGATCAGCTCACTCCTCTTATGTGGGAGGTCTACTACTACTACATTAGTGGTGGTCCGACATCCACACTCTTCCTCTCACCGTCTGATCAGCTCACTCCTCTTATGTGGGAGGTCTACTACTACTACATTAGTGGTGGTCCGACATCCACAGTCTTCCTCTCACCGTCTGATCAGCTCACTCCTCTTATGTGGGAGGTCTACTACTACTACATTAGTGGTGGTCCGACATCCACAGTCTTCATCTCACCGTCTGATCAGCTCACTCCTCTTATGTGGGAGGTCTACTACTACTACATGAGTGGTGGTCCGACATCCACACTCTTCCTCTCACCGTCTGATCAGCTCACTCCTCTTATGTGGGAGGTCTACTACTACTACATGAGTGGTGGTCCGACATCCACAGTCTTCCTCTCACCGTCTGATCAGCTCACTCCTCTTATGTGGGAGGTCTACTACTACTACATTAGTGGTGGTCCGACATCCACAGTCTTCCTCTCACCGTCTGATCAGCTCACTCCTCTTATGTGGGAGGTCTACTACTACTACATTAGTGGTGGTCCGACATCCACAGTCTTCCTCTCACCGTCTGATCAGCTCACTCCTCTTATGTGGGAGGTCTACTACTACTACATTAGTGGTGGTCCGACATCCACAGTCTTCCTCTCACCGTCTGATCAGCTCACTCCTCTTATGTGGGAGGTCTACTACTACTACATTAGTGGTGGTCCGACATCCACAGTCTTCCTCTCACCGTCTGATCAGCTCACTCCTCTTATGTGGGAGGTCTACTACTACTACATGAGTGGTGGTCCGACATCCACAGTCTTCCTCTTACCGTCTGATCAGCTCACTCCTCTTATGTGGGAGGTCTACTACTACTACATTAGTGGTGGTCCGACATCCATACTCTTCCTCTCACCGTCTGATCAGCTCACTCCTCTTATGTGGGAGGTCTACTACTACTACATTAGTGGTGGTCTGACATCCACAGTCTTCCTCTCATCGTCTGATCAGCTCACTCCTCTTATGTGGGAGGTCTACTACTACTACATTAGTGGTGGTCCGACATCCACACTCTTCCTCTCACCGTCTGATCAGCTCACTCCTCTTATGTGGGAGGTCTACTATTACTACATTAGTGGTGGTCTGACATCCACAGTCTTCCTCTCATCGTCTGATCAGCTCACTCCTCTTATGTGGGAGGTCTACTACTACTACATTAGTGGTGGTCCGACATCCACACTCTTCCTCTCACCGTCTGATCAGCTCACTCCTCTTATGTGGGAGGTCTACTACTACTACATTAGTGGTGGTCCGACATCCACACTCTTCCTCTCACCGTCTGATCAGCTCACTCCTCTTATGTGGGAGGTCTACTACTACTACATTAGTGGTGGTCCGACATCCACACTCTTCCTCTCACCGTCTGATCAGCTCACTCCTCTTATGTGGGAGGTCTACTACTACTACATTAGTGGTGGTCCGACATCCACACTCTTCCTCTCACCGTCTGATCAGCTCACTCCTCTTATGTGGGAGGTCTACTACTACTACATTAGTGGTGGTCCGACATCCACAGTCTTCCTCTCACCGTCTGATCAGCTCACTCCTCTTATGTGGGAGGTCTACTACTACTACATTAGTGGTGGTCCGACATCCACAGTCTTCCTCTTACCGTCTGATCAGCTCACTCCTCTTATGTGGGAGGTCTACTACTACTACATTAGTGGTGGTCCGACATCCAACTTGAGTTACAGTATACTGAAGCATACAGTGTGGTAGAAAACTCCTGGAACGGTATCGTATCTTTTTAACCATTTAAGCTAAAGCAATAAAACTGATTATATAGACATATCTGATAAAAATCACCTTTTTGAAGCAGCTATGAGTTTTTTATCACATCAGGGGTTCGGCCTACGAAGAGTCAAAAGAAAATCTTCAATGACAGCGTAGGTCGATATGCACCTCAAAGTAAAGGGCTTTATAAGTAGAAAACAATGCCGCAAATCTGACCTCTGATCTAAAACAATGAGTAAGAAATGACAGCCGGTCAAAGTTTACACAAATAGTATTGTATTAATGAATATTAATTAAAATTGTTATTATTCCCGATAGAAAGGTTCTTTCAAGATCCGGTTTTCGGCTATGACTAATACTATGTATGACCTTTAAAATTATGTATAACATTGTCTGTGCTTATTATTAAATGTGTCAAACTTCCCTTGAGACTTCACCGTCTTATAGTGGAAGCCTTGAAAGCTTTGTGGTGAGATCAGTTTTAAATCTATTGCATTATAAAACAACTGTATATACAACAAAACACAAATTTACATTAGCAAAATATGCAATGAGCTTAGAACACAAAGTAATGAAATGGTAAGACAAACTCTTTTAATCAGAGAAAAGATGGACAAATTTTGCGCGGTTTCGAGCAAAAGGCCCTCTAGTTAGTTACATCGGACTGATTTGAATTAAGGTGTAATCCCCCACAGATAAGTAAGAGGCGAAGGTAACTTTACATGTTGGTGTCTAGTATCTAGGGAGTCATTGGTACGCCAAAATGTTATGCAGTAAGTGGATAAATTAGCTTCAAGGATTATTGGATTAATAAAATAATCAATTCAATAGTTTAAATGCACTTAAACCACGCAATTAGGGCGTATTTTTAGGCGAATATAAATGAATGATGAGTGTATAGTTGATGAGATACCTTATGTAACCTTGTTACTGACTAATACCAACTGGTTCCTTAGCCAGGATGACTAAATAATATCCCGATGACCAATGGCGAAGAAGCTGGATAGAGTTTCAAACCTTCACACTGTTTTCTCAGGATCGATGTGGCAAGCTTCAGGTTATGAAGCGAGTACCACTGTGCTACGCAACGTAATTTAAGTCTTAGATAAATTAAAACTCTATGCAATAAATACCAAGGCTTGGTTCATATCAAAGAATAAAAGAGGTTTCTATTTATTTAATGATCCAGCAACCCTTGGAAAATGGTTTATCATATCCTACTGTCAGATAAAGTTGCCATATTAGAAATCCGTTTTCGTTGTCTGAGACAGAGAGATACAGCCTATATATACAAATATTTACGTTTTCTGAGATATATTCTTCCTGTTTGGTCGTGTTTTGCCTTGAAATTATCCCAAAATAATGTCCTTCTTGTGTTAACGTATATTATACTTGTCATTCCATGAACCATTGCGCAATGATGTTCAATAACTTATAGCAACATGTATTTAGTAGACAAGTCGAGTTAAGTCAAATATTAGCTTAGGTCAGAAATGATACGGATGATACGCCTGGATATCGATCCTCGCACACGCGTGGTTTCTGCAAACACCCCTAAAAATCTGTAAAACACTCTTGGTATTGGTCAACCTTGGCGACGTGCAATCCCGACAATCTCTTGATGTCGGGGAACGCTGCGCTGTCGAGTCGCTTCGTGCAGGGGATGTAGGGAGGAATCACCCTCCGGTTCAGTAGCGCAAGCCAGTTTATCTCCCTGAACCAATTGTGGTTCTTTATTTCTTTAACACCGCATTTCAAATTCCCCATCCTCTTGGTGACATCGTATTGTAGAAATCTTTCGATAATGTCTTTCAAATCTTCGTTGAAATCTTTCGGCATCACATATTTGCCGCCAACGATGTTTTCGAAGGTGCCGTTGACATCGTCGCCGAAGAACGGAGTTCGCCCGGAGGACATCTCGAATATCAGAACTCCCAAGGTCCACCAGTCTATCGCCTTCCCGTATCCCAGGTTCAGGATGATTTCCGGAGCCAGGTAGTCTGGCGTTCCGCAGAAGGTGTACGTCCTGTGTGATGCTAATTTTGCCAATCCGAAATCGGTTATTTTTATATAGCCGAAATGATCTAAAAGGATATTCTCCGGTTTGAGATCTCTGTAAATAACACTGCATCTATGTAAGTATTCGAAGGCTAGAACGACCTGGGCCGCATAAAACTTTGATAAGTTGTCATTGAATTTGACGGACTGAGTTAAACGCGTGTAAAGTTCCCCGCCGTCAACGAAGGGCAGGACGAAGTAAATATTGGAGTTGTCTTGGGAGAAATACAGTAAATAGATGGTAAAAGGGCAGTTGAGACTCTGAAGCATCAACTTTTCGTTTAAAGCCTTCTTCACGTAGTCTCGCTCCACTAATTCCTTCTTGCTCAAGATCTTCACGGCGTAGTAGCTCCTGAACAGTTTGTACTTGACTAGTATCACCACTCCGAAGGCGCCTGCGCCTAGTTGGTAAAGAGGTTGGAAGTTGTGGGTCTTCAAGTTGTAGGGGAACCGGGAGTTGAAGGACGCTAAGAACCTTTTTGCTTCTTCGCACAGAAATTCTTCTTGGTCCTCGATGCTCAGCGGTCCGTAGAGAGGGAGTTTCTTTTTATTAGGTACGTGAATATCTGTAGAGTCTAGTTCATTTTGTGAACTACTCATTTAGAAATATTTAAATCTTTATAATGCATGTGAATTTTTGACAAGGTGCCTCTTTATTAAAATTGCAATTTTATCCTTGAAAGTGAATTTGTTCATAATAAAAACAAAACATTTTGATGTGTTACCCCAAATATGTCAGTGATCAGCTGCCTATTATATCAGCTGTATATTTAAAACAATTTGTTAAGCCACTTTATTCGTCTGAACTGAACTATTTGTTTAAATGTTGGTTATCTATATAGGCCTAAATAAAGCAGAGTTCTTGTCTGTGTGTGGATCGCCGTACGGCTAAACTACAAGGAGTTAAGGCATGCAATTTTCAGGGTAGGTTCCTCTAGGTTACAGCTATTGTACCTGACTCTCAGTTTCCTCTAAATCCTCTAGGGCTACTCCCCTTAGGACGTCCAAAATTCCAATGTTAATCAAATTAGACCATACAGTTACAGTTTTCTGCTATTTATTTAATGTTATTCAAATAAACAGCTGACATTAGTAATTTACTTTTTAGCGAATTTACCCTATAGGGAAGAAGCTATTACCGTAGTCGGCAAGGTAAGACCTAGGCCCGGGACCATGAAAACTTTTCGTTTTGAGGTCCCCTGACCCCAAAAACACCATTCGTTCGAAACTGTATATATATATATATATATATAGTGTACCTGCGGGGCCGAGCTTTGCTCGGGGGAAGGCCAGTCAGTTTGTTTAGATGACTCGGAGTAATATTACACCACTTCCCCCTACTAATAATCAGATTTGTATAACTCATTTGCCTCTTTTCTACATTTTTAAGGTCACTCCAGTTGTTATTTATAGCTCAATGTCCCTTTGATCTATTTTACTACTCTATATACATAATCTTCACTCAAATCTTTTAATCTCTGCTCTCAGGAAACCACATGTCAATAATCATAAACAACATGAGTATTACTTTGACAGTTCCCTGGTTGATTATGAACAGCTGGTACAATTATTTTTTTTTGAAACTCCATAAGCCCAATGTTAATTTAATTACTTTTCATTTTAGTTTTTTTTACATTATTTGATTTTTCCTGGGAACGAGGCCTGTCTAGAACTTATTTTTATCCCAGAAATTAGTTATTTCGTACATTTGAAGGAAATCGTTGGAGCCGTTTTTGAAATCAGTGTCGCAAGCAAGAAAGCAAACCTTCTCATAATGACTCATATTAGAGTATAGTATAGTATATACCCCCGCCGCAGCAAACCTGCATACTCAGCGAATTTCCTATGGAGATATAGATGATTTAATACTACATAAAGCCACTTACCAAGTTTCATAAAAATATATTCACAAATAAGCGATATATACAATTTGAATTATTCTCCATAAGAATAACATTGGGGCTGAGTACGCAGGTTTGCTACAACAACGAACACAAAAAATGGGTTTTATGCTAATATCAATATAACTCAACTAGCTGAAGTCGTATACCAGTTTTTATTCATTTATGTTCATAATTAAGGGAGACGGAGCATTTCATTTTTCTCCATAAGAATCAGCGAGACGAAGCTGTGTATACCAAGTTTCGTCAGTATAAGTTCATAAATAAGCGAGATATAACAATTTTCTTTTCCTCCTTAAGAATAACATTAGACAACGTACTGTGTTTAGCACTTTCAATATCTCGGTAACCAATTGACGTAGAGGAATGATAAAAATACCAAATTGTGTGTTTTTTAAAGCTGAATACAATGGTGAGAACGAAAATTTAACGATTTCAAAAATTATATATAAACAATTCAAAAAAACATTTTGGGGGGTACAAAACCCCCCCAAAATAACCCTTCGGATAGAGCGATCTGGATGGTTTTCGAACTCTAAGTCATAAATGTTGCTTTACATTTTTATACCAAGTTTCATCAAAATCGGGTCATGTTTACGAGAGTTATCGTGCTCACACACACACACACACACACACACACACACACACACACACACACACACACACATATATATATATATATATATATATATATATATATACAGTTTCGAACGAATGGTGTTTTTGGGGTCTGGGGACCTCAAAACGAAAAGTTATCATGGTCCCGGGCCTAGGTCTTACAATGCCTACTACGGTAATAGCTTCATTCCTATAGGGGAAATTCGCTAAAAAAACACCATTCGTTCGAAACTGTACACATATATATATATATATATATATATATATATATATATATATATATATATATATATATGTGTGTGTGTGTGTGTGTGTGTGTGTGTGTGTGTGTGTGTGTGTATGTGTGTGTCCGTGAGCACGATAACTCTCGTAAAAATGATCCGATTTCAATTATACTTGGCATAAACGTGTAAAGAAACATTTATGACTTTAAGCTCGAAAACCAGCCAGATCTCTCCATCCGAAGGGGTAATTTTGGGGGGTTTTGTACCCCAAAAATGGGTTTTTTGAATTTGTTACATACAATTTTTTAAATAGTCAAATTTTCGTTTTCACCGTTGGATTCAGCTTAAAAAACACACAATTTGGTATTTTGATCATTCCTCTAAGTCAATTGGTTACCGAGATATTGAAAGTGCTACACAGTACGTTGTCTAATGCTATTCTTATGGAGGAAAAGAAAAATGTTATACCTCGCTTATTTATGAACGTATACTGACGAAACTTGGTATACGGCTTCAACTTGTTGTGGTCTATTGATATTTGCTAAAAAAAACCAATTTTTTGCCAAAGGCTCCCGTAGCAGCAAACCTGCGTACTCAGCTCCCATGTTATTCTTATGGAGAATGCTAAATGCTCTGTCTCCCTTAATTATGAACATAAATGAATAAAAACTGGTATACGACTTCAGCTAGTTGAGTTATATTGATATTAGCATAAATACCCTTTTTTTTGTTACTTGTTGCAGCAAATCTGTGTAGTCAACCCCAATGTTATTCTTATGGAGAATAATTAAAATTGTATATATCGCTTATTTGTGAATATATTTTTATAAAACTTGGTAAGTGGCTTTTTGCAGTATTAAGACATTAAATCTCCATTGGAAATTCGCTGAGTATGCAGTTTTGCTGAGACGGGGGTATTTAACTACACTTAATACATGGGTGAAACCGGTATAATCAGTTTATTCTAAACATTGAGCATTTAGACTATAATTTATCCTTGCAGCTCCCCTCTCCCCCATATACAATGGGGTTTTCCGATTGTAATATAGCAACAACAGAAAGACATTACGTTTTAAAACTTGACTAAGGTTGTAATTAGTGTATGATTATAGCAATACAGTTGGTGTGGTGTGTCGCGACCCCCTCCCCACCCCATTGCTATTCTTTTGAGGGGGAGGTGAAATGCCTTCGTCCATCTAAATCTAGAGTTCCTCCGGGCCGATTCAATAACTACTGTGTACACCGACGCGGCTAGGATTTATAATAAGTGTAGAATAGAATGTGTGAGATGCCTTGTTACTGAATAATACCGAATGATTCATGAATATTAATTAATATCCCAGTGGCCAATGGCAGCTGGATTCAGTTTCGAACCTTCGCAAAATTGTCTCAGGATTTTGCTCGGGATCGGTCTGGCGAACTTGAGATTATGAAGCGGGCACGCTAACGTTTACGCTACCCAGCTGATAACTGATGCGTCATTAGAAACGTCTGCTGATGCGGTGGTCAAATGAGATAACTGGATGGCCAACTAGCGGACGAAGGGTTGAGGGGAAAGTTACTCCATCCACTTTTCATACTAACCCAACCAACACTATAACTGGGGGCGAAGGGTTGAGGGGAAAGTTACTCCATCCACTTTTCATACTAACCCAACCAACACTATCATCCAGTTGACAAAACCAACCAAGAAACTATCATCATTGACTATGAAAACTGAAGCGGCCTGCAGGGTTTATTTCTTGTTTTTAGTACAGCACACACCAATGCTGACAAACTTTATACTATTTACAGAAAACAAAATAATCTCGTCTGTATACCAACTAGAGTAAGCAGCACAAACATAGTGCGATGGAAGTTAATACATTGTTGTCAAATCGCTCTGGTCAAATAAAACATATGGCAAAGTACAACTTTCGTCTGTTTTGAAATTCATTCCTATCGTACACAACATTAAAAAAAATAAAAACAAGCAGACTGAATCATTGTTTGTGAAATTCGTTTGGCAACAGTGTTCGATGAGAGGGGGTGAGGGGGGAATCATATGGGCAATTAACTATCGAACTATTTTCTAAAACAAAACTTTTAAAAGCTACTTCAAATTCTTTACAACCAATAATGCCACTACGCTCACTTTTGGCTTTGACAATTGTTTCGTCAAACTATGGACCACATAGTTACTGACTGTCCTCTGAGCGCTTTCCCTGGAGGGTTGGCTGGCCGCTGGCCTACATGGAACAAGTGAGGCTGGACTCCAATGGCTTAGGGCCCTGGATTTAGGTCTGTAATGGGAGATCCTTTATTTATTCTTAATTAACGCAGGTAAATAATACCGAAGTTTTTGGGTTTGTTTTAAACCCCGAAATAGAAGGCAGTGGTGTAAACCATACGCTATATTTACTTATATATATAAGTACTTACATATATATATATATATATATATATATATATTTCCGTCTTTGTGTTTGTCTTTATTTGTTAACACATTGCATCTTAGAAATCAGTTAATGATTTTATCATTGCATAAGAATTATTCATGTTTTAGTCTGATTTGTTATTGAATTTAACGTAACTAAAAACTTTAAATTCAATAACAAATCAGACTAAAACATGAATAATTCTTATGCAAAGTTAAAGTCATTAGAAAACAACATTAAAACATTAGAAACAAGTATATTTATCGTACACACACACACACACATATATATATATATATGTGTGTGTGTGTGTGTACGATAAATATACTTGTTTCGTGATTATAAATATTAAAAGTTTCTAATGTTTTAATGTTGTTTTCTAATGACTTTAACTTTGCATAAGAATTATTCATGTTTTAGTCTGATTTGTTATTGAATTTAAAGTTTTTAGTTACGTTAAATTCAATAACAAATCCGTATATATATGTGTGTGTGTGTGTGTACGATAAATATACTTGTTTCGTGATTATAAATATTAAAAGTTTCTAATGTTTTAATGTTGTTTTCTAATGACTTTAACTTTGCATAAGAATTATTCATGTTTTAGTCTGATTTGTTATTGAATTTAAAGTTTTTAGTTACGTTAAATTCAATAACAAATCAGACTAAAACATGAATAATTCTTATGCAATGATAAAATCATTAACTGATTTCTGAGATGCAATGTGTTAACAAATAAAGACAAACACAAAGACGGAAAATGGTTCAAGAAAATCAATAGGTTTATACGAAACTTTTTTACCCAAATGTGAAACTATATTATACAGGGGCGTTTCAGGAATTCGATGATCGTGCGTGAGTTTTTAAAAGAACTCCGCCAGCACTGTTCCGGCTACTGCCTGGCTTTTGTGTTTGGTTTTATTTTATTTTCAATTTAATTTGATTTTAGGTTTTTTTTTGTTTTTTCACAGCTTTGCCTGTGCAAATAATATTTTGTATAATTTTGTCATTTTTTTCATCTGAAGACGGGATTAGGTTCCGGATCCCGAAACGTCGTGAAACTTTTGATTCTGTTTCATTGATGGCAAATGGCCTCCTCTAATAAAACTGAAAATGTATAATTGCATTTTTGAATCACGGTATTTTTCACTCAGAGTTTATAATTTTCATTAGTTTATGCCGAAGAAAGCGAGAAGAGAAAAATACATAATGCCAGGAGGGATGACTATTTATTTGCATGAAACTAATAAGAGAAGAATTAAGTTGAGCTTTCTTCAAATTAACTCGTGTTGACTGTCGAGAGCGCCTGGGATATTGCCAGGGGATATTAAACTGTAAACATGTAAACCTTAAACTGGCTGCAGATTGACCGGTAAACATTGTTGGTAAGGCTTCAGGGGAAGTCCAGTGTCAATTCCCACGGAACACTTGGTAAGGCTTCAGGGGAAGTCCAGTGTTAATTCCCACGGAACACTTGGTAAGGCTTCAGGGGAAGTCCAGTGTCAATTCCCACGGAACACTTGGTAAGGCTTCAGGGGAAGTCCAGTGGCAATTACCACGGAACACTTGGTAAGACTTCAGGGGAAGTCCAGTGTTAATTCCCACGGAACACTTGGTAAGGCTTCAGGGGAAGTCCAGTGTCAATTCCCACGGAACACTTGGTAAGGCTTCAGGGGAAGTCCAGTGTCAATTCCCACGGAACACTTGGTAAGGATTCAGGGGAAGTCCAGTGTTAATTCCCACGGAACACTTGGTAAGGCTTCAGGGGCAGTCCAGTGGAAATTACCACGGAACACTTGGTAAGGCTTCAGGGGAAGTCCAGTGTCAATTCCCACGGAACACTTGGTAAGGCTTCAGGGGAAGTCCAGTGTCAATTCCCACGGAACACTTGGTAAGGATTCAGGGGAAGTCCAGCGTCAATTCCCCCGGAACACCGAAGAACAAAAATTGAAGTAGCCAACCACTATATTCACGTCAAAAGCGACGAGAAGAGAGACGAATGAGCGAAGTGAATTCATTTCTTCCATGTATTAGAACCGTTTTAAAATAACACGAGGACGATCTAGAATACATATCACGCTCTACAAACAAAGCTGAGTCCTTTTACGCTGCACATTAATGCAGCAAAAAGTAACGGCGTTTATACGAAATATTAATATGAAAATTGTTAACCCTAATACAGTTACAGTTGTAGTGCATACTTCCACCGATGTATCAACATGTTTTATTTTGTTTTCCCCTAATCCTAATACAATTACAGTTGTACTGCATACTTCCACCGATGTATCAACATGTTTTATTTTGTTTTCCCCTAATCCTAATACAATTACAGTTGTAGTGCATACTTCCACCGATGTACCAACATGTTTTATTTTGCTTTCCCCTAATCCTAATACAATTACAGTTGTAGTGCATACTTCCACCGATGTATCAACATGTTTTATTTTGCTTTCCCCTAATCCTAATACAATTACAGTTGTAGTGCATACTTCCACCGATGTACCAACATGTTTTATTTTGTTTTCCCCTAATCTTAATACAAATACAGTTGTAGTGCATACTTCCACCGATGTATCAACATGTTTTATTTTGTTTTCCCCTAATCCTAATACAATTACAGTTGTAGTGCATACTTCCACCGATGTATCAACATGTTTTATTTTGTTTTCCCCTAATCCTAATACAATTACAGTTGTAGTGCATACTTCCACCGATGTATCAACATGTTTTATTTTGTTTTCCCCTTTTCCAACCGAGAAACAACTACTGTTTGGAACATTAAGCGAGTCACCATAGATTGAAAGCAACTGAACCGTGTAATAGTGTCGCTATACCGATGCTTACATATACAAAACGCGACGCTCCTTGGATTACAATGTTCCAACAACTGACACATAATCATAAATCAAATTGTATTTAATTTCCGTCCTTGGATACCGTCGTCCTCGATGTGAATTTATGAGACTCATGACTTTAGTAAAATCAAACGAGTTCGCACGCAGCACGCTGACGTGAGGGAAATTAATTTCCACATAAAAACTTTTAAAACTCAAACCCAGTGTAAAAACATACATTTATGCCAATTTTATTGAAATCTGGAAACATTGATTTTTTGGCTGTTCTGATGCTCCTGGTTTAATTTATCTGCAATGTTAGGAATACAATTTTGCGCATTATAAGGTTAGGAGAAGGTCCAGTCAGGCTTAAAAGTAGGCGCGAGGTTGCTGGGGATGAAACAAATACACCAACAATGAATAACATGCTTTTCAACGTACTGTGTTAGCCGATATACATTTTCTTTAATAACTCGGTAAATATTTATGCTAGAATGACGAGAGAGGGCTTAAAACTTTTGCTTCTCTAATTACCATCTTAATATATGCATTAATTGTACGTCCGGGGCTTTTCTGAATATTGTTGGGCCCAAAAACTCGGAATTTGAAAGAATAATCCCCAAAAAAGGGTTTAGAGTTTTCCGATTGTTTTGCCCAACGAACTTGTCCAACTGATAATAGAAAGGAACGTCCCTACCAAATTTGAAGTAAATCGGACAAAAAATGCGACCGCTAGAGTGCATACACACACACACACACACACACACACACACACACACAAACACACACACAAACACACACACACACACACACACACACACACACACACACACACACACACATATATATATATATATACATATAATTACATATATATATAATTTTGAACATCACCCCAAAACGTGTTCAGGGGGTCATGTTAGGAACTTCTATGGTGGTCCCGGGCTTAAGTTTCACCGCGTGGGTCATGCTAATAGTTCCACTTTCCATAGGAAATTCACTAACAAGAGCAAGATTTGCAAGACAGCTATTGCCAACTTACCATTGGTTTGTAGTTGAAGAAAAATGGATTAAAGACTAACAAAATGGATTTCCTCAAAGTCTTTTTACAAAGTAAATGGTTTATTGATGAATAAAATGACTGAGTTGAAGTTTGATTGAAAGCTTTTATTTTATTGAAAATGTTTTTTCTATGTTTTAACCTCACACGATTTTGTTGTTGTTTCATGATTCTTACATGTACTGCTCCTGTTCAAATCTATAATACTATAAAAAAGAGGTGGTTTCTGTCTGTCTGTCTGTCTGTCTGATGTTCCGGGTGGACGCAAAAACTACTAAACCGACTGGGCTGAAATTTTACACAAAGGTAGATCTTGAACCCATGCAACATATAGGCCTATTCACTTCATTAAAATCCCCTCAGGCTACGCCCCGTGAACATCCTAAGTTTCAATGTTTGTGTGTGTGTGTGTGTGTGTGTGTCTGTGGATGTGTGGATTTGTACAGAGCTACAGCCCTAACCAATGGCCCAATTTTTATGAAATTTGGTATGTAGGTACTAATCCACGATATCTCCAGGCGTTTTTTCATTTTTTGAATTTTTGATTTTTAAGGGTAATTATCCCCCCAAAACCGCCAAAAAACATGAAAAATCCAAATTTATCAAAAACGGCTCTAACGATTTTGATTAAACTTTAGTCGTTTGTAGAACTTTAGTTTTCCAACAAAATGACACTATACCCGCATTCCTGTAAAAATTCGGGTTCAGAAATTACAGGACTTAAAACATCAAAAATTCAGTTTTTTTATTTTTCATAAAAATACATAAATATACAAAAATATTACTATTCATAAAAAGAGCTTAAAAAACTAAATAATTTCGTATTTTGAATTACTATTCTACGATTGCTGGTTTCGGAGAAAATTGAAATTTTTATTTTGCGGTAAACGTAGTACGTTGTCCAGGGTTATTCTTATGGGGAATACAAAAATACCATTTCTCTCTTATTTACTGATAAATTTCATTCAAACTTGATATGCTTGTCAATTTAGCATTGACCAACAGAGGTAATTTGAAATATCTTGCCCCTTAATAACCCTGGGGGGGGAATAGGGGGCATTTCTCCTCTTAAAACCACGAGTGTAGCAATGGATTCTGTAGTGCCTCCAAAGCAGGGATTTGGGTGAATGTTTTTTAAAACAACTTATTTACAAGATTTTCTGTACATTCGACCGTGCTTTGTATTATATATTTTAGTAAATAAAAAGTAATTTATTCGTTAAAGTTGGGCTTAAAGGGAGAAAGTATGTGTCAGTTTCCTGATACCGTTTATTAGCGAATTTCCCTTATAGGGAAGAAGCTATTACCGTAGGTCTCATGGTAAGACTTAAGCCCGAGACCATGATAACTTTTCATTTTGAGGTCCCCAGATGCCAAAAACACCATTCGTTCAAATTATTATTTATGTAGGCCTATATATATATATATATATATATATATATATATAAGTATAAAAACATGAAAATAACCACGAGTACCCTGTTAAAAACATTTTTTAATTATATTTTCACTAACATGTTTCGACTTAAAGTCATGATCACAGTGCTAATATTTATTTGGTTAACCTAACTCTGGTGTTATCAACAAATCGTAAATATACAGGCTTATGATAATAAACAGCTGATCTATTTTTCTTTTTGGTGCAAGCGTTTTGAGTTTGTTCTTATATTTATAATTTTATTGAAGATTGGGTTGCTAGATTGAATGCATTGTATTTAATGAAGAATTTCATATATACCAAAGCCAAAAGAATGACAAAGATAATGTATTAAATACAATGCAAATTCAATCTAGCAACCCAATCCTCGATCAAATTATAAATATAAGAACAAACTCAAAACGCTTGCACCAAAAAGAAAAATAGATCAGCTGTTTATTATCATAAGCTTGTATATTTCCGATTTGTTGATAACACCAGAGTTAGGTTAACCAAATAAATATTAGCACTGTGATCATGACTTTAAGTCGAAACATGTTAGTGAAAATATAATTAAAACAGAATAGGGCTACTATAAGATAAGTATAAAAACATGAAAATAACCATGAGTACCCTCATGGTTATTTTCATGTTTTTATACTTATCTTATAGTAGCCCTATTCTGTGAATTTGATTATCTAAATATATATGTAAATAAATAAATAAATAAATAAATAAATAAATAAATAAATAAATATATATATATATATATATATATATATATATATATATATATTATATATATGTGTGTCCGTAAGCACGATAACTCTCGTAAAAAAGATCCGATATTAATGAAATTTGGTACAAATGTGTAAAGTACCATTTATTTGAACGAGTTCGAAACCAGACGAATCGCATTATCCGAAAGGGGATTTTTGGGGGATTTTATATCCCGAAAATGTGTTTTTTGGGGTTTTCACATGTAATTTTAAGTTCAATCAAATTTTAATTTTCACCATAGAATTCAGCATAAAAAAACAAAAAATTTGGCATTTTGATCATTGCTCTACGTCAATTAGTTACTGAGATATTGAAAGTGCTAAACACAGTACGTTGTCTAATGTTATTCATATGGAGAAAAAGAAAAATTGTATATCTCGCTTATTTATAAACATAAACTGACGAAATTTGGTATATTGCTTGATCTGGTTGTGGTTTATTGTTGTTTGCACAAAAAAACTATTTTTCGCCTATGGTTCGCGTAGTAGCAAACCTAGGTACTCGGTCCCCATGTTATTCTTATGGAAAATAATTAAAATGTTATATATGGCTTATTTATGAATGTATATGGATGAAACTTGGTATGTGACTTCCACTTAGTTGAGTTCTGTTGTTATTTGCTTAAAACCCATTATTGTATGTTCCTTGTTGCAGCAAACCTGCGTACTCAACCCCAATGATATTCTTATGGAAATAATTAATATTTTAAATATCCCTTGTTTGTGAATATATTTCCTTTGTTTTATATGAATCCTGTTAACTGCCGTTTTACGTTAAATATTCATTGGAAATTCGCTGAGTATGCAGGTTTGCTGCGACGGGGGTATTTTATTTTATGTTGTCCTCCCTGTATTTTATATTTTTGCCCCCCCCCCGACTTTATATTTTTGCTTCCCCACCGATTTTTAATTTTGGCCCCCCCAATTTTATATTTTGCTTCTCCCTCCGATTGTATATCCTCCCTCCCCGACTTCGATTTAATATTTTTATTTTATTTCCCCCGATTTTATATTTTTCCCCCTATTTTATATTTTTTTGCCTTCCCCCGGATTTTACATTTTTGCTCCCCACATTTTTATTTTTGCCCCACCCCAATTTTACATTTTGCTCCCCCCCTTCTTCGATTTTATATTTTTATTTTATGTTGTCCTCCCTCTATTTTATATTTTTGCCCACCCCAACCCCCCCGACTTTATTTTTTTGCCCCCCCGTATTTATATTTTGCCCCCCCGACTTATTTTTTTGCCACCCCAATTTTATATTTTTGCTCCCCCCGATTTTTATTTTTGCCCCAACGCCAATTTTATCTTTTTGCCCCCCCCTCTTCGATTTTATATTTTTATTTTATGTCCCCCATTTTATATTTTTTCCCCTACGATTTTGAATTTTTTTGCACCCAATTTTACAATTTCGCTCCTCCCAATTTTTATTTTTGCCCTCCCGATTTTATATGTTGCTCCCCCCATTTTATATTTTTGCCCCCCCCGATTTTAGATTTTTGCTCCCCATTTTTATTTTTGCCCCACCCCCAATTTTATATTTTGCTCCCCCCTTTTCGATTTTAAATTTGTATTTTATGTTGTCCTCCCTCTATTTTATATTCCCCCCGATTTTATACTTTACCTTCCCCTCCCACTTTTTATTCCCTCCCCGATTTTATAGTTGGCTTTCCCCCCCAATTTTATATATTTTTTCCCCTCTCGATTTTACATTTTTGCTCCCCCCATTTTTATTTTTGCCCCACCCCCAATTTTATATTTTGCTTCCCCCCCTCTTCTAATTTATATTTTTATTTTATGTCTCCTCTCCATTTTGAATTTTTTCCCCCACCCCGATTTTATATTTTTACTCTCCCACCCGATTTTTATTTTTGCCCCTCCCCAATTTTATATTTATGCCCCCCTCTCCCCCTCCCCGATATTTTTTAAATTTGTATTGTACTTGAGTTCTTTTATTTCTAAAAGCGAATCCAAAGTGTTACGTGTTCCGATTTGGAGTCGCAAACCTCACGCCGTTTACAACCCGACAGAGTTCCTCGACCTAGCAACAGGACCCGAATTATCTGCCAGTATATTTCGTTAACTTTGATTTAATTGTACATTAAACGTGTAAAATGTAATTTTAATATTATAAAATAATGTGGATTGTTATTTGCTTTAGTTAATCTACCATTTATATACAACCCGTACGAAAGACGGGTACACAGCTAGTAGGATTTAAGAACGTTCATTATCTTGAATTTGATTTGAATTCATTTAGGTTTTATCTGTAATGTAATATTTTCCTGATATGCAATTAAGTATAATATTGACATACATTTATATTTATTTGACTAGGTTATTGTAATTTTGTATTACTTAATGACAAATAAAGTTCTTTAATCTTGAATCTAGAAAATTAGTGTTAAACGTGGTTTTAAAAAATCTGAAAAACAATTTTAAGTAATAACATTTAAGCAGTAAGAGTTGTACACCAGTGTACTTTATAGGTAACAGTTTATCTGGAAAGGTAACACTCATTTGTACAGTGTTCTCTGTGACGTTGTCCCTTAGTATGTTGGGTTTATATTACATTTCTCCTCTCAATCAACGGACAAATTCATTTACGTGGGAAAAACTTATTGCAGATGATGATTTAGTAAAGAACCGGTTGACAGCAATAAGTCATGTTACGAGTAACGAATGGTAAATGAGTATACAAATATTAGCCTTCATATTTTATTCTTTTCGATGTTTTACGCATTAGAGTAACTGAATTGACGTTAAATGATTTATGTCTTTCTGTTAGGTTCTTGATTATACCCGCGTTTCACAAAAAGAGTCTGTACTGAATTAAAAAAGTCACATTTCTTGTGGCGCTTTGAGAAACATTTAGGTAATTTTAACCAATCGCATACCATTCAGTTCCTCCCATCTAGAGTCCGCCAATGTCTCAATGGGAACAAGAAACGAGCTTAAATTGAGTATACTAGCTCTGTATACTAGCTCTGTATACTAGCTCTGTATATGCTAGCGTATACTAGCTCTGTATACTAGCTCTGTATATGCTAGCGTATACTAGCTCTGTATACTAGCTCTGTATATGCTAGCGTATACTAGCTCTGTATACTAGCTCTGTATACTAGCTCTGTATATGCTAGCGTATACTAGCTCTGTATACTAGCTCTGTATATGCTAGCGTATACTAGCTCTGTATACTAGCTCTGTATATGCTAGCGTATACTAGCTCTGTATACTAGCTCTGTATATGCTAGCGTATACTAGCTCTGTATACTAGCTCTGTATATGCTAGCGTATACTAGCTCTGTATACTAGCTCTGTATATGCTAGCGTATACTAGCTCTGTATACTAGCTCTGTATACTAGCTCTGTATATGCGATGGCTTAACCCATCTAGAGCGCTCGTACAAGAGTTACTCTTCAAGACAAAGTGAAGATTATTTCATGGGGGCCGCCATTTTCCCCTCTGCCCTTCCGCCCCATTGCAACGCAACGAACCCTGTGGAATTACAAAGTACCAAGTTTAATAATAGCCAAACATTCTTTTGCAAAGTATTTGGGTTTGAATAACCTGTACTTTTATGTACAATTGTTTTCAGAAGTTAAAAATAAAACAGGTGTTATCTAGTTTTACACGCTTACTGATTTGTTAACATGTGTTGAATGGTAATGTAATATACGGTATTTATGCTTAGTAGGCCTACCATGATAATACATAAGTTTTCATAAACAAAGTTAAAATTATTAGTCAGGTAAACAATATAAAAATTAATATATTATAAACAATATACAAACATAAAACATAAAGAAGACTAAAGGGACATGAGAAAGTATGTACGCATTAAAAGATTGAATATTTCAATGCACTGAGTCATGGTCGCACACCAGGTAGCCAGTGCTTAAACAACCATGACAGGTAGGTTAATTTGTATTTTAAGAGCTCCGGGATGTTTTCCAGCGTGGAGTCATTGAACTTAGGTGAGATTCATTAAATTATGTTATTTGTTAAGATAAACTGTAAACAACAAAGCACGAGGCCATCATAAAAATTTACTGAACAAGTAAAATCAAAACTAGCGATACAACAATATGACGAGTCCTTAACATTAAATTTCCATTCATTGTAGCCTACGCGGTGTCCACGAGAAAGGGGCAAATGGCCCATCGAACTGACATTTGAATATTGTCACAGTGCTGCGCGGCGAAGTCGTAATGCATTATATATACATCGTGTTTGGACTCATTTTGTTCGTCTTACTGTCATGATTTCAAAAATAACTATCTCTATAACCTCCAGTTGTAAATTTTAACAGTTGCAACTAGACAGTGGAGTGTTCTGTCGGCCGTTAACAAGGGTCGGATCCCAGGCGCGTGAGGGAGTGTGTGTGTGTGTGTGTGTGGTAGTGGGGGTCGCCTAATCCCTCAGGGTCCGTGGCTGCCAGGGAGTGTGTGTGTGTGTGTGTGGTAGTGGGGGTCGCCTAATCCCTCAGGGTCCGTGGCTGCCAGGGAGTGTGTGTGTGTGTGTGTGGTAGTGGGGGTCGCCTAATCCCTCAGGGTCCGTGGCTGCCAGGGAGTGTGTGTGTGTGTGTGTGGTAGTGGGGGTCGCCTAATCCCTCAGGGTCCGTGGCTGCCAGGGAGTGTGTGTGTGTGTGTGTGGTAGTGGGGGTCGCCTAATCCCTCAGGGTCCGTGGCTGCCAGGGAGTGTGTGTGTGTGTGTGTGGTAGTGGGGGTCGCCTAATCCCTCAGGGTCCGTGGCTGCCAGGGAGTGTGTGTGTGTGTGTGGTAGTGGGGGTCGCCTAATCCCTCAGGGTCCGTGGCTGCCAGGGAGTGTGTGTGTGTGTGTGGTAGTGGGGGTCGCCTAATCCCTCAGGGTCCGTGGCTGCCAGGGAGTGTGTGTGTGTGTGTGGTAGTGGGGGTCGCCTAATCCCTCAGGGTCCGTGGCTGCCAGGGAGTGTGTGTGTGTGTGTGGTAGTGGGGGTCGCCTAATCCCTCAGGGTCCGTGGCTGCCAGGGAGTGTGTGTGTGTGTGTGTGGTAGTGGGGGTCGCCTAATCCCTCAGGGTCCGTGGCTGCCAGGGAGTGTGTGTGTGTGTGTGGTAGTGGGGGTCGCCTAATCCCTCAGGGTCCGTGGCTGCCAGGGAGTGTGTGTGTGTGTGTGTGGTAGTGGGGGTCGCCTAATCCCTCAGGGTCCGTGGCTGCCAGGGAGTGTGTGTGTGTGTGTGGTAGTGGGGGTCGCCTAATCCCTCAGGGTCCGTGGCTGCCAGGGAGTGTGTGTGTGTGTGTGGTAGTGGGGGTCGCCTAATCCCTCAGGGTCCGTGGCTGCCAGGGAGTGTGTGTGTGTGTGTGGTAGTGGGGGTCGCCTAATCCCTCAGAGTCCGTGGCTGCCAGGGAGTGTGTGTGTGTGTGTGGTAGTGGGGGTCGCCTAATCCCTCAGGGTCCGTGGCTGCCAGGGAGTGTGTGTGTGTGTGTGGTAGTGGGGGTCGCCTAATCCCTCAGGGTCCGTGGCTGCCAGGGAGTGTGTGTGTGTGTGTGGTAGTGGGGGTCGCCTAATCCCTCAGGGTCCGTGGCTGCCAGGGAGTGTGTGTGTGTGTGTGTGTGTGTGTGTGTGTGTGTGTGGTAGTGGGGGTCGCCTAATCCCTCAGGGTCCGTGGCTGCCAGGGAGTGTGTGTGTGTGTGTGTGGTAGTGGGGGTCGCCTAATCCCTCAGGGTCCGTGGCTGCCAGGGAGTGTGTGTGTGTGTGTGTGTGTGTGTGTGTGTGTGGTAGTGGGGGTCGCCTAATCCCTCAGGGTCCGTGGCTGACAGGGAGTGTGTGTGTGTGTGTGTGTGTGTGTGTGTGTGTGGTAGTGGGGGTCGCCTAATCCCTCAGGGTCCGTGGCTGCCAGGGAGTGTGTGTGTGTGTGTGTGGTAGTGGGGGTCGCCTAATCCCTCAGGGTCCGTGGCTGCCAGGGAGTGTGTGTGTGTGTGTGTGTGTGTGTGTGTGTGTGTGGTAGTGGGGGTCGCCTAATCCCTCAGGGTCCGTGGCTGCCAGGGAGTGTGTGTGTGTGTGTGTGGTAGTGGGGGTCGCCTAATCCCTCAGGGTCCGTGGCTGCCAGGGAGTGTGTGTGTGTGTGTGGTAGTGGGGGTCGCCTAATCCCTCAGGGTCCGTGGCTGCCAGGGAGTGTGTGTGTGTGTGTGTGGTAGTGGGGGTCGCCTAATCCCTCAGGGTCCGTGGCTGCCAGGGAGTGTGTGTGTGTGTGTGGTAGTGGGGGTCGCCTAATCCCTCAGGGTCCGTGGCTGCCAGGGAGTGTGTGTGTGTGTGTGGTAGTGGGGGTCGCCTAATCCCTCAGGGTCCGTGGCTGCCAGGGAGTGTGTGTGTGTGTGTGGTAGTGGGGGTCGCCTAATCCCTCAGGGTCCGTGGCTGCCAGGGAGTGTGTGTGTGTGTGTGTGTGTGGTAGTGGGGGTCGCCTAATCCCTCAGGGTCCGTGGCTGCCAGGGAGTGTGTGTGTGTGTGTGTGTGTGGTAGTGGGGGTCGCCTAATCCCTCAGGGTCCGTGGCTGCCAGGGAGTGTGTGTGTGTGTGTGGTAGTGGGGGTCGCCTAATCCCTCAGGGTCCGTGGCTGCCAGGGAGTGTGTGTGTGTGTGTGTGTGTGGTAGTGGGGGTCGCCTAATCCCTCAGGGTCCGTGGCTGCCAGGGAGTGTGTGTGTGTGTGTGTGTGTGTGGTAGTGGGGGTCGCCTAATCCCTCAGGGTCCGTGGCTGCCAGGGAATAATGAGCGTTTAGTCAACTTAGTCAGCTGTGTTCAGAAAGCCTGTTTTGCAGCTATACAGAGATAAGTAGTAAGTAGTACACACTACAGTAATGGCGTGGTGCGAATTGGACACGATACACACGCGTCCCTGCAGAATGGTATTCAAATATAAATGTGTGTAGGTAATCATTGTGATATACCATAAAGTTTAATTTTGTGTATTTGTTTTTCAGGACAAATCATTACAAATTACAGAAGCTACCGAACACATATTCGGATATTCGGCGGGAAGGTAGCTGTAACCCTAAACACTCTGACGCTTGCCACCCTGGCCTTAACAATTCCCATGTTGGTCTTTTCGACAATATTACTTTCTGGACCAATTTAGCTGAAATTGGATAAAGCACCACTATCAAATTAAATACAGGCCTACCCCTGTTCCGAAAGCCCTTCGCAAGCATACGCTTAATCTATGGTAGTACACTATAATCAGATACAGGCCTTCCATTACGAAAATACTTTGGGACTCTGCCAACTGGCTGCAATATTTCCACGCCAATCTTATTGAGTCAGTCAATTCCGCAATCAAGCTAATATTTTGTGGAAAAATCGTTATTCACTATAATACAAGAAACATCTCACATCCTAACACGTTTGGGCGTCTCGCAAGCCTAACTTGGCGTCTCGGACTTCGGTTCAAGGGGTCACGGGTTCAAATCCCGGGGTGTCCACAACAATTTGAGGGGTTTGGAACGCTTTCCCTAAAAGCATTTGTGTACTATATTAACAGAATTGCCGTTGGCATTGGAATACAAAAAACCAAAAGAAAAAAATCTAAGTACTTTCCAATTATGTAATTAACTTATGTTTTTAGCGAATTTCCCCTATAGGGAAAAAGCTATTACCGTAGTCGGCATGGTAAGACCTAGGCCCGGGACCATAATAACTTTTCGTTTTGAGGTCCCCAGACCCCAAAAACACCATCCGTTCTAAGTTGTATATATATATATATATATATATATACATATATATTAATAATCAAATGAAACATTTTTTTCAACTGAATACCCTTAAGGAATTTCTTTATTTTTATTTTTAAGACTACATGTTTCGGGACATAAGCCCATCATCATGGTCAACAAATACCTAACCTAGTTTTACATAGATATATATGTGTCCGCGGGTGCGATAGCTCTCGTAAAAAGGTCCGATTTTGATGAAATTTGGTACAAACGTGAAAAGCTGCATTTATGACTTTAAGTTCGAAAACCAGACAGACCGCCCCATCCGAAGTGGTATTTTGGGGGGTTTTGTACCCCAAAAGTAGGTTTTTTGAGGTTTTTACGTGTAATATTTATTGAAATCAAATTTTAGTTTTCACCATTGGATTCAGCTTTAAAAAACACACAATTTGGTGTTTTGATCATTTCTCTAAGTCAATTGGTTACAGAGATATTGAAAGTTCTAAACGCAGTACGTTGTCCAATGTTATTCTTATGGAGAATAAGACAAATTTATATCTCGCTTATTTATGAACGTATACTAACGAAACTTGGTTTACAGCTTCATCTGGTTGTGGTCTATTGTTATTTGCACAAACAAAAATTGTTAAAGAATATTCCCATAACAGAAAACCTGCGTACTCAGCCCCCATGTTCTTCTTATGGAAAATAAGTAAAATGTAATGTCTCCCTTAATTATGAACATAAATTGATAAAACTTGGTGTGTGGCTTCATCTAGTTGAGTTATATTGATTTTCACATAAAAAAAACATTTTTTGTGTGCCTTTTTGCAGCAAACCTGCGTACTCATCCCCCATGTTATTCTTATGGAGAATAATTAAAATTCTATAAATCGCTTATTTATGAATGAATATTGATCAAACTTGGTATGTGGCTTCACTTAGTTGAATTATATTTATATTTGCATAAACACCAATTGTTTGTGATCCTTATTTCAGCAAACCTACGTACTCATCCCAAATGTTATTCTTATGGAGAGTAATTAAAATTCTATAAATAGCTTTTTTATGAATATATTTTTATACAACTTGGTATGCGGCTTTATGTGGTATTAAGATATATATTATGCATTGGAAATTCGCTGAGTATTCAGGTTTGCTGCAACGGGGGTATAAAAAATTACTGTGATCATGAGCAAAGCGGCGTCGTCGAGCAACAAATACTCAATGTATTATGAAAGGTAGTCACTAAAAGTATCTCAGAGAAATTATGTTTTACCACTTACATTTACAAAAGTCTTAGTAAGGTATATATAAGTTCTTAATTTGTCGACTGTTCTGAGTGCCAAATCACGAACCTGTAGAACATAATGAATGTAATACTATCAGTTATCGTTCATCCAGTCGTATTAATTGTTAAATCAACATTACTTAAAGGATTACTTTTACTACTCATAATAGTGCAGACATTAAAAGTAAATTGAATTTTTCTTTTATGAGCCTTTTAAATATTCCAAAGAATATACGAGATCAATCCAATCACTTACAAAACTTGTTAATGTCAAACTTTTAATCTTCTTAACGACAAGTTACCAAAAGCCGTTATGATAAAGGGCTAAATTGGTTGGTTTAACTTCAAAATATATGGAGGGAACCATGACGAAACCAAACAATAAATTTGTAATCCGATTAACCGATTTAAGTGAAGTAATTTAACGTTGTACGTCTTTGTTGTTTGTTTATTTGTTTGTGTAGCCATAAAATATATTGTTTTTGTTATTTCAACGTAACGCCATGTTTGCAAATAGTACTAATACGTTTTTAAGGGAAAGCGGTCCAAACCCTGAACAGTGTTGTGGACACCTTGGTAATTGAACACGCGACCCCTGGAACCTAACCGACTTGCTAGACCATTGCCCGATCAATTGGATGGGGAAAATGTAGGCATATTATAGTTATTATTGAATTTTTAATGATTATGTATGCGATATAACTGTTGAAACAAAAGGCTCAATTACACTGTTCGGATGAAATGTGACCAGGCTATTTACAGGGAGGATTTCAGTTTTTGTATTTGGCTCTGAGAAGACTGACTCAACTACTTCTGGCGTTGCGAGGGTCAGCATGTAATTTACTTGTTGGCCAATCTTCCTATGTTTCTCTTATTTAAGCAAGTATAAAAAGTTTGATTTCTTGTGCAATATTTGACATATTTTGAGTACAATAAATATTAAATCAGGATTTTAAATAGTCTAAAAACGATTTTAAGAGATGGAGTTACACCAAACAACAAAACAAACAAAACTGCAAAACTGTTTGTATGAGCAACTCATAGTGTATCAGACCGATGAGTGGCTCAACGATTTGTCAGGTGGGAAAAAGCCTGTGTTTTATTCTGGCGCATTAGAAAACCTATTGTATTATAGAGGGTTTAATGTACCAACAATATACACACGGTAGTCATGATAATTTCTGCGTATAGTAAAATTCGTTAGTAAACACTAAACCCACTTGGTCTTATTATAATTTTGTAGGAAATAAGTTACCGTAACCTAAATTAGCCTAACCAAGCTAAGGGTGGAGTGTGAATTAATACAGGTGCCTACTGATGACCGCAACTATTAAAGTAATACCTACTAATTGAATACAAATGAAAACCCATTGAGACATTTTAGAGTAATCTAGATAAAAAGGGTTGAATATGTTTTATTTAATTCGCGGCCTTATTGTAAAGGGCCTCACTCTCGGACTATTTTAATAAAGTTTATAATTTCTTTTGCGACCGAAAGGGCAGCGAGGCTAAAATACCGCCCCGCGCCCGGACCGTTTTATTCTTGTTCTTTTTTTTGGGGGGGGGGGGGTTAGGGTTCTAAGATGTTTGGTTTCCTCACTACTCATAATCCAATACAGTAATAAAATCTACTCATTCAGCCGTACCGAATTTGGAAGTGTTATCGCAACAAAACCAGCCGTATTTCGGAAGTTACGGGTGGGGGGGCTGTAAGACATGCTGTTGTAACATATGAAGATTCGCGGTTCTCGCGATCACGACCGTTTCCCCCTCTCTCCGCTCCCCATTGAAATACTCAATTTATGATTACACAAACATCAAGTAGCAAATCAATGTGTTTGTTATGATCGCTATGTGTGTAACCATTCAAAGGCCTAGTAGGTATAATATTAGGTTAGTAGACTTTTTCTATATTTACTTGAAATACTGTAAAACCGAACGAAGAAAAGATGATGTAGTATTATCAACTCCAAATGGCCACACCAAATCATCGCAATAAGAGATCATATAGTCATATAGTTAGCTGTCTGGCCTAGTAATAAACTGAAAGTGATTTTAAATCGATACCTTATATCCTTCCATATTTTTTCCATCTTTAATTTAGTGCATGTAAAACGTGTTTTAAATTCCGCTTAGTAAGACAAATGTATACATCGAAACCATTCAATGTACCGTAACCTAACCTACAAAAACCCACCAAAATTTACACCATGTTTCAAATGTTTCACCAAAATTTACAGGATGGACTTAACTGTGGTGGGTTGGAGGGGCTATAGAATCTAAGCTTTTGTTTAAGATTTAATAAAATGTGGTTGTATTGTATATGTAATTGTTAACATGTTGAGGGAACTAAATAAATATAAAAGTATGAACCCTTTGTTAATAAGTAAACAAAGAAGTTGCTTAAATCACGTGAGAAAACAATATAAAAATCAAAACAGATTACAATCTCCATTTCTTAAGGAGACAGTTTGTCAATTCTGGCTGACATACGATAAAGAAACAAATTATTTTATTGTTTAAAGAAGTCAAAGATCTTGTTGAATTCTCAAGAACTTCGTACTAATACAAACAAAGTGAACAGACTTACTGAATCGTCTTGGGAAAAACCTGTGCCTTCCCCAAGTGAAAGTGTGGCAAGAACGAGGGCGTAAATTCTCATTGTCAAAACTGGACCAATAACAGGGGAATGACCCGCGCCTACTGCAGTTCTCTTTGTGCCCTGCCGCGTTGTTATAAACTACAATAATTACTTACAAATAACTTGCAGTTATACTAGCAGGAGAACACTAAAGACACTTTTTCGTATTAACTACAGGTAGTTATTTGTAGACCTATACAAATATATACAGAAAAAGTTATTTTTAGGTAACTATTGTATTTTTTAGAGAGCCACTTGTGTAAACATTATATACATAAACTACGTAAATGTAAATTTCCTAACACCTTACAATTACCGGACTGCTATTGGCCCACTCATAACCTTATACATATAACAACTTCACTTAATAGCCTGACATTTACCTGACATAATGTATGGACACAATGCCAAAAATAGGTTAGGTTGGAAACACTATACAAAAATAGCTTGGCAACCCTGCACAGAAGCAGCAGTAACAACAACAACAACAACAACAATAACAGCAAAAACAAAAACAGTTTATTGATATAAACAACAACAAATTATTTGTATCATGCAAACAAAAACAGGAATTTAGAATAATTTATTTACGCAGTAATACGATTACTAAACAATGTATATATAAGTTCTTATTCTTAAAATAATAACAAAACTTTTGCCATAAATTTTAATTCCAATTATTCGAATACTAAACATCTCAGAATAAAAAAATATTCAATACATCTCAGAATGTCAAATTTCTCGGATTACAGCTAGACTCTACATTAAAATGGAACCTTCACGCTTCTCAACTGATAATGACGTTAAGCAAAGGCCATTTCATTATCCGCACTCTATCCAGTACTGTAGACATAGCAACTCTCAAAATGGTATATTATGCATATATTTTCCCCCACCTAACACATGGTGTAATCTTCTGGGGCAACTCACATTCCAGTGATACAGTATTGAGTATAGTACGCACAATGATACATAAAAACCAGTCCACTCCCAGCAAACTCTTCTCAAACCACTGAACATCTTGCCACTACCCTGTATTTACACCCTATACCCACTTCTGTTTGTAAAAAATAATCAACATAAGTTTGCTTCAATAAGTTCAAATCATAATTAGCCAACAAGAAACAGACAACTTTTACATCCACTCCGCAAGTCAGCTGCTTTTGAGAGGACACCTTCATTCCAGGATATTCGGCTTTACAATAAGCCGCCTTCTCAAGTAGGAAACATTCAAAGTGTTCATGCATTTAAGAAAAAACTTATTAAATATTTAATTGAAAACATGTTTTACAGTGTCAATGAGTTTCTTTCATATAAAATGTCATAAACAGCGCAGCATTGTATTACTTGTTATGTTCTTGTCCACCATGCATAACATTTATGTAATATAATTGTCATTAGATTTAATTAATTGACTTAGTTACCTACCATTAAGTTATCACCTTTGTATATGGTGTAATTTGTGACTGAATAAATAAAATAAATAAATAAATCTATCTAAAATATTATAAAGAAGAGGTGGTTTCTGTCTGTCTGTCTGTCTGATGTTCCGGGTGAACGCAAAAACTACTGAACCGACTGGGCTGAAACTTTACACATACGTAGATCTTGAATCTTGCAACACATAGGCCTATTCACTTCCTTAAAATCCCCTTGGGCTACGCCCCGTGAACGTCCAAAGTTTCAATGTTTACATTTCAGAATAAAGTAAACATTCAGAAACTGAAATGCGAACAGCTGTGGATACTTCCATTTGGCAGCTTAAAGAGCAGAAGCATGAACAGCTGTTTCAAGCTAACTAAAATGCAAGTTGCATTGACTAAAGAACGGGTAGAGAAATCCCCTGTGCGAAGAACGGGTACGTCAGCTAGCTATTAATTAATATTAATGAACAAATAAATACACCCGTCGCAGCAAACCTGCATACTCAGCGAATTTCCAATGAATTATAACATAACACATTAAGCCACTTAACAAGATTCATAAGAAATATATTCACAAACAAGCGATATTTAAAATATTAATTATTCTCTATAAGAATAGCATTGGGGATGAGTACGCAGGTTTGCTGCAACAAGGAACACAAAATAATGGGCTTTTATGCAAATATCAATAGAACTCAGCTAAGTGAAGTCACATACCAAGTTTCATCCATATTCACTCATAATTAAGCGATATATAACATTTGAATTATTTTCCATAAGAATAACATGGGGACCGAGTACCTAGGTTTGCTGCTACGGGAACCATAGGCGAAAATTTTTTTTGTGCAAACAACAATAAACCATAACCAGATGAAGCCATATACCAAATTTCGTCAGTTTATATTCATAAATAAGCGAGATATACAATTTTTATTTTTCTCCATAAGAATAACATTAGACAACGTACTTTGTTTAGCACTTTCAATATCTCGGTAACCAATTGACGTAGAGCAATGATCAAAATACCAAATTATTTGTTTTTTTAAGCTGAATTCAATGGTATAAATTAAAATTTGATTTAAATTAAAATTACACGTGAAAACCCCAAAAAACACATTTTTGGGGTACAAAACCCCCCAAAACCCCCCTTCGGATGGTGCGATTCATCTGGTTTTCGAACTCGTTCAAATAAATGGTACTTTACACATTTGTACCAAATTTCATTAAGATCAGACCTTTTTTACGAGAGTTATCGTGCTTACGGACACATATATATATAAATATATATATAAATATATATATATATATATACATATATAAAAATTTGAACGAATGGTGTTTTTGGCATCTGGGGACCTCAAAATGAAAAGTTATCATGGTCTCGGGCTTAAGTCTTACCATGAGACCTACGGTAATAGCTTCTTCCCTATAGGGGAAATTCGCTAAAATGTGGCTTCATATGGTTGTGGTCTATTCTTATTTGCACAAAAATCAATTTTTACCGATACTTACTGTACCCCCCTCCCCCGGTTATACTTTTGCTCCCCTACCCCCGATTTTATATGCTCCCCCCCTCTTCGATTTTTTATTTTCATTTTATGTCCCCCCATTTTCTATTTTTGCCCCCCATTTTATATTCCCCCCGATTTATATTTTTTGCCCCCCTGATTTTATATTTTTGCTCCCCCCCCGATTTTTATTTTTGCCCCCTCCCGATTTTACATTTTGCTCCTCCCCCGATTTTTATTTTTGCCCCCCTCCAGATTTTATATTTTGCTCCTCCCGATTTTATATTTTTGCCCCCCGATTTTATTTTTTTGCACCCCTCCGATTTTATATTTTTGACCCCCCGATTTTATATTTTTTGGCCCCCATTTTATATTTTTACTCCCCCCCCGATTTTTATTCCTGCCCCACCCCCGATTTTATATTTTTGCCCCTCCCTCTTCGATTTTATATTTGTATTTTATGTCCCCCCATTTTATATTTTAGCCCCCTCCCGATTTTATGTTCCCCCCGGTTTAATATTTTTCTCCCCCCGATTTTTATTTTTGCCCCCCCGATTTTATATTTTGTTCCCCCCCGCCGATTTTATATTTATGCTCCCCTTCCCCCTTCACCAATATACATTTTTGTTTGTCCTTGAGTTCTTTTATTTCTAAAAGCGAATCCAAAGTGTTACGTGTACCGATTTGGAGTCGCAAACCACACGCCGACTACCACCCGACAGAATTCCTCGACTTAGCAACAGGACCCGAATTATCTGCCAGTATATTTCGTTAACTTTGATTTAATTGTACATTAAACGTGTAAAATATAATTTTAATATTGTAAAATAATGTGGATTGTTATTTGCTTTAGTTAATCTACCATTTATATACAACCTGTATGAAGGACAGGTACTCAGCCAGTAAATAAATAAATAACAAGAACATTAGTGGCAAAGGGGAGGGGGGGTCTAAAAACCCTTGGTTCCCCAGGAATTTATTACCAACATTTAAAGAATTGCACACCAACACTTCATATATTTTGTTGGTATGTACACCTAACAAATGAATACAGTCATTTTATGTTTTGGTACGTGATACTGTACCGTTTATAAAACGTCAGAAGTCTAGTCCAGCAGATTGAAGACTAGAGGCGCCACGGCGCAGTGTGAGACGTCGTTGTACCAATCAGTCGTGTAATGGAAGGAAAACGCCCCTTGCAGTGCCAATTGACCTACCTCAACTATATCCGGACTGACACTACAGAGTCATATAGTAATCCATTAATCTTGTTGAAGACAAACAAAAGGCTAAACATTGTTTTGCTTTTTAACAAATTTTACCCTAATTTTTAAGTCAAAATTGTTGGAGTTTGGCAAATCGCAGGATGATGGGATACGGCTCAAATTAAAGGTCTCGGGAAAAATATCAGTATTTCCAAAAAAATTACCAGCAAACGAGAAATAGCGTAAAACATCTCCCTTAAGAAAAGCATGGGGATTTAAAAACCTCTGCTACGTTTACATGAAAACATGTGGTTAAGTGGCTACTTTGTTGACGAACTGACATGTGTTCCTACTTATACTGTAAAGAGTAAAATGAATCACACGAGGAAGATAATTGGAGCAAGGTTAGGGGCTATGGCCCCTTTCAAGCCACTAGTATATCTATAAATACGAAAAACCGGTCATCCCCCAGGCCAAACCTCTACACCTACAACCACGAAATTTGGCACGTATACTCTTTAGATAACGTCGGTAACCACTAAGAAAGCATTTTAAGAAATCTCATAGGGCTCCGCCCCATGGGGAGTCAATAGTCCAATCCTGTGTAATTATTATGGGCATCCACTTTGGATTGAGCTGATAAAAATTTATTATGGGCATCCACTTTGGATTGAGCTGATGAAAATTCAAACAGCTGATCATGACGCGTAGACATCCCACGGTTAACCACAGAATGCAGCACACACCACAAGGTTTAGTCCCGGGTGAAACCGGGTGCGATGGCAGCTAGAGATTCTATAAACGGGGTTGATGTCACAGGTCGAAATCGGTTGACGCGGTCAATGTTGTTTACGTCTCACTGAATGTGTCGATCATATCGCACTGAAGAAATGTTAATTATGCACACTTATAAGGAATTGAGTCTTGTTTAAAACGGCATTTTAATATGAACTTATTTAAGAAAATATTCATTGATTAAGTTCACCAATTGCCATCAATTTATCGATCAAAGATGATCAAGTTAGTCAATGTTAAGCAAACCTGATCAACTGTGGCTACAGCACAGTACAAATATAGTCACTATACAGGTTTATTAACTTCTTAATTTCCAGCATTACCTATGTGTTTTGAATTCAATTCTATAATTTCACAAAACTAATGGCACAATGCACTATTGTAAATTCAATCTAAAAATTTAGCTAACAAACTTTATTTTATCCATCGCTCTTTATTTATATTAAATTTAAATATAAAAATACAAATACTTAATATATAGGCTATTGAAAAATCTAGAAAAAGAAAGATATGATTATGATACTTGAATGGAACCTACGTTATAAGGGGGGGGGCTCCTGCCGTGATATTATGGTCGGCTGATTGAGGCTAACACTATCGTGGCTAATACCCACAGGACCAAATAATAAAACTAGAGTAAAAATGTCACTAATTTATTACACATAAAGAGTCTACAATATTGATACGAATAAAAAAATAATACTTATAAACCAAAAAGTCTTTTAATCTGCGCCTTTTGTTAATTTAAGTAGGAAAACATTTTACCTACAAATATTATTTCTAAAGGTCTAGTGCAATTAAGTTTGTATAGGCTACAACAGAAATAAAACCATGATTTAAAATTATAGAATGAATGTCTACATATAAAAAAAATCTGGGTTTTAAAATTACGATTTAAAAAATCCTTATAGATATTGGCATTTATTAAACTGTAGGAAATTATATTTACAATGATTACGACAAGAAGAACCACAGAATAAGGAGTGATATGTAAATTAGCACTTTTCGCTGACAACCTTTGTACTGTTGACAAATATAAACAACTGCTAGGTCGACATTTGCAAACCCTGGAGTTTAAATTACACTGGTTGTTCAAAACTGACTCCTAAATAAATTGTGTTACTGGGAAGACGGTAAAATAGCAATTTCAGTTCCAATGTCCGCTTTAATCCAGTTGTTACCAATAGTAGCACCATTCAGTCAACTTCGGACATTTAAAAATACCCCGAATAGATAAAAGCATAAATTCTAGACTCATAGTGTCTTTAAATAGTTCATCGTAATAGGACGGGTCTTCTGTGAGGGTTCTCGTGGACGACTTGTTAACTTTGCCATCGGCTATGACATTCTCACCAAGCCGCTGTTGATTGTGCCTCCCTATCCTCCAGATTTCTGGTGAAGTTTGCTTCTTGACCAACTTTACCAAGGAGTCACTGATTACATTGAACTCCTTCACCTGAAGGTCGACAAGAGCTACGAACGTACGACTGGTCGGATGGAACATTTTAAAGGTATGATCGCCAATGAAGGCGAAACAATCATCGACGACATCCAAAAAAGTAGTCTGTAGAGTGTTCCCGAGAGATTTGACGACGACGGACGTCTCGGCAAGCAAGTTATGACTTTGATAGTTGTAAATTCTCAGAACACCGTTCATAGCAATAGCTACATAGTCCCGATGGATTTTACACTTGTAGCGAATGCGATGTTCTGCTTCAATTACTTCTACGAAAGGTAAATATTTTAATTCCTTAGCATTGTAAACATTAAAGTAGTAAGTTATCGTTATCTCTTCTCTGGGTTCATAGTGAGCGCATAGCATGAAGGACTCACAGTTAACATCGTTCGAAACTACAATGACGGCATTTTCAGATGACTCCGATGTTATTACATCACTGAACCCATACGGGTTAGCTTTAGGGCTCTTTTCTACTTTCAGTTCGGTTCCATCTTCCGAATCCCAAATGTGTAAAGTCTCTGAGGTACAGTACCTGATCGGGTTCCATCCCAATATTGCAGTCGGCGTTACCTTAAATCGTGGGGCAGTGCAAGTCCCATCAGGAAACTCTTGTTTAGGAAGGCATATTTTGTATTTGAAGTCCATAATACTCTCACTGAATACATCTAAATTAAATACAACACTGTAGTCGTCATACAACATCACAAGCTTGTTACGAAGGTAGTGCGAACACTCGGCCCAACCTCCGTGAGCATTGGTAGTTTCTTTTAGGAGTGTGGGTGGAAATGTTTTGACGTCGTATAATTTTATTGAGGGGACAATATTACTATCAGAAAACTCACTAACACTATCGAAAACTCTCAAAATGAGGTCATTCGAAATGAACATTGTGTGGCAAATATGTTTTACCGGGACAGAAGCTACTCGGTGGTTTCCTCTTCGCCAGTTGTTCCATAGATGGTTCTCCCTCAAGTAGGCGAGTCTCCATCGGCCGATGGGGCTAAGGGTGTTGGAGAGGGGTGTCTCCGGAGAGACGAAGGGTGGCTCTACGACGCAGGGGGTGGTCCTCAGGGTCTCCTCCAGGGCTTCGCCACAGCGCGGCTTCCAGAGAGAGTCGTGGTCGAAGAGTTCGCGCCACCGGCGGCAGACGGCGCCACACGCGGCCAGCTCCGCAGTCGTCAGGCGCTTGCAGATCTCCTCCAAAACTTCTATTGGCAGAGTGTCCATCCTTCTGGAAACAAAGTATAAAATGTAATCTCTAAAATATATTACTATCCAGTTCAATTTAATTTGTATTCAATTGTAAGAGAATGGCATAAATAAACGATCTATTTTTTATTTCATAACTGAAGGTGGATCAAACAGAAGAAGTGATATAATTACACTGGCAGGACAAATAATAAAGGATTGACCCGACAGTCAGATTTTCAACAGGTTTATCCCGATCTCAGAAAGTACCAGAATAAAAGAATGCCATTCATAGACCGGACATAAAGAAATAATAAGTATACAGTATAAGGATGGGATAGGTGTCAATTGGAGGGACAAGGAAGCGAGGAACAATTTAAAATATTAGTAACTCTTTTAAAAATACAACATCCTTCTCAAAGTTTTCGAAGAAGTTGTATTAAGCGTTGTTAAAGACTGTGAAGATTATATTTTGAACCACCATTTGTTTTCAAATCAAAAATCACCACCCATTGCCCGTTCTCTGCACGGGAATGTCGCAAACATATAACCAGATAAAAAACATTTTGATCAGCTGACTAACTAAATAAATCCAATAGCTCCATAAGATTGGGATTTTTAAGGCCTGTGGGGAGAAACCCTCAAGGTAGATATTTTTCAATCTCCCAAAAGGCACAACTAGAGGGGCAAATCTTTTGATTGGTACCAGACATGTTTGCAAAATAATGGTTTTAGTGATTTTAGTTTTAAAGTTGCCGAACAAAAATCAAGGAATTATTTAAATAATATAGAAATATACTATGTGTGCAGGACTAACGGCCAACCTTGTGTGTGAAGCGTTCGAGCAAAACCTAAATTAAAAATAAACGAGGGGCTCTGTTGTTTGTAATGCTGCAAAACTGTGCCTAAGAAAGTTAATAACTTTTTTTAAATTGTTTAATCTCTAGCTGCAAATGGATAGAACCTAAAAGAAAAAAGCTCCTAGCCACCCCAAAATTTATTCTATAAATAATTTGATCCATGACGTTAACATGGGGGATAGTTTTAAATCGTGAAGTTGAGAAAGAATTAGGTTTTAAATGTCGTATTTTATAATTTAGATATACAAATTGGTCTCAGATCTTCACTATAACATAAATTTAGGTTTCAAAAGTTGCAATTATTCCTTACTTACAGAGAAGTAACTTCCTTACTTTCCATACACAGAAAAGTAATGTACTGTATATTACTTCTCTATGCTCTACAGTATTATGCTCGAGTTTTTCTTGGAATTTCATGTACACTCCGAGAATGTAATAGTAACAAAAAATTATAAAATTTATAAAAAAATCGTATTAGCATTCTTGGCGTGTTGCTCGTGTCCTCTCAAACTCGTGTCCTCTCAAACTCGAGTCCTCTCAAACTCGTTCCTCTCAAACTCGTCCCTCTCAAACTCGAGTCCTCTCAAACTCGTTCCTCTCAAACTCGAGTCCTCTCAAACTCGTCCCTCTCAAACTCGAGTCCTCTCAAACTCGTCCCTCTCAAACTCGTATCCTCTCAAACTCGAGTCCTCTCAAACTCGTCCCTCTCAAACTCGTGTCCTCTCAAACTCGTGTCCTCTCAAACTCGTCCCTCTCAAACTCGTGACCTCTCAAACTCGTCCCTCTCAAACTCGTGACCTTTCAAACTCGAGTCCTCTCAAACTCGTCCCTCTCAAACTCGTGTCCTCTCAAACTCGTGTCCTCTCAAACTCGTCCCTCTCAAACTCGTGACCTTTCAAACTCGAGTCCTCTCAAACTCGTCCCTCTCAAACTCGTGTCCTCTCAAACTCGTCCCTCTCAAATTCGTCCCTCTCAAACTCGTCCCTCTCAAACTCGTCCCTCTCAAACTCGTACCACCGCCCTACATCACTGGACCGAACTAATGAGGGTCTGCTGTTGACTCACCGCTGCGCTGGTTAAATGCTGAATGATCCGATCCTACTGGAACTAGTAAATAGGACAGGAATCTGATCTGAATCGCTCCACTACAAACAGTAGTAATGTTTAGTTAAAATCGTAAAGTAATTTTAGTTCTTTTGTATGTATTGTATTCAAATAAAGGTAAACATTCAAAACCCTAATTCCGATTTTACTTTTCTAAATATCACATTCTGTACTCCCTTACATAACTGTTTATTGTACCAATTACACGTTTTAGTGTTTTAGTTCAATAGGCGGCGAAAGCTCACTTCGTCATTTGTATAGATATCTAAAGACGGGATCAGATTACAGATCCCAAGACGTCGTGAAACTTGTTTTTACAATCGGTGATGGAAAATGTATGCAATAATTTCTTAAATAATAAATTACATTTCTTATACTTTACATTTTTAATTAAACACTAATACTGTTTTTAGTGTAGCGATTCAGTTCAGGATCCTGTCCTACGAGCTAGTTCCAGTAGGATCGAATCAGTCGGCAATAACCAGCGGTGTCATCAGCCGACCCTCATTAGTACGGTCCAGTGATTTAGGGTGGTGGTACGGGTTTGAGAGGGACGAGTTTGAGAGGTGGCCGCTGGACAGGCGTCCTGTCATCTTGCCAGTAAGTCATAGCAAGACTTGCTGTTCTTGTCCTGTCCTGCGCGTGCGATAGCGAAGGCTCTGCTAATCCTTTACACTCGTTCCGAGATTGGACAAACTCCAAGCTGAAAGAGTCAATAATGCAGCATTAACTAGGCTATTAATAAGATACTATAATATGGACTACCAAGTCGTCCATAGGTGACGTGCCAGTTTAATGGTAGTGGAATGTTGTCTGCTTCAACATGTTTGTGTAAGACGCTGAGATTGATTTCAGGGGCTAGGTTTCCGGTAGCCGTAATCTAAGGATCACATCTCTGGGGTCCGGTACTAACTTTAATGCAATATTTATGTAAATAATAATTGGCATTTGTCTGTGGCTCCGTGCGTCCGTCCGTCCGCGGCTGTTTCTCGAGCTGTAATGGCTCCCAAGCTACGAAAAGATATTTTTTAGGGGTAATCGAGGTCGGAGAAGATGCACGTGTCATTTGTTTTTCTTGAAAAGCAACCTTATTTGAGTTACGGTAGCTTAAAGTTTTATTTTTTAGGCCATTTCAGCATTAGCGGAGCCGGGAGTATTCAGCTGTGGATTTATTTTTCTACAAGTTTTGTTCCTGAAACAGCTGATTATTTCTTGCGGTCGCGATAGCGGCCGCTAATACTAGTTTTTATATATAATTCGGTAATCTAAATTTTTAAGTCAAAACTGTGGAAGTTTGGCAAATCGCTGGAAGTTTAGAGGGTTCGTAGCTGGGAAAAAATTGGCGGGTTCATCCTACATTCCTCAAAAACGATATTGCCAGTCCGGTCGCATCAAGCAATCAACAATGGGAAGACTGACTTTCGCGCTCATACTTATGTATGGACTTACACTTTGAAAGATATCGGTGAACTAGGATACCGTCAATAAATTTAAAGAAGGTCAATCAATCAATTTAATTGGTTATCAACCAATTAATATTTGGTGCGCCAGTGATATTTGGTGCTCATCCTTTCCAGCTATAATCGTGTTTTTGGTGTTAAGCCCCTGAACTGGAATCGAACTTGAAATTTGGTTTTACAGTATCTGTTCTGTCCAGTTCATATGAGCAATCAGGATTTTTTGTATACGACAATATTAACATTTTGACAACGTTTTTATTCAAAATTAGCTGTGTGTTACATTCTACATGAGGCACAGACATATTGATGACATATTTATATCGAAACTGCAGTAATCCTACGATTACTCATATGAACACTGGTCAGAACAGGTACTGTAAAACCATATTTCAAGTATAATTGTTTTTCATTTCTTAGATATGAAATGAATTGCAAATGTAAATATTTGTTCTGTGACAATATATTAGTTAGCCTCTGCCCGGGGCCTTCGTTAGTTATCCTAGGCTCTGCCACCCAATACACCCAGCCATGCGGGTACCAATGAGCTCAATGCCGGACAAAACTAGACAAAATAATTTGCATCAATATAAATATTTAGAATTTTCAAAAGCCTGTCAAAATATACTGTTGTCATTGCAAGGATAAAAATCCATGTGCTGCAACGTGTTGACAGTTGATTTATGGTTGTTTTTATCTGGCACATACAGAAAGATACAATACACAGCAAGAACAGATCTGAAGAACTTGTGACACATCTACTGGCATGACGAAGCAATGCGCATGTATATATCTAGAGTATAATCTGCGCAACTTGAGTCCCAGGAGCTTGGTCTACTAAGTGCTGCAACGTGTGTATAGACAGTTGATTTATGGTTGTTTTTATCTGGCACATACAGAAAGATACAATACACAGCAAGAACAGATCTGAAGAACTTGTGACACATCTACTGGCATGACGAAGCAATGCGCATGTATATATCTAGAGTATAATCTGCGCAACTTGAGTCCCAGGAGCTTGGTCTACTAATGTTATCAACCAATAGACAGTTGATTTATGATTATTTTTATCTGGCACATACAGAAAGATACAATACACAGCAAGAACAGATCTGAAGAACTTGTGACACATCTACTGGCATGACGAAGCAATGCGCATGTATATATCTAGAGTATAATCTGCGCACCTTGAGTCCCAGGAGCTTGGTCTACTAATGTTATCAACCAATAAACAGTTGATTTATGATTGTTTTTATCTGGCACATACAGAAAGATACAATACACAGCAAGAACAGATCTGAAGAACTTGTGACACATCTACTGGCATGACGAAGCAATGCGCATGTATATATCTAGAGTATAATCTGCGCACCTTGAGTCCCAGGAGCTTGGTCTACTAATGTTATCAACCAATAAACAGTTGATTTATGATTGTTTTTATCTGGCACATACAGAAAGATACAATACACAGCAAGAACAGATCTGAAGAACTTGTGACACATCTACTGGCATGACGAAGCAATGCGCATGTATATATCTAGAGTATAATCTGCGCAACTTGAGTCCCAGGAGCTTGGTCTACTAATGTTATCAACCAATAAACAGTTGATTTATGATTGTTTTTATCTGGCACATACAGAAAGATACAATACACAGCAAGAACAGATCTGAAGAACTTGTGACACATCTACTGGCATGACGAAGCAATGCGCATGTATATATCTAGAGTATAATCTGCGCACCTTGAGTCCCAGGAGCTTGGTCTACTAATGTTATCAACCAATAGACAGTTGATTTATGATTATTTTTATCTGGCACATACAGAAAGATACAATACACAGCAAGAACAGATCTGAAAAACTTGTGACACATCTGGCATGACGAAGCAGTGCGCATGTATATATCTAGAGTATAATCTGCGCACCTTGAGTCCCAGGAGCTTGGTCTACTAATGTTATCAACCAATAGACAGTTGATTTATGGTTGTTTTTATCTGGCACATACAGAAAGATACAATACACAGCAAGAACAGATCTGAAAAACTTGTGACACATCTACTGGCATGACGAAGCAATGCGCATGTATATATCTAAGAGTATAATCTGCGCAACTTGAGTCCCAGGAGCTTGGTCTACTAATGTTATCAACCAATAAACAGTGTATTTATAACGTATGTATTGCTAATGAACGCTCTGCAGAACACATTTATGAATAGGCCGAGGTTTATGAGTATACCCACTCATATACCCAAAAATTACCAAGCCACACAATGGCTTAGGGGGTGGGGTTGTTTCCTTCGCCTGCAGTTGGTGTCATCAACGGACTTGTTGTTGATGATAAATAAACAATAGTTTAATCCAGCGTCCCAGATGGGGCAGACATACATATGTGGACATATGACGGAGGGCAAGAATGTTCTAATTTTAACAAAATGGCAAACTATTGATCGTTTTAGAGAAATAAAACGGATGTTCATTTGTCGAGAGGTTCATTTAGTAATATAAATTATTTTCCAAAATTTGATTATTTTAGATTTTGTTTGAAAACCTTAATGTACAACGACGTATCAGGGCAAACCTGGTTAACCCCCAAACGTCACAACCTATTTAAAAATAACGGAGAATTTCTTCGAACCAAAACTGCCCTAACGTATAAATATATAAGGTCTTATATGTCAAATCTTATACCATTTAAGAAGATGGAATTATCTAACAAATTTAAAAACATCAAGTATAAGTTACCTTATCTCAAAGATAAATCTCAAAATATAAGCTTTTTTAATATTTTTGGTCATAAATGATAAGGGGTGATTGCTACGGAACCGTCTTGCTTCTTTGGATAACATTATTAGTTGACTAAAGATTAAAATCTTCCATTGAAATCTGTACCATTCCCTTAATGAATTACAATGTTAAAAACGTTACCTTAATTTAACATTCCTAAAATATTACGGAATGAAGTACTTTTTAATCACTACAAAACAAACGGAATAAGAGTAATACCCTTGTTTTGTACCGCTATTTAAAATTTATACTACAGAATTCTGACCTAATTTCAGTAATTCAGTGTTAAAATAAGTTAACTAACCTCGTGTGTACTGCACGTGTACTCGGTCCCGATTGATAGGGTAGAAGTCCTTAGCGTGTCCCAAGATGGGTGTAAACCGATGCTAAGAAGACAGTGTTGTCACCACTGAAGACATTCCTGCAGTTGGACGACTGGATTCTCAGCTGAGTCAGCCGTGATAACGTTGTTTAGACTCCAGTTTGCTCTTTATTCATCCTACACAAGACTGATAAGACATCCCTTACTGTGTTCCAGTGTTCGAGCGCTGAGTCACCAATGTCAAATAATTGTTATCTTCACCCTTCTAATCAATTGCAGTATTTATTGTGATATTTCAAGTGCATACCATTTGAGGACTTCAAATATTTGTTATACAAAATTCGCAACAATTTTAAGTCACATCTGCAGTACCAGTTGCCGCGGTGCCTTTTTGTTGTGATGTCATTTACTGTAACCTCATGTGGTCAAAACCACATATTTATTGTTTAACGTTTTTTGGGGACACCGTTACAACTTACCTACATGTTAAACATGTTTTGTCCAAGACCCACACATAGATCCGGCTGTTTGGCATTTGAAACTGTTTATCTGCTCACCGCCGATGTGGAATTTGCATCATAGGCCTACCACAACACTTTTGAAATAGAACAAAAAAATTCAATTGCTAGAAATATATATTGTAAATTCCATATAATTTTCCGCTCTTGGGATACCAAATTAATGTAAGGGTCCCTTACAGTCTCCAACTGCCACACCTTACTAGATTACATTTGTTCAAAAATCTTCCACCCCAAGCAGGAGTTAGACTTTACCATTACGAAATTTAAGAATTTTTCATTTTTACTTTCTCCCTCTATACATAGTATATGGAGAAAGTATTGTTTTCGTCAAAATTTTCGAATTTGAGTTGTTAGTGGAAATATTCGTTTTGGTGCTCCCTGAACCCAAAAAAGTGTTTTTACGTGATGTCTGTCTGTGTGTGTGTGTGTGTGTGTGTGTGTGTGTGTGTGTGTGTGTGTGTGTGTGTGTGTGTGTGTGTGTGTGTGTGTGTGTGTGTGTGTGTGTGTGTGTGTCTGTGTGGATGTGTACAGAGCTAGAGCCCTAACCAATGGGCCGATTTTTATGAAATTTGGTTTGTAGGTACTAATCCACGATATCTCCAGGCGATTTTTTCATTTTTTGGAATTTTTGATTTTTAAGGGTAATTATCCCCCAAAAACCGCCAAAAAACATGTAAAATCCAAATTTTTCAAAAACGGCTCTAACGATTTTGATTAAACTTTAGTGGTTTGTAGAGTTTTAGGTTTCCAACAAAATGACACCACCCGCATTTCTGTAAAAATTCGGGTTCAGATATTACAGAACTTAAAACATACAAAATCCAGTTTTTTGGATTTTTCATAAAAATACATAAATATAAAAAAAATACTATTCACCATTAAAAAGAGCTGAAAAAACTGAATAATTTAGTATTTTGAATTACTATTCTACGATTGCTGGTTTCGGAGAAAAATGAAATTTTGATTTAGCCGTAAACGCAGTACGTTGTCCAATGTTATTCTTATGGGGAATAAAAAAATTACTATTTCTCTCTTATTTACTGATCAATTTCATTCAAACTTGATATGCTTGTCAATTTAGCATTGACCAACAGAGGTAATTCGAAATATGTTGCCCCTTAATAACCCTGGGGGGATATGGGGCATTTCCCCTCTTAAAACCACGAGTTTAGCAATGGATTCTGTAGTGCCTCCAAAGCAGGGATTTGGGTGGATGTTTTTTAAAACAACTTGTTTACAAGATTTTCTGTACATTCGACCGTGCTTTGTGTTGTATATTAATTTAGTAAATAAAAAGTAATTTATTCATTAAAGTTGGGCTAAAAGGGAGAAAGTATGTGTCAGTTTCCTGATACCGTTTATTTAAGAGGAAATTAAAGGAATATCTAATTGAAAATAAATGTTATACCGTTTATGAATGGATAGATCATTCCAAAAATGGACTCGTATATAACAGAGCGATAATTCGATACAACCTTTTTGTGACTATTGAAAATTGAACCAACAATTTTAATATGATTAGATTGAACTAGGTTTTGCGATATTATTTTATCATGATTTTGTAATTACTGTTGTCAACTTCAACATTATTTGTCAACTTTAACATCACTAAACATAATGTTGTTGTAGTGGCAACAAATATTGTTATTGTCTCCAACTGCACAGCAAGGTTCGCCATTCGTAGATGTACGAAGTGTCCAGGCCATATAAGCTTGAAATAAACAGCTACTCACAGTGAGATTGTTAGTTGGTTATTTTGATGGTCGTTTGTCATGCGTCCTCCGCCTCGACTCCCACTTCGAATTCCTCGGTTGTAAAACTGGAATCCACACTGGTACAATCGTCTCAATCAAACTTTCAACATTTTGGAGCAGGAGCAAAAACAGATCTCCTAGTTTTAGAAAGGAATTGAATTTAATAAATCGCTGCCATGTTACTAGCAGAAAAAAAACAATATGCTAAGCTTGCTGAAACATTATTAAAAAAAATACCCCGTCGCAGCAAACCTGTGTACTCAGCGAATTTCCAATGTATAATATTTGTCTGAATTCCACATAAAGCCGCGTACCAAGTTTCATAAAAATATATTCACATATAAGCGATTTCAATTATTCTCCGTAAGAATAACATTGGTAATGAGTACGTAGGTTTACTGAAACAAGGAACACAAACAATTGTTTTTTATACTAATATAAATATAATTTAACTAGGCGAAGCCACATACCAAGTTTCATCAATATTCAATCATAAATAAGCGCTATCTTATTCTCCATAAGAATAACATGGGGGCTGAGTACGCAGGTATGCTGCTACAGGAATAACCAATAAAAAATCAATTTTTTGTGCAAATATCAATATACCAGTACTATTTGAAGCCACATACCAAGTTTCATCAACATACATTCATAAATAAATCGAGATATCAAATTTTATTTATTCTCCAAAAGGATAACATTGGACAACGTACTGTGTTTAGCACTCTGAATATCTCAGCAACGGTTGGGCGTAGAATCACAATTTAAACACCAAAATGATTTTTTTGTGGAACTGAACAGATTTCTAAAAGCAAATGTGAAGTTTAAATTAAAATAAACTGAGGAAATGCCAAAAACCTTTTTCCCATAAGATTAACATGGGAGATTTGATGAGTCGTTTTTTTTGGATTTCTCCGCAACCACTTAACCTAGGTTAATAATTCAAAATACTATATTATTTGTTTTTTTAAGCTCTATAACAAGGTCAAAACCAAAATTAAATTTAAAAAAAATTGTAGGGTGGAAAATGCAAAAAACTGATTTTTGGAAAATTTAAAACCCCTATAAACCCCCCTTCCCATGGTCTGATTTTTCTCGTTTTCGAACTTAAAGTCATGAATGTCATTTTACACATTTGAGCCAAATTTCATTGAAATCGGACGTTTTTTACTCAAGTTATCGCATTTACGGACACACACACACACACACACACACACACACACACACACACACACACACACACACACACACACACACACACACACACACACATATATATATATATATATATATATACATATATATAAATTTGAACGAATAGTGTTGTCATCTGGGGACCTCAAAACAAAAAATTATCATGGTCTCGGACTTAAGTCTTACCATGAGACCTACGGTAATAGCTTCTTCCCTATTGGGGAAATTCGCTAAAAAAAACAAAAAAAAACAATGTGCTAAAACTATTTAACTGTTGTAAAGGATTTTAAGGAGAATTGGAGACCTAGTTTTATGTAAGTGGCTTCCAAAACATACATTTCAAAATGGGAGATTCGTGATGACAGTTATAATTTTCATTATTGCACATACAAAATACACAATATTTTAGGCATTATCAATCATTTATGTGAAAGTAAAAATCTGCAGGGTAGTGCTGTATATTTGGTTTCCATTTTACTGTTCTGTAAATACGATTCTGGAGCCAAACAAGAGTTGAAGTTTGGAAGTAAGTTGAGCAATCTTAAACAACATTTTACGCTTTCCTCGATTTACTGTGATTATTTAAAGTACCTGGGGGGGGGGGAAGGCCAGTCAGTTTGTTTAGGTAACTTGGAGCATATTTCACCACTTCCCCCTACTGATGATTAGATTTGTATAACTCATTTGCCTCTTTTATACATTTTAAGGTCACTCCAGTTGTTATTTATAGCTCAATGTCCCTTTGATTTATTTTACTACTCTATATATGTAATATTCACTCAAATCTTTTAATCCCTGCTCTCAGGAAACCACATGTTAATAATCATACACAACATGAGTATTACTTTGACAGTTCCCTGGTTGATTATGAACAGCTGTTAAAATTCTTTTGTTTTGATTTGAAACTCCATAAGCCCAATGTTAAATTTTTTTAACTTTTCATTTTAGTTTTTTTACATTATTTGATTTTTCCTGGGGATGATGTCTGTCTAGAACTTATTTAAATCCAATAAATGAGTTATTTCGAACATTTGAAGGAAATCGTTGGAGCCGTTTTTGAGATCAGTGTCGCAAGCAAGCATACAAGCAAACCTTACTCATAGAGTATAGGATAGGATAGGATACCTAAGGTCAAAATACAATTACGTACTGGGGAAGTACCAATTTTTCAGAGCTTACATTTGTAATTTTGTGTATGATTAAAAACGTAATACGCAATCGGTACTGAGATATTGCAAACCTAGACTTGAGCAACAAAAGGACAGACTGTCCTCAGAGGCGTCCATTTCACAGGTCAGTCAGTATTGGACTCACCACTTCATCGCTACTGTAAAGGCCATTCTGAGAGAGAGGGTGTACACGTTACACTGCAAACTGCCCCGTTACGGGGTTGTTGGGGAGAATGACGATTGGCCACCGGCAGTTGGAAAAACTTCCAGCACCTTCACCTCCAAAGAAACGGATTTCTCTTGGTTTTAAATAAGTTTGAACTATTCCAAATACTTTAAATGTGTTCAAATTCTGTAGAAATTCATTAAAGTTTCGTCGGGTTAGTTTTTAATGTAAAACCCCTGCTTTTGATCTATGTATAATACAATGTAATTGATGGTAAAATAATAATTTTTAGTAACTAGCTGTTATTAAAAACAAATAAAAGCAAAAAAAATGACGAGCTTAAAAAACGAATAAAATGTTGTTCATTAGAGATAGCTTCAAAATAGCTCTTTAAATTGTATATTTAAAACGCTAACTTTGAAATGCCTGTCATCCGCCGTGCAAAATTCAAAGGGGTTTTTATTACAAAGACCCAACATATCGCAAATTAAAATTATTAAAATGGGTCGAAATTCAGAAAATGTCTTTTTACGAAAGATTTACTTCACCTGCATGCAAATAGTCCAAAAAGGGGGATTTAATGGTTTAGTTTAAACTTTGTTGTTTGTTTAGTTTTGGATATTGAATCAAGATCATTTTTGTGTCACTTCAAGCCAAATTATGTTTCGTAAAAACTGAAGTATTACCCCAAAAAATCTGTACATTCTACATATTTACCAACATTAGTTTGTAGGCCTATTCGTCTGATAACTTACACATTATCTAAAGACAGACCACAAAAACACAAAATTAGCTAAACTGTATGGATAAATATGTAGCCATTCAATGATAATAGCAGGGTGGATCCATAGTCCTTAGTTTTCTCATCTAATTTATCACTGTTTCTTACCAGAGTTTCATGCAATTTCACTCAGTTTCATCCAATATAACAGATACTCTGTGAAGTCGAACTAAATTATCAGAAAAAAAACTGAATCGGAATTGTTGACTTAAAATATGTAACCGAAATATAGTTTACTTGAATTATATCATCTGTCTTAGCTTTTACCTTCGTATTTTATCATCAACAAAACATAACCCCTCCTACTTATGTTTTATAAAACACTGTATTCGTGTCTATAATCATAGTGTTTCATACTCATATAGAAATTATGCTTTAGAAAGTAAAATAATTACTATCATCAACGTATTCAAAGAACTGTTGATTCAACTTTACACAAAAATAAAAACACTACTTAAATGTCAAATATAGACAACAACAAAACATAATTCCAGCAGGATACTACTATAACGCCGCCCTATCGTAATCATTTACGAGGTCCAGGATTCAACAAATGAAAAACATCTACTTATGTTTCAATTGTCGGTAATAACACACAATTATTATTGGCAAGAGTAAGGGGAAACAATCAAAATGTTGAATGTAGATTACATAGATCTGAATTTGAACTACAAATTTATTTCCCTACCACTCATAAGACAGGAACACATGACACGGTAAACAAAATAATCAAAACTTATGACAAATGGCCAAAAAAAAACAGCGGGTTTTGCTAATTGAAAACTTATGACAGTAAAATTAGGCTATCGCATTTTTTTCATCATCCTTTATTGGTATACACCATGCAAAAGCATTACAAAATATTTGGTGACAAAGAGAAACTTATAAACCATTCAATAAATTAATGAAGCTCAACACGATATTATTATATTATAATGAAGTTAGTCAACATCGGCAACGATTACCTTTAGTTCATAAGTGTTACAAAACTGTACATTTCTAAAAAAATTATTATCTAAGGATCATAAAACCACTTCCTTCGCTCACTATAGACAATTAAGTCGCTTATCCCAGCTCTTATCTCACTAACCGCTCCCCTGAGGTCCACTGTGGATATTTAGAGCCTCTCGCAGTTTATCTCACTTCATTTGTCTATCCATCCACAGACATTCTCAGTTTACCTGTTAAACAAGTAAAAATAAAATAAATACATGTCCATTGCGTGTAAAGCTATTACTTGTTTGTTAACAAACTCATAGATTGAAAAATACTGAAATTTCTTCAAAGAAAAAAATAAGCCCTGGTTTCTGTTTGTCCTTCCTTTTTCAGTAATAGCATTCAAATGGTGCCGGCGCAAAATGCGCGAATCAAAACTGCCTTCGACGGAAATCATTATTTTCGATTATGAAGTAATCACGGATCCATAGTCCTTAGTTTTCTCGCCTAATTTATCACTGTTTCTTACCAGAGTTTCATGCAATTTCACTCAGTTTCATCCAATATAACAGATACTCTGTGAAGTCGAACTAAATTATCAGAAAAAAAACTGAATTGGAATTGTTGACTTAAAATATGTAACCGAAGTACATATTTTAAGTACATATTTTAAGTATAATCCGTTATAGTTTTAAAATGGCTCGAAAGTGTTGGGGTGAAAGTTTGAATAACATTTCGAGAACTAGATTAATCGGTAATATTTAATACAGTGGCCCCAGTAAAAATATCATAATATCGTAATATTTAATCATGATGTAGCCTTGCTCTGCCTCATCTAATATTTTTACACTTTGCATGCTGTGGAAAATAAAACAATATAAGTAAGAACACATTTGAATATATAAATAAAGCAGTCATTAAAAACAGCCTTTTCCAGTTCCGATGATTTGACTTCATTGTTGGCTGGCATGCGATTTATCAATGAAACTACTATTTTTCCCGAGTCTCTTGAAAACCAAGAACCATTAATTAATATTAATTTCTTAATCTGAACCATCCCCTGTCATACTGTGAATTACAAACGTCCATAACCTTGCTTTAAACATTCCTCCTACAACATTATTACTACAGATAGATAAGATAGGTATGGTATGAAAGGTTTATGATAATAAACGGTTAGGGTGGTAGGGTCAACACCGCCTTCTTGAAATGAAAATCTCATTTTATCAACGGACTGAGAAAACAAAACTATAAATTATTAGTACACGTATAAAGGAGCTTTTAAAGTAATCAAACCATTTATCAGAATCAACACCCCAATCTCTAAAACCACTAGAACTCTCCTTTGTCATCGTATTTTCGTGTATTTTCAATAAAAAAGAAGTAGAGAAAAGTGTAACAAGGCTGCCTTGATAGAGGATCGTCAAAACCAGGCGCTATCACATGCTCCGGTTCTGGATCGGCTGCCTTGAAAGACTGCCTGAAAGTCATTTAATAAAATAGTTGTCTCTCGTTTATAAAACATCTTACTTCAAATACAACTATACATTTTAAAAATATAAAACTCCATGCCAGTCTATATTTCCGTTCCACCGATATGATAATACTATAGTAGAGATCCAATACTGTGGTGTATAATATATATATATATATATATAAATATAATATATATATAATATATAATAATATATATATATATATATATATATAATGTGGTACAGTATATAGACATAAGTTTTCTTTGGGTATCCGTCTCATTGACCTTTAAAATTCTCCAATTTCGGATGGGGAACATTTTAATACGTACGATACATAATAATAAGATTAATACCATTGAAAGAAGGCGATGTTCATAACGTTCATCACAGAATGCAGCGCAATACCTCCAGTGTGTTTCCGGGGGGTAAAATCTTTGTTGGCGCAGGCGAGATTCTAGTTTTGATTACAACCTTTATACATCGTACTCCATATACTCACAAAATGTTCAGATGAACATTTAAACGTACGACAAATATACAGAAGAAACGACAACACCGGTCTTATCATTTATTACATAGTGTCCATCAATGCCGCAGGACCGCGGCCCATCTACGCTACCATATTTCAAACATTTGTTGTTGGCTCAGAAAGGACTGACTCGGCATCACGTAACATTGGTGTAGGTCAGAATGTAATTTATTTATTGGAAAGTTTTCTTATATTTGTTGTCTTCTTGGGTTTAATTATAAAAGTAATATTAAAATACTAGTGGCCTGAAGAGGCTATAGCCCCTCCTCTTCTGATATATTTTTAGTCTTTAAATGCTGAGGAAAACAGAACAATTTAATTAGGAACACATTTCTGTTCGTAAACAAAGTAGACGCTTAACCACATGCTTTAATGTAAACAAAGCAGACGTTTTCAAATTCCCTTGCTTTTCTTATGGGGGATGTTTTACGTTATTTCTCGTTTGCTAGTAACATTTTGGAAATACAGGTATTTGTTCCGAGATTTGTCATCAAGACCTTTAATTTAAGACGTCTCCCATCATCCTGCGATTTGCCAAACTCTCACTATTTTGACTAAACAATTTCACTTTCAGAATTATATATATAAAGACTAGTGGCTTGAAGGGGCCAATCCCCTAACCTTGCTCCAATACACATGTCAGGTAGACACCTAATCACATGTTTTGATGTAAACAAAGCAGACGTTTTTCAATCTCTTATGGGAGATTTTTTGCGTTATTTCTCGTTTTCTGCTAGCTTTTTAGAAATACTGATATTTTTCCCGAGTCCCTGGGATCAATACCATTAATCGGCCCTCTCCTATCATCCTGCGATTTGCCAAACTGCCACAATTTTGACTTAAAAACTTCGCTTACAGAATTATATATAAAGATATCTTATGTTAAACATTCAAAATAAGAAGGATTTTCCTTAGCATGATAAGTTGATAGCATTTAAGTATACGTGGAAAGTATAAAAATACGAACCACATAAATAATATCGAAGAAAAAAGTTCTGTCAGTTGAGTACTGGTTTTTGTCGATAAAACTGTCCAAGATCAAAACCTTGAAAAGTAACATTGTAAAAGTTTAATTGGATATCATATTTGTTGGCAGAAGTTATGCTGTAATTTGTTATGGATTACATTCATCTAAAAATCTGTATTACCATTGATTATACATCCTCAAAATCAATGATATTACTAAGCTAATTTCTTTATTTTTATACAGTGATTTTTGACCTTTAACACGTTATTTTTTTATCTCGTCTGATTTCAAATTCATACTCCAAGCTCATACTCTAAATGAGTCTTTTGGGGGTTTGAAAAACATCCACCTTCAGGGCTCCCCCCGCCCCTTCTGCTTTCAAAGTTACAATGTTAATTTTATGAAATTATTCTGTTTAGTTAGTCAGCTGTAAAGTCTCCCAAACACCTGGTGTCCGCCTACGACATCCCGTGCAGGCAACGGGGACACCGACATGTAAAGATTCAAGTAAAGATTCTAAAAATAATGTCCACTTTTGCTTGAAATTGTTTACATTCTTAGTTTGGAAGTGAAGGGGGAGGAAGGGGCGTTCGAAAGAAATAATTTCAGCTAAAGTAAACGATTAATTGTTTCAAGCCGTTAAACGCTTAAAACTTGGAAGATCAATCGTGTCGATGTTTTTACCAAGCCAACACACATTTAAGTTATTACAATGATTTACTTTAAGTTTGATGTTCACCATCCAAGTTACTAAAATATTTTAAATAATGGAATATTAACTTGTAATTTGTGACTAATTAGATTATCGCCCACATACATTCAGGTAGTTGTTAAATTGATTTATCAATAGAGAGCCATTATGTAAGTACAGGGATACAGATATATGGCAGGACTATCAATAGAGAGCCATTATGTAAGTACAGGGATACAGATATATGGCAGGACTATCAATAGAGAGCCATTATGTAAGTACAGGGATACAGATATATGGCAGGACTATCAATAGAGAGCCATTATGTAAGTACAGGGATACAGATATATGGCAGGACTATCAATAGAGAGCCATTATGTAAGTACAGGGATACAGATATATGGCAGGACTATCAATAGAGAGCCATTATGTAAGTACAGGGATACAGATATATGGCAGGACTATCAATAGAGAGCCATTATGTAAGTACAGGGATACAGATATATGGCAGGACTATCAACAGAGAGCCATTATGTAAGTACAGGGATACAGATATATGGCAGGACTATCAACAGAGAGCCATTATGTAAGTACAGGGATACAGATATATGGCAGGACTATCAACAGAGAGCCATTATGTAAGTACAGGGATACAGATATATGGCAGGACTATCAATAGAGAGCCATTATGTAAGTACAGGGATACAGATATATGGCAGGACTATCAATAGAGAGCCATTATGTAAGTACAGGGATACAGATATATGGCAGGACTATCAATAGAGAGCCATTATGTAAGTACAGGGATACAGATATATGGCAGGACTATCAACAGAGAGCCATTATGTAAGTACAGGGATACAGATATATGGCAGGACTATCAACAGAGAGCCATTATGTAAGTACAGGGATAAAGATATATGGCAGGACTATCAACAGAGAGCCATTATGTAAGTACAGGGATACAGATATATGGCAGGACTATCAATAGAGAGCCATTATGTAAGTACAGGGATACAGATATATGGCAGGACTATCAACAGAGAGCCATTATGTAAGTACAGGGATACAGATATATGGCGGGACTATCAACAGAGAGCCATTATGTAAGTACAGGGATACAGATATATGGCGGGACTATCAATAGAGAGCCATTATGTAAGTACAGGGATACAGATATATGGCGGGACTATCAATAGAGAGCCATTATGTAAGTACAGGGATACAGATATATGGCGGGACTATCAATAGAGAGCCATTATGTAAGTACAGGGATACAGATATATGGCAGGACTATCAATAGAGAGCCATTATGTAAGTACAGGGATACAGATATATGGCAGGACTATCAATAGAGAGCCATTATGTAAGTACAGGGATACAGATATATGGCGGGACTATCAATAGAGAGCCATTATGTAAGTACAGGGATACAGATATATGGCGGGACTATCAATAGAGAGCCATTATGTAAGTACAGGGATACAGATATATGGCGGGACTATCAATAGAGAGCCATTATGTAAGTACAGGGATACAGATATATGGCAGGACTATCAACAGAGAGCCATTATGTAAGTACAGGGATACAGATATATGGCAGGACTATCAATAGAGAGCCATTATGTAAGTACAGGGATACAGATATATGGCAGGACTATCAATAGAGAGCCATTATTTAAGTACAGGGATACAGATATATGGCAGGACTATCAATAGAGAGCCATTATTTAAGTACAGGGATACAGATATATGGCAGGACTATCAATAGAGAGCCATTATTTAAGTACAGGGATACAGATATATGGCAGGACTATCAATAGAGAGCCATTATGTAAGTACAGGGATACAGATATATGGCAGGACTATCAATAGAGAGCCATTATGTAAGTACAGGGATACAGATATATGGCAGGACTATCAATAGAGAGCCATTATGTAAGTACAGGGATACAGATATATGGCAGGACTATCAATAGAGAGCCAATATGTAAGTACAGGGATACAGATATATGGCAGGACTATCAATAGAGAGCCATTATGTAAGTACAGGGATACAGATATATGGCATGACTATCAACAGAGAGCCATTATGTAAGTACAGGGATACAGATATATGGCAGGACTATCAATAGAGAGCCATTATGTAAGTACAGGGATACAGATATATGGCAGGACTATCAATAGAGAGCCATTATGTAAGTACAGGGATACAGATATATGGCAGGACTATCAATAGAGAGCCATTATGTAAGTACAGGGATACAGATATATGGCAGGACTATCAATAGAGAGCCATTATGTAAGTACAGGGATACAGATATATGGCAGGACTATCAATAGAGAGCCATTATGTAAGTACAGGGATACAGATATATGGCAGGACTATCAATAGAGAGCCATTATGTAAGTACAGGGATACAGATATATGGCAGGACTATCAACAGAGAGCCATTATGTAAGTACAGGGATACAGATATATGGCAGGACTATCAACAGAGAGCCATTATGTAAGTACAGGGATACAGATATATGGCAGGACTATCAATAGAGAGCCATTATGTAAGTACAGGGATACAGATATATGGCAGGACTATCAATAGAGAGCCATTATGTAAGTACAGGGATACAGATATATGGCAGGACTATCAATAGAGAGCCATTATGTAAGTACAGGGATACAGATATATGGCAGGACTATCAACAGAGAGCCATTATGTAAGTACAGGGATACAGATATATGGCAGGACTATCAACAGAGAGCCATTATGTAAGTACAGGGATACAGATATATGGCAGGACTATCAATAGAGAGTCATTATGTAAGTACAGGGATACAGATATATGGCAGGACTATCAACAGAGAGCCATTATGTAAGTACAGGGATACAGATATATGGCAGGACTATCAATAGAGAGCCATTATGTAAGTACATGGATACAGATATATGGCAGGACTATCAATAGAGATCCATTATGTAAGTACAGGGATACAGATATATGGCGGGACTATCAATAGAGAGCCATTATGTAAGTACAGGGATACAGATATATGGCGGGACTATCAATAGAGAGCCATTATGTAAGTACAGGGATACAGATATATGGCGGGACTATCAATAGAGAGCCATTATGTAAGTACAGGGATACAGATATATGGCAGGACTATCAATAGAGAGCCATTATGTAAGTACAGGGATACAGATATATGGCGGGACTATCAATAGAGAGCCATTATGTAAGTACAGGGATACAGATATATGGCGGGACTATCAATAGAGAGCCATTATGTAAGTACAGGGATACAGATATATGGCAGGACTATCAATAGAGAGCCATTATGTAAGTACAGGGATACAGATATATGGCAGGACTATCAATAGAGAGCCATTATGTAAGTACAGGGATACAGATATATGGCAGGACTATCAATAGAGAGCCATTATGTAAGTACAGGGATACAGATATATGGCAGGACTATCAATAGAGAGCCATTATGTAAGTACAGGGATACAGATATATGGCAGGACTATCAATAGAGAGCCATTATGTAAGTACAGGGATACAGATATATGGCAGGACTATCAATAGAGAGCCATTATGTAAGTACAGGGATACAGATATATGGCAGGACTATCAATAGAGAGCCATTATGTAAGTACAGGGATACAGATATATGGCAGGACTATCAATAGAGAGCCATTATGTAAGTACAGGGATACAGATATATGGCAGGACTATCAATAGAGAGCCATTATGTAAGTACAGGGATACAGATATATGGCAGGACTATCAATAGAGAGCCATTATGTAAGTACAGGGATACAGATATATGGCAGGACTATCAACAGAGAGCCATTATGTAAGTACAGGGATACAGATATATGGCAGGACTATCAACAGAGAGCCATTATGTAAGTACAGGGATACAGATATATGGCAGGACTATCAATAGAGAGCCATTATGTAAGTACAGGGATACAGATATATGGCAGGACTATCAACAGAGAGCCATTATGTAAGTACAGGGATACAGATATATGGCAGGACTATCAACAGAGAGCCATTATGTAAGTACAGGGATACAGATATATGGCAGGACTATCAATAGAGAGCCATTATGTAAGTACAGAGATACAGATATATGGCAGGACTATCAATAGAGAGCCATTATGTAAGTACAGGGATACAGATATATGGCAGGACTATCAACAGAGAGCCATTATGTAAGTACAGGGATACAGATATATGGCAGGACTATCAACAGAGAGCCATTATGTAAGTACAGGGATACAGATATATGGCAGGACTATCAATAGAGAGCCATTATGTAAGTACAGGGATACAGATATATGGCAGGACTATCAACAGAGAGCCATTATGTAAGTACAGGGATACAGATATATGGCAGGACTATCAATAGAGAGCCATTATGTAAGTACAGGGATACAGATATATGGCAGGACTATCAATAGAGAGCCATTATGTAAGTACAGGGATACAGATATATGGCAGGACTATCAATAGAGAGCCATTATGTAAGTACAGGGATACAGATATATGGCAGGACTATCAATAGAGAGCCATTATGTAAGTACAGGGATACAGATATATGGCAGGACTATCAATAGAGAGCCATTATGTAAGTACAGGGATACAGATATATGGCAGGACTATCAATAGAGAGCCATTATGTAAGTACAGGGATACAGATATATGGCAGGACTATCAATAGAGAGCCATTATGTAAGTACAGGGATACAGATATATGGCAGGACTATCAATAGAGAGCCATTATGTAAGTACAGGGATACAGATATATGGCAGGACTATCAATAGAGAGCCATTATGTAAGTACAGGGATACAGATACTCGTATATGGCAGACGTTAGTCCCACTTGCTAGTTTCAATTTAATATGTTGAACTAAATTTTAGTTTCTTCAGTAATGAAACAAGTAATTGCGGTAACAAAGAAAAGACATATATTCAGAAAATATATTAATTGATAAAATGTATTTTTTAGTTTACATTAATTGAAAGTAAATGGAGATAATACTCTGATGTTACCGGGGAAACATATTGTAGCAGTCGCCCGTGTTATTGGTCAAGTTTTGTAATGAGAGTTGATAGTTGTTTGAAACACGATATTTCTTTCTACTCTCGCAGACCCGATCGTTGACAAATGGGCGACATTTGAACTTGATAGATTTAGAATCCTATATTTTATAGGGTGATGTTGATAAAGTACACAGTTCATAGCTGTAACGCATTTGCTTCACTAATTTTCCTGCATTACTTATTGCAACTGCGTCAATTATACAAAAATGTCTTCCGTAAGAGGGGAAAAAACTATCATCAAATATCTCCATTATAGAGCTAGGTTCTTTTCTAATCAGACCACTCCACTGGCAATGTGGAGCAGGCCCACTCAGAGAAATTTTGGGCCCCTGGGCAAATGAGAATATGGGCCCCCTTTACCCCTTCCAATGTATAAGGTTCAATATTTTGAATTATATATTGTGTTTATATAGGTATGTTGTTTCAATTGTTAGTTTTTTCTTGGACTTCGGGCCGCACTGATAACCAAGAGGATATTGTAGTTAAAAAAAATCAACCACCCGCCCAGGGCCCCCATTCCCCTGGGCAATTGCCCCCTTACCCCCCCCCCCCTGAATGTGGAGACCTGAAAATCCTCCTAATATAAGAATGCACGCTGAAAACAATAATTAAGTTGTTCACAGACTGGTAGTCGGCTCACAATCACAGGATTGGTCGACAGTCTTTCACCAAAAGTTACATCTACCCACATCTGTTCAAAATTTTATTGCTTTTCTATATTCATTTCATTTAATTATTGTTTTTAAAAACCTCAACTGCCCGTCCGTCGCCATTGACCCCGTATGACGTAGTTGCATTAAATCCGTAACATAAAACGTAAAACGAATTATTTTCATTTTTATTAGCTTATAACTGGAAGATAGTTTTAAATGTTACTGTCACCACTAAATAACATACTTCCTACTTGTTCAAATATTGTAAAATGTGTAAATGTACACATTTACTCGATTGTGACGTGCAAATCATTAAATTGAATGATAAGATAAGTAATTGCAATCGAAATTACGTTAATCATAGAATGTAATGTTATAAGAAATGACAAAGCCGCTAGCAGACGGTTGATAGGGACGGAGCTTTAGAATAATATTGGCAGACGGCTGACGTATGTTTTCAATTTTGAGAATGAATCTTTGATAGATTTTCTCTGCCTCATGAACAAGAAACTTTCCATTTTACTGATGAACATTATTTGTCCCATCCTCCAAATTATTAGTTCGACTTTCAAAAACATTAATTTATTTAATGTGACTGCATTTTATTTATGTACCAAAGTCGAATAATGCTTTGAACCTAATACGCGGATTAAAAAATATGATATTCAGTAGGAGCAGCGGTTTACAAGTGCTTTACATTTTAAAGTCGTAAACAACTTTATTGTTTTAATAAACAATTGTCAAATTAAGCGGATAAATTGATCAATGCCCGTAGTTGGGGTAGCTCCCCTTATACATAGTAGGCCTATATGGTGAGAGTATTGTTTTCGTCAACATTTTAGTTGTTAGTGGAAATATTCGTTTTGGTGCTCCCTGAACCCAAAAAATGGTTTTTACGTGATGTCTGTCTGTGTGTGCGTGCGTGCGTACGAGCGCGCGCGCGCGTCTGTGTGTGTGTGTGTGTGTGTGTGTGTGTGTGTGTGTGTGTGTGTGTGTGTCTGTGTGGATGTGTACAGAGCTAGAGCCTTAACCAATGGGCCGATTTTTATGAAATTTGGTATGTAGGTACTAATCCACGATATCTCCAAGTGATTTTTCATTTTTTTGAATTTTTGATTTTTAAGGGTAATTATCCCCCAAAAACCGCCAAAAAAACATGAAAAATCAAAATTTCTCAAAAACGGCTCTAACGATTTTGATTAAACTTTAGTCGTTTGTAGAACTTTAGTTTTCCAACTAAATGACACCATCCGCTTTCCTGTAAAAGTTCGGGTTCAGAAATTACAGGACTTAAAATATCAAAAATTTAGTTTTTGGATTTTCCATAAAAAGACATAAATATAAAAAAATATTGATATTGACCATTAAAAATAGCTTAAAAAACTAAATAATGTAGTATTTTGAATTACTATTCTACGATTGCTGGTTTCGGAGAAAATTGAAATCTTCATTTTGCGGTAAACGCAGTACGTTGTCCAATGTTATTCTTATGGGGAATAAAAAAATTACTATTTCTCTCTTATTTACTGATCAATTTAATTCAAACTTGATATGATTGTCAAGTTAGCATTGACCAACAGAGGAAATTCGAAATATGTTGCCCCTTAATAACCCTGGGGGGGATATGGGGCATTTCCCCTCTTAAAACCACGAGTGTAGCAATGGATTCTGTAGTGCCTCCAAAGCAGGGATTTGGGTGGATGTTTTTTAAAACAACTTGTTTATAAGATTTTCTGTACATTCGACCGTGCTTTGTATTCTATATTTAGTAAATAAAAAGTAATTTATCGATTAAAGTTGGGCTAAAAGGGAGAAAGTATGTGTCAGTTTCCTGATACCGTTTATTTTTCATAAAACACATAATTATAAAAAATATTTCTATTCACCATTAAAAATAGCTATAAAACTAAATAATTTAGTCTCTTGAATTACTATTCTACGATTACTGGTTGCGGAGAAAATTTAGATTTTCATTTTGTGATAAACGCAGTACGTTGTCCAATGTTATTCTTACGGGGAATACAAATACCCCCGTCGCAGCAAACCTCCGACTCAGCGAATTTCCAGTGGATAATATTTGTCTGAATTCCACATAAAGCCGCGTACCAAGTTTCATAAAAATATATTCACATATAAGCGATTTTAATTATTCTCCATAAGAATAACATTGGTAATGAGTACGTAGGTTTGCTGAAACAAAGAACACAAACAATTGATTTTTATGCTAATATAAATATAATTTAACTAGGCGAAGCCACATACCAAGTTTCATCAATATTCAATCATAAATAAGCGCTATATAACATTTTAGTTATTCTCCATAAGAATAACATGGGGGCTGAGTAAGCAGGTTTACTGCGACAAGGAACAAAAAAATGGGTTTTATGCAATTATGAATGTAACTCAACCAAGTGAAGCTACATACCAAGTTTTATTAATTTATGTTCAAAATTAAGGGAGTCATTACATTTTACTTATTCTCCATAAGAATAACATGGGGGCTGAGTACGCAGGTATGCTGCTACGGGAATAACCAACAAAAAATCAATTTTTTATGCAAATATCAATATACCAGTACTATGTGAAGCCACATACCAAGTTTCATCAACATACATTCTTAAATAATCGAGATATCAAATTTTATTTATTCTCCAAAAGGATAACATTGGACAACGTACTGTGTTTAGCACTTTGAATATCTCAGCAACGGTTGGGCGTAGAATCACAATTTAAACACCAAAATGATTGTTTTGTGGAACTGAACAGATTTCTAAAAGCAAATGTGAAGTTTAAATTAAATTAACTGAGGAAATGCCAAAAACCTTTTTCCCATAAGATTAACATGGGAGATTTTATGAGTAAGTTTTTTTGGATTTTCTCCGCAACCACTTAACCTAGGTTAATAATTCAAAATACTATATTATTTGTTTTTTTAAGCTCTATAACATGGTAAAAACCAAAATTAAGTTTTTAAAATATTTTAGGGTGAAAAATGCAAAAAACTGATTTTAGGAAAATTTAAAACCCCCATAAACCCTCTTTCCCATGGTCCAATTTTTCTGGTTTTCGAACTTAAAGTCATGAATGTCATTTTACACATTTGAGCCAAATTTCATCAAAATCGGACGTTTTTTACTCAAGTTATCGCATTCACAGATACATATATATATATATATTTATATATATATACATATATATAAATTTGAACGAATAGTGTTATTGTCATCTGGGGACCTCAAAACAAAAAATTATCATGGTCTCGGACTTAAGTCTTACCATGAGACCTACGGTAATAGCTTCTTCCCTATAGGGGAAATTCGCTAAAATTGCTATTTCTCTCTTATTTATTGATAAATTTCGTTCAAACTTGATATACTTGTCAAGTTAGCATTGACCAAAAGAGGAAATTTGAAATATGTTGCCCCTTAATAACCCTGAGGGGGGAATAGGGGGCATTTCCTCTCTTAAAACCACGTGTGTAGCGAAGGATTCTGTAGTGCCTCTTAAACAGGGATTTGGGTGGATATTTTTGAAAACAACTTGTTTACAAATTTTCTGAGCATTCGACCGTGCTTTGTATTTTATATTCAGTAAATAAAAAGTAATTTATTCGTTAAAGTTGGGCTAAAAGGGAAAAAGTATGTGTCAGTTTCCTGATACCGTTTATTTTAAGTATGACTTGAAAACTAAAAGGCGTTTTTTGGCATCTAGGGACCTTGAACCCAAAAGTTATCAATTCCTCGAGCCTAGGTATTACCAAGCTGAATACGGTAATATTCAGCTATTTCCCTAAAGCCGAAATTCGCTAAACTTTCACCATGGAAAAGCTTACTGATAAATGTTTTAAGTAATAAGCGATTTAATACTTTAGCTCCGAAGGACTAGCATTGGGACTTGGTGCATCTTTAAGGGAACAGGCTAATGATTGTAATTTGTAAGATCCCAAAAGATCCTTCTATTCTATAGGATAGGCTTTTGTAAAAATAGGAGAATAAAATACCAAACATGCATTTAGTATAGATAGTGAAAATCTTATTTAGGTTATATTATACCTAGATATCAAAATACATCTTTCACAATTTGTCATTTGGCCTTATATCGATGGCAGGAGAAGTGGCAAGTCTCAAGCAAGGGTTATTGATCCCCTCGGTCCCGGTTTTGCGTTTACAACCTCAATAAAATGAATCAATTCGTCGCCACGTTACCCCCGGAGGCTCAACAGTGATCAACTGAGGAACTCCCCTAAACCACTGTCTATTTGTACAGCTCCATGTTATAATTATCAGTTACATCTGCTATGATCATCAACAATTTTGGTAGCAGGTGTTCTTATATTCTACCCTTACGGGGATCCAAACCCCTTTAAGATTTCGTAATTTAAAGGAAGTGCGATTTTTAAATCTTTTAACATTTTATGACCGAATTTTACGAAATGATCTTTGAAATAAATTTTCGTAATTTTGACCTAGAACTTTAAAACTTTCGTTATAGGCTGACATTCTGGATGTGTTCGAAAGTTAGTACTAGAAAATAGACAAAATATTACTGAAATGGTTTAAATTACCTGTTTTCCGACAATGGTCCTTGTCTTGCATATCTAGGCGTCTCATGACCTCATTGTTAGCTTCCAATTAGTTTTTTATTTGTTACAATTCTTTTTTTCCCCGTCGCGGGTTAACAAATAACTTAGTTGGCAAAATGTTAATATTATGTGCAGTTTGTTTGTACGACAGCGATGTTTTGTGTATGATTTAAACGTACCGTGTGTTAAAAACTCGACGATTTTTAAACGTTTTTTATTTTTCAACTAAACTCTACAACAATTATTGTCGAAAACCTTGGGAAATCATACAAACATTTGAATCATCCAACAACAAATAATTCAATAGTTACAACAAATGCTTAATGCAATACGCGTATCATATATACAACAAACCACATAAAGAGGTAAAAAATGTAAATACTGCTTAGACTAAAAAAATCGATTTACCTTTCTAATAATACTCATGAACATGCCACTTGAGAATTTTAAATAAATCGGCAACAATTAACGCGTGGCCATTCACAATATTACCCTATAAACATGTGACACACTTGCCATTGTTCTCAAGTAAGTTATAGCGAATCGAGTTATCACGAGACACATCGTTTCCTCTCTATTTATATGCAAGAAAGTAATTCACGTCATATTTAATGTGCTCGTAAATTGGGGAACCAATTCCTCCAGTGCAAAAAGAGGACAGGAGTGGTAGTGGATCACGACCCGCAGTTCATTTTAGCAGATCTATTGTAGTAGGGACTGGCTCAACTGTGGTTTAGTAGCGGCGGCGCGCCGGCGTTCCATTGTTCAACATACTACATTTGGAATGTAGTCCTTTAATAAAACCTAAAAGGATCAGTGACTGCATACAAATCCCACTTCTCCCTGTACGTACTCACCTGGGATATTCAATATTTACTGCCTTTCCGCTTATGAATAAAGAATACATTTTCTTCTAGGGCTTGATATCGTTTGACGTGGGATGAAGTTATAGCCTATATAAAATCTTATGTATTTTATTAGAGAAAAATAATTATCAAAACATACATCCTCAAGAGACATCTGTTTTCGAACCCATGGGATTTGGTGTTATTATATTGTCTGTTGCTTAAAACATAAGAGAAACCGTATAAGATTACTGGATGAAAACAGTGGCAACCCTCCGGTTACGGTTTATGGTATACTTTTAGATAAACAAAGTTTACTAGACACAACGATGAGCTTTAAAGAAAATAATTATTTTTGAATGTGAAAGTTACATTTTATTTAAGAGTTCAGTTATCCAACTGTTTGTAAGGTGGAACAAAATCTCTTTTATGAAATTGAATGACTTTAGAGGATTATATATAACTCAGTTTTATTGCAATTATCCATAAATACACTTTGATATTTTAATATGTGTATTACATTTTGTGAACTATATATTATTTGTGTACACAAAGCATATTCATTACAACGTAATAACCGCAATAAATACATTCCTGTTTAAAGCAAGAACCTTCTGGATAACGTAAAATATTCTGCATTCAACCATTTCGAAAGACGCTTGGTTGTAGTACAGCTTGCTACAAAATTAATTACTTTGATATAATACAGTATAGTATTTTTTTTTACTAAATTCGTTAATCCATGGGTTACGTTAATTCGTGGGTCCATTCTCACTCTCAGCAGTTTGTCACTATACCATAAACAGGGACTGGTTCATAGTTATGGGATAGTACCATAGAATACCATAGGATAGTACATACTTCTTCAATAAATCTTTTAGCGCTATGATTTAACTTGCATAAATTAGACAATTATAAAAACTACTGATGCTACGTTACAAATGGAAACTCATATGCAATTTTAAGCATCAAAACAACACACAATACACAGTACGCAGTTTCTATTAACAGTTTAAAAAGTGAAATATTTTACCGTTGTCAAGTATAAAATGTACTGTCACGATGTGGTTAATTTAGAGTTATGAATTTCACCGACTTCATTTATGAGTAGTTCCGAGTCATTTACCTTTAACATATCTGTATATTTTGTAAGCGAAATTTTTAAGTCAAAATTGTGGGAGTTTGGCTAATCGCAGGATGATGGGAGAGGGCTCAAATTAAAGGTCTCGATCCCAGGGACTCGGGAAAAATTGCAGTATTTCCAAAAAGTTACCATCAAATGAGAAATAACGTAAAACATCCCCCATAAGAAAAGCATGGGGATTTAAAAACGTCTGCTTTGTTTACATTAAACATGTGATTAAGTGACTACTTTGTTTACTAACTGACATGTGTTCCTACTTCCACTGTTTACTCAGCATTTAAAGAGGAAAGAGATCGGAGTGTTGGAGCAAGGTCAGGGGCTATGGTCCTCCATGCCACTAGTGTTAAACAAGACAATAGTCTGGGCATTTCTCAGTCTGACCCAGGAGTTTATTTTTTAGATTTATTTCGTTTTTGATTTTACGGTTTAAAATTATTGTGATTAATTACGTTTATTGCTTTGACTTCAGACCTAGTCTTTTTAACTGAACTGCAACATAGTTAGGCCCTAGCTCGATAAAGATACATTTTTGTTTACAAATTAATTAAACCTGTAATCAAATCTTATGTTTTTAATCATTGGACGGTTGATTAAATATAACTTACTTAAATCATTGGTTATGCATCCTACGGAATTCCAATGGTTAAGTACTGTTCAATTAATTTTAAAGTGTAAATAGAGATAGCGATGTCGTAACTGTAAAGACTGCAGGACCTGCGCAATTGATCATTGTCGCCTCAGTCCGGGGCTTGAGTGGCCATTTACTGCTCAAACACCGGCAATAGCTGGATCACCATCGTTATAGCCAATTAATCAATCTTAATACCTCAAATGGTCCAATCTTAGCATCAGGTAATAAATCATAAATATTGAATATTAGTAGTATTTTTTGTTCAGAAAAAAAACCAGCTCCAGGTGTTATTTATAGGTTAACTCAGCCTTTATCAATAAATAAATGTTCTTGGGTAAAAACACTTATTGTTTTAGGAAACCCATTCAATATGGTTTAAACGATTGTGACAACATTCCAGGCGTAAACCATAACCCTTAATAGGTCCTAGTGAGAAACTTGCATTAGCCGCCATGTTATTCTTATGGTGAATAATTAAAACGTCATAAATAGTTTATTTATGAATTTATATTGATGAAACTTGGTATGTGGCTTTATGCGGTATTAAGATACATATATATATGCATTGAAAATTCGCTGAGTACGCAGGTTTGCTGCTACGGGGGTATTTAAGGATAAAGAGAACCATTTTAATTCAATTGCATTCTAAAATTGCTGTTTATGCTTGAAACACAGCTATTGAGATTTGCTCAATATAAATACACAAATACTTAAATGGCAACACAATCTGATACATCAAGGTGCAACAACAATGTCTCGAACAATAGGTCCACTGCTATTACTACTACTATATTTACCACAATACTGTTATTGGAACTATGATAAGGACCTTTTGGGAACCGAGCATTTCTCGGGGAAGGTCAGTCAGTTTGTTTAGAAGACTTTGTTTAGGAGTAATTTTTCACCACGTCCCCATTCTGACGATTAGATTTGCTTAGCCCATTTGCCTATTTCCTGAATGTTTAATGTCGATCCAGTTGTTATTATAGATCAATGTCCCGTTTATTAATTTTTGAAATTATCACTCTATATTAATCTTCATTCAATTATCTCATACTTTAACTGCATGAGTATTACGCGTAGCATGTGTGATCTTTGGTATTACTGTGACGGTTCACTGATTGACTCACTGACAGCTGTTAAGGTTCTTTGGTTTTGATTTTAAGCCCCATAAGCCTAACGTTAATTTTTGTAAATTTTCATGTTGTTTAGCTATACTTTTGTTTATTATTTAACTTCTTTTCATTGCTCGATTTTTCCTGGGGATGAGGTCTGTCTTTACTTATTTTTATCGCAGAAATTAGTTAATTCCAACATGTGTATGAAATCGTTGGAACCGTTTTTGAAATGGTTGCAAGCGGCCAGAGTATAGTACAATTTGTAGAATAGTATGATTCGAACTCTTATTTAATCATATTTTGTTGACAACATAACGATGCGTTGATTTATCTCCAAGCCAGATCTGGAGAAGCCAGCGCGAGTTGGATAGGTCCGGGCTCAACGACCCAATCAAAAGACGCGTAAACCGGGCGCTCCTTCTCGTCGATATTTACTTTATGACCTCATTTAACTGCTGCGAGGGAAGATAAAGGGGATCAAATTAAACAAAACTATCCTGGAGTAGAGTTGAAAGTTATTTAATACCGATTTGGGATTTCGGGATGGAAAGGTAAACCTATTTTGCGAACGCGGACTTTTCCAACTAAAGGTTTCCAACCGCGTTGTTTCAAATTGTTATCTCCGTTTTTGTCAAATTGTGTGACAAAGGTAATTAGATTAATTAGAAAGGTAATTGTGCTGGATATGGAATTGAAGATTGGACATTGCATTGAAGGATGGACTTCGAATTGAAGGTAGGACATTGCATTGAAGGATGGACTTCGAATTGAAGATTGGACATTGCATTGAAGGATGGACTTAGAATTGAAGGTAGGACATTGCATTGAAGGATGGACTTCGAATTGAAGATTGGACATTGCATTGAAGGATGGACTTCGAATTGAAGGTAGGACATTGCATTGAAGGTTGGACTTGGAATTGAAGGTAGGACATTGCATTGAAGGTTGGACTTCGAATTGAAGATTGGATATTGCATTGAAGGATGGACTTCGAATTGAAGATTGGACATTGCATTGAAGGATGGACTTCGAATTGAAGGTAGGACATTGCATTGAAGGTTGGACTTGGAATTGAAGGTAGGACATTGCATTGAAGGTTGGACTTCGAATTGAAGATTGGACATTGCATTGAAGGATGGACTTCGAATTGAAGATTGGACATTGCATTGAAGGATGGACTTCGAATTGAAGGTAGGACATTGCATTGAAGGATGGACTTCGAATTGAAGTTAGGACGTTGCATTGAAAGATGGACTTCGAATTGAAGTTAGGACGTTGCATTGAAAGATGGACTTCGAATTGAAGGTAGGACATTGCATTGAAGGATGGACTTCGAATTGAAGGTAGGACATTGCATTGAAGGATGGACTTCGAATTGAAGGTAGGACATTGCATTGAAGGATGGACTTCGAATTGAAGGTAGGACATTGCATTGAAAGATGGACTTCGAATTGAAGGTAGGACATTGCATTGAAGGATGGACTTCGAATTGAAGGTAGGACATTGCATTGAAAGATGGACTTCGAATTGAAGGTAGGTCATTGCATTGAAAGATGGACTTCGAATTGAAGGTAGGTCATTGCATTGAAAGATGGACTTCGAATTGAAGGTAGGACATTGCATTGAAGGATGGACTTCGAATTGAAGGTAGGACATTGCATTGAAAGATGGACTTCGAATTGAAGGTAGGACATTGCATTGAAGGATGGACTTCGAATTGAAGGTAGGACATTGCATTGAAAGATGGACTTCGAATTGAAGGTAGGACATTGCATTGAAGGATGGACTTCGAATTGAAGGTAGGACATTGCATTGAAAGATGGACTTCGAATTGAAGGTAGGTCATTGCATTGAAAGATGGACTTCGAATTGAAGGTAGGACATTGCATTGAAGGATGGACTTCGAATTGAAGGTAGGACATTGCATAGAAAGATGGACTTCGAATTGAAGGTAGGACATTGCATTGAAGGATGGACTTCGAATTGAAGGTAGGACATTGCATTGAAAGATGGACTTCGAATTGAAGGTAGGACATTGCATTGAAGGTTGGACTTGGATTTGAAGCCTGCTTGCTAACAAAAGGAGATGACTTTCAAACTTTCTAATCGAAGGGAGCGGTGTAAATTCTTAGTTAGTGAATTTATATGCAAAATTATTTTTTTCATGGATACAATTAGCCCAGTTGGATACCTTGTTTTCTCGTACATGGGAACTGTGGGACGCAGCGGAACGGAACACAGGGGGAATTTCCTAATACCGTTTCTTAGCAAGCACCTAGGGCCAAAGAGGAACCTATATGTTAAATTTTAACTCTGCAGGCCTTATAGTTATGGAGATTCCGTGATAAGTCAGTCAGTCAGTCAGTGGTATTTGAATTTTATATATTAAGACAAATTATATCTTAAAAATAATTTAAATTTCAAATGTTCCATTTATAAAAAAACTCGTTATTGTTTCTAGTAGGTAGTAGTGCTATATTGTAGATTGCAGTAATATGCTGCAATAATACAATAATACAATAATACCTGCGTATTTATGGTAAGTCTGAACCACGTAACCGCAGGTGTTTGTTTATGAATATAGTCGGCCTCCAATGGGGGCTTCACCTTTTCTGTAACACCTAAGATTACGGATAAAGGGGTCTGGTTTAATGTGTGACTTAACCTTGTTCCTCATGTAAAACTGTGATGACTTATAACAATAACCACCTAAATGTACGTGTTCTGTCATGCCACATGGCCCTAATGTGATTTGCGTTGTGATGACTTGTAACAATAACCACCTAAATGTAAGTGTTCTGTCATGCCACATGGCCCTAATGTGATTTGCGTTGTGATGACTTGTAACAATAACCACCTAAATGTAAGTGTTCTGTCATGCCACATGGCCCTAATGTGATTTGCGTTGTGATGACTTGTAACAATAACCACCTAAATGTAAGTGTTCTGTCATGCCACATGGCCCTAATGTGATTTGCGTTGTGATGACTTGTAACAATAACCACCTAAATGTAAGTGTTCTGTCATGCCACATGGCCCTAATGTGATTTGCGTTCTCACCGTAAACGAATCTTTTAGTAAAACACTTCTCAAATTGTAAAACGACGATGGTAAGATACACTCAAGACCTCGCCAAGTTATTTATCTTGTTGTTCTCGGTTTTGTATTTTACTGCACCAATAAAATGAGTCAATTCTCCACGTTACAGCCGGCGGCGCGGCAGTAATAATCCAGCCACTAACTTTATACGCACTTCTATTGAATTCTCTCCAGGTTTTGAGGCACAGAAAACAATTGCTATCGAGTTTTATAATAACGTCATATTTTGTATTTAGCTTGTAGTATCACGTGTCTTTCAATTAATTAACGAATGTTTATGAAATAATTTAAGTAATTTGGACACATGGTTGCAGCAGTGTGTGTGTGTGTGTGTGTGTGTGTGTGTGTGTGTGTGTGTGTGTGCGTGTGTGGTATAAAAGCAGTGTGATTAATTTTGGAGTCGGGCAGTTAATCAGTGCAAGGTTGTAAGAGCTGTTATTCCAAGTTGGAGTTGAACTCGACAGCTAACGAAAGGTTTGAGCAGGTTATACGAGTAATCGACGACAGCACCCTCGATCTCTTTAGTCGGTGGTCTTTAATGATGTAAGCCTAGCAGCCTCTGACGACTTACAATTTGAAAGTTAAGTTTTTCAAATGTTCTACTTCCTATTTCAACCACCAAATTTATGTCAGTGTTAGTTTTTATGACCGGTTTAGATGTTTATTAGATTCAGTATATCTCTATAATATATAAAATATGTGAATATAAATATAAAATATATATAACATGAATATAACATATATAATATATAAATCTGTTTGTTTCCTCGTTACGCGTTTCTATACAATTACAGTAGTCTATTGTAATGAAACTTTGCATGGGAATTCAGGTTGACCCTAGGGAAGTTTCAAGCCGTCAACGGAGAGGCTTCCCCCCACTGGACTTCGGGTTTCCTTGGTAACCATATTTTTAACATCGGTAAGAAACGGGAATTATAGGGGCAAAGTCGCGGGCACCAGCCAGTGAACGATAAAGTCGATTACATCCTCTCGCCATTTGTATCGGTCTGAAAGCTCGCAGACTACTGAGTAGCTATGTGATTGAACTGTTTAATTCCGAGATATAAATCGAACCCGAGGGAAGAATCCAATAATCCCTATGCTAATGCGCGCCTCGGCTGTATCTTAGCGACCTTTTACTTCACTTTATTCGCCGAGTTCCAGAGCAGCGCAGCGAGACGTGGTTGGCTGGCCTGTCTTTGCAACTAACCCCATACTGGAACTGGCCAACACGATTTGGAGTTGTTAATGAGAGATAAAGAGCATTTGCACACGCCTTTCCCAGGTTTTATCCGTTAATGAGTAAAAAAAAAACTCGACCGAAGTTAGTTAAAACCTGTAAATAAAATGGAATAACTAAAAATCTTATGTCTACATTTACTACCATCAGAAGGGAGGAGTAATGTCCATATTAATAATATCACTAATCACTAAGTTGTCGATGGACGGGCTCGGCTTGACAGGGTGGAGTCGAACTGTTAGCAAGAGTCAGTTCTCACATCCGTTTTATGTTATAAGTTTTTAATAATACAATTTCGGGAATAATTGCTATAATTCTACTGTAAGGCCCTGTACTCTAATATGAGTTGGTTGTTTGTATGCTCGCTTGTTTGTACAAAAGGACATGATCAATTTCCGTTAAATGTTGGAATAAAGTTACTTGTGGGTAAAAATGTTTGACTTACACTAACCTAATTTACAAATAGAAATGCTTTATGCTTTATAATTTAGGAACACAAATTGTTTCATAAGTCTGATTCTTATTTGAAATGTAAAATGCGCAAGAAAATGTCATTATTAAACGTACTATATTCCACATAGAAATTTGCAAATATACTATGTAAAAGCTGATTTTGCTGCGATATTATTTGCTGTTGAAAGCATACCAAGTAAGTATTGCTATTACACGTACAAATCCATCATTGCCACTCTTGTCTGCAGACTGGAGGATCCATTTACAGCTCAAACATTGTCAAGGGCTTCACCAAACTAATCAATGAAAATCTGAACATTTTCAAATGATTTTAACAATCTCAACACAAATTCACAAAGCTATTTTGATTTAAAGGATTAGTTCATGTAAGTTTCAACTCACACTCTATGGGATTTCTCATTTGTGTGTGTGTGTGTGTGTATGTGTGTGTGTGTATTTATATTTGTTTATGTTTTGATAGGGAGCGGAACCTTTTCATTATAAATTAGAAAATATCAATCCTATACCCTAGTATGAGTAAGGTTTGCTTGCTTGATACTCTGATCTCAAAAACGGTTCTATAGATTTTCTTACAATATTGGATATAACTAATTTCTGGGAAAAAATAAGTTCTAGACAGGTCTCGTACCCCAAAAAATCAAATATTGCAAACAAATATGAAAAGGAAACAAAATTAACATTGGGATTGTGGAGTTTAAAATCAAAACAAAAGAATCCCAACAGCTGTTTATAATCAATAAGTAACTGTGAAATAAATACTCATTGTAGTTTTAGTATTAACCTGTGGTTTCCTGAGAACAGTGACTAAAACCATTGAATGAAGATTACATATAGAGTGGTTATGCCATATCCAAAATTGATCAAAGGGACATTGAGCTGTAAACAAAGGGGTAATGGAGTGATCTGAAACATGCAGAAAAGTGTGAAATGAGCTAAGTAAATCTGTTCGTCAGTAGGGGAACATGGCGAAACGTTTCTCCAAGTCATCTATACGAACTGACAGACCTTCAACGAGCAAAGCTCGGGCCCCCAGTTACTAATCATTAATAGTCATTACATCAAATGATCAATGGCAGCTAAGTCCAGAATCGAATCTTAACGACATTTTTTTAGATATTAATTTGTATCCGAGAGAACCTTGCAAGCACTTCCTCCACAAGGGGTGCCTGTCTTAACCCGTTAGCTAAATTATGCTAACCCTTTAAATAAAAAAATCCTGCCTAACACAACCATACAATTCTGATTTTGTATTTTGTCTGCAGACAAGAGTGGCAATGATGGATTTGTACGTGTAATACTTACTTGGTATGCTTTCAACAGCAAATAATATCGCAGCAAAATCAGCTTTTACATAGTATATTTGCAAATTTTTGTTAGAAATATTAATTTTAGAGAAAAAGATTGCCCATCAAAAATTAACAAACTTTTATAGTTAAAAATTTGTTTTAAGGTTAAAGATTTCAAATCAAACTAAATTATAATTTAGTCCTCTTATATTTGTAATTTCCATAACTGTTAAGTAATTTTGCTTTACACTCAAAACTAGTGCTTACACTTGTTAGTGAATTTCCTATGGAAAAGTGAACTATTAACATGACCCGCACGGTGAAACTTAAGCCCGGGACCACCAACACGTGACCCCCTGAACACGTTTTGGGGGGTTTTTCAAAATTATATACATACACATATATATATATATATATATATATATATATGTATATGTGTGTGTGTATGCACTCTGGCGGTCACATTTTTTGTCCGATTTACTTCAAATTTGGTAGGGATGTTCCTTTCCATAATCAGTTGGACAAGTTCGTTGGGCAAAACATTCGGAAAACTGTAACCCCCTTTTCTGGGGATTATTGTTTAAAATTTCGAGTTTTTGGGCCCAAAAAGCCCCAGACGTAAAATCAATGCTTATATTAAGATGGGAATTAGTGAAGCGAAAGTTGTAAGCCCTCTTTCGTCATTATAACATAAATATTTACTGAGTTATTAAAGAAAATGTATATCGGCTAAACACAGTGGCGAAAACTGTACAAGCTCTCTGTCTTGTTTTGTTGAATAAAGTCTTTGTCTTTGTCTTTGTCTTTGTCAGTAAGTTGTCTTATGGGGGTTTTACATTAGAAAAACATATTATTCATTTATGGTGTATTTGTATCATCCCCAGCAACCTGGCACCTATTTTCAAGCCTGACTGGACCTTCTCCTAACCTTATAATGCGCAAAATTGTATTCCAAGCATTGCAGGTAAATAAAACCAGGAGCACCAGAACAGCAAAAAAATCAATGTTTCAGATTTAAATAAAATTGAAATAAATGTATGTTTTTACACTGGTTTTTAGTTTTAAAAGTTTTGTACGTGGAAATTCACTTCCCTCATGTCAGCGTGCTGCGTTCGAACTAGTTAATATTATTTTATAAAACGTTTTGATTGAAAAATAATAAAAAACTAATTGTGGCATAAAAATATTAAATATTTAATTATATACTGAGTGTTAATATTGAAAGAATTATAGCTGTGTTCCCTTTAATTTTCTTTTATTACAAGTCTAACCATTGACCACACTAAGGCCATCGTCAGAGTCTAATTCATAACAGTTATAAATCTTTGAATAATTATAATTTTAGTAGTCCTGAATTATAAACATAATAATTATCATACTGAGTGCTATATAATTTGTGAATTGTGTCTACCCTGAAAACGAAAATGCTTTTACAAGTTTTTCCGTCAATAAATTCTACTTATGACTTTTTCTCTTAAGCCACACATCCTTTAAGTTATTTATTTAGTTTATCAATGAGCCAAGCCGTATTAGTCACATTACATACACAACTTGATGACAGTGATGTAGTGTGCATAATAAAACTTTACGTGAAACAAGCAAATAATAAAATATATGCGTTAGAAATACTGGAAACTAATGAACTTACGAGGTCTGTTTGTAGTGTCGCGTTCCAACCTTGAATGGATCGGAAAAAGCATCACCCGAACATTCTGCTTCACAACATTTCCTCAAAAACGACGTCAAACCAAAAATTAAAGTCTTGAAAAATATGAAATTTCCTCTAATTTGTTACTTAAAAACTTAAATTTGCTTGCAACATGAGGAAACAGAAGGACAAAATACTCCTTCGCAGCTAACCTGCGTACACAACAACTTTAAAAAGTAAGTATACAAAATATGGATGCAGCCATATGTTTAACATTTAAGTTTATTCCAAAAGGTTAGAATTGTCATCGCACTGCTGTATAAAGGTACTAGCTGATCAAGGTTCGTAGAGCTTTCAGACAAGGAGTGCTTATTTACGTAAGAGACATGTTCGCAGCAAAGATGTCTTACGAGGGCGTCCAGCTGATTCATAAATCAACAACATACCATAAAGTGTTGCCAACCTTAAGGGTATAATAATGGTACAGCTATTTTTAAATTGTCACTGGACATGCAGAAAGAAAATTTAAACCCTTAATCCATTAATCTAATAATACGAATAAATCAAAACAATATATTAGTTTCATAAAATAACAGCTTATCATAGAATGTAAGCAGTTAAACAAAGTTAATTCTAATTACACTGATGAGGAAAACATGGTACTCGTACGATAAATATCGTGTTTCCAGCAACACTGCAGGTTGGATTGGTGATCACGTGACCTTCCAGCTGTGTTTACGAGGTCTCTTCCGGTTAAGTAGAAAACCTTAAATAGATCGACTCAGCACACCTGGTCTGAAATCTGTACGAACCTTGCTAGCTGATGTACCCGTTCTTCACACAGGGGTTGTCTTTACCCGTAATAAAGACAATGCAATTGCATTTTAGTTAGCTTGAAACAGCTGTTCTTGGTTCTGCTCTTTAAGCTGTCAAATGGAAGTATCCACAGCTGTTCGGTTTACAGTTTCTGAATGTTTAATATATTCTGAAATGTAAAAATTGAAACTTAGGACGTTTACGGGGCGAAGCCCGAGGGGATTTTAAGGAAGTGAATAGGCCTATGTGTTGCATGGGTTCAAGATCTACCTTTATGTAAAGTTTCAACCCAGTCGGTTCAGTAGTTTTTGAGGTCACCCGGAACATCAGACAGACAGACAGACAGAAACCATCTCTTCTTTATAATATTACTAGTTGAATGTACCCGTTCTTCGCACGGGTTAGAAAGGTAAGTTAGCTTGAAACAGCTGTTCTTGGTTCTGCTCTTTAAACTGTCAAATGGAAGTGTCCTCAGCTGTTCGCATTAAAGTTTCTGAATGTTTACTTTCTTCTTAAATGTAACCATTGAAACTTAGGACGTTCACGGGGCGTAGCCCGAGGGGATTTTAAGGAAGTGAATAGGCCTATGTGTTGCATGGGTTCAAGCTCTACATTTGTGTAAAGTTTCAGCCCAGTCGGTTCAGTAGTTTTTGCGTTCACCCGGAACATCAGACAGACAGACAGACAGAAACCACCTCTTCTTTATAATATTACTAGTTGAATGTACCCGTTCTTCGCACGGGTTAGAAAGGTACAGTTTGCGCCACGGTGCTTGGCGCCTCGGAAAGGCGAGAAACAACTCAAATAGCTCGTAAATAAAAGCAGACAATAACGAAAATAACCAATACCAATGTTTTCAAATTAAATAAAGTAATTTTGGTTTTTGTTGACAAATTTATACTGTAACACTAACGGTCCTAAGACAAATAGAGGTGAAAAGTCATTCTAGAGCACAGATTAACCAGGCACCAAGCACTGTGACCCGAACTGTAAGTTAGCTTGACACAGCTGTTCTTGCTTCTGCTCTTTAAACTGTCAAATGTAAGTGCCCTCAGCTGTTCGCATTACAGTTTCTGAATGTTTACTTTCTTCTAAAATGTAAACATTGAAACTTAGGACGTTCACGGGGCGTAGCCCGAGGGGATTTTAAGGAAGTGAATAGGCCTATGTGTTGCATGGGTTCAAGATCTACCTTTGTGTAAAGTTTCAGCCCAGTCGGTTCAGTAGTTTTTGAGGTCACCCGGAACATCAGACAGACAGACAGACAGAAACCATCTCTTCTTTATAATATTATAGATAGATAGATAGATAGATTACAAAAGTGTTAACAATTGGAGTTTCGACGTTTTCTTGAACTTCATTCGAAAAAGGGAGATTTTACATATTGTAAGAAATTAATTAAAATCTATATTTAGTTCCTTCTTGTACTAAATAAATAATATATCACAATCAGTTAAGAAATAACAAATTTAATATCCACGTTATTCAAATTGCATAAGAACGATTAGTAATTAACACTGAATCAGATGTAATTATTGTTATTATAATATTAGTAAATTGATATATGACATGATATGACATGATATATGATATAACATGACTTAAGTCAAATGTTTTTTACTGTAAGGATTCTGCAAATTTTTAAATCCGTTTAAACGTACATTTTTTAGGTAAAGTGATACATATGAGCATTAACTATTATTTATTACATTTCAGGGTACGAAAAAACCGTAGAAGGTAAAACCATTGAATAACCAGAGTATACTGTATTTCTGTACACCAAAGATAATACATAATTAAAATAATAAATGTTTGCCAGTGTGTTAAAAACATGTATTGCGGTTCTACTGTCGAAGAATCCTAGAGATTGTCTATTTTCCCCTCAAGCGCAAGATTGAACGAACAATGAATCCCAAGTTAGAAAGGTCCGGGACATCAGAGATTCGATCAAGCCTGAGGGAGCTCCATTCCGTCCATATGTTAGTTTTACAGCCTACATTTTAGTGCTATCCAAAGAATTGCTCATTAGTGAATTTCCTTTGGAAAGTGAACTATTAGCATGACTCGCACGGTGAAACTTAAGCCCGGGACCACCATATAAGTTCCTAACGTGACCCCCTGAACACGTTTTGGAGGGTCGTTTCAACATTTTATATATATGTGTGTTTGCACTCTAGCGGTCGCATTTTTTGTCCGATTAACTTCAAATTTTGTAGGGGCGTTCCTTTCTGTAATCAATTGAACAAGTTCGTTGGGCAAAACAATCGGAAAACTCCAAACCCTTTTTTGGGGATTAATCTTTAAAATTTCGAGTTTTTGGGCCCAAAAAGGGTCAAATAAGCCCCGGATGTAAAATTAATGCATTTAAAAATATGGGAATTAGTAAAGCGGAAGTTTTAAGCCCTCTCTCGTCATTCTAGCATAAATATTTACCGAGTTATTAAGGAAAATGTGTTTCGACTAAACACAGTACGTTGTTTTATGGGGTTTTTACACTAGAAAAGCCTGCTACTCCTTTTTTAGAGTACTTTTATCATCCCCAGCAACCTCACGCCTACTTTCAAGCCTGACTGGGCCTTCTCCTAACATTATAATGCGCAAAATTGTATTCCCAGCTTTGCAGGTAAATGAAACCAGGAGCATCAGAACAACCAAAAAATCTATGTTTTCAGATTTCAATAAATATTGGAATACATGTATGTTTTTACACTGATTTTGAGTTTTAAAAGTTTTTATGTTGAAATTTACTTCCCTCACGTCAGCGTGCTGCCTGCGAACTCGTTTTTAATTTAATATTTATTATTAGTAAATCAAATAACTCGGTTGCTCGGTTACTCGGTTACTCGGTTACACGGTTACTCGGTTACTTGGTTACTCGGTTAATCGGTTACTCAGTTACTCGGTTACTCGGTTACTCGGTTACTCGGTCACTCGGTCATTTGGTCACTCGGTTACTTGGTTACTCGGTTACCCGGTTACTCATTTACTCGTGTACTCGGTTGATCCGTTACTCGATTACTAGGTTACTCGGTTACTCGGTTACTCGGTTACTCGGTTACTCGGTTACTTGGTTACCCGGTTACTCGGTTACGCGGTTACTCGGTTACTCGGTTACTCGGTTACTCGGTTACTCGGTTACTCGGTTACTCGGTTACTTGGTTACCCGGTTACCCGGTACCTCGGTTACTTGTGTACTCGGTTACTCGTGTACTCGGTTATTCGGTTACTCGGTTACTCAGTTACCCGGTTACTCGGTTACCAGTTTACTCTTTTACTCGTGTACTCGGTTACTCGTGTACTCGGTTACTCGTGTACTCGGTTATTCGGTTACTCGGTTACCCGGTTACTCGGTTACTCGGTTACCCGGTTACTCGGTTACCCGTTTACTCGTTTACTCGTGTACTCGGTTACTCGTGTACTCGGTTATTCAGTTACTCGGTTACTCGGTTACTCGGTTATTCGGTTACTCGGTTACTCGGTTACTCGGTTACTCGGTTACTCGGTTACTCGGTTACTCGGTTAGTCGGTTACTCGGTTACTCGGTTACTCGGTTACTCGGTTACTCGGTTCGGGAATATCGCGACACTTCTGTTTGTACTTTTTATCTAGGAAATTATTTCTGTAATAAACAATTCAACGAGTATTAATAACAATGTTATTTTAAATATTAATGGGGTTGATGATCCAACAATGTTATTTTGAATATTACTAGGCAAGATTACTTCGGCCCACGTAAGGCTCCGGTCTACCCTACGGAAAATCTTCTCCGCGGCGTGAAAAAAACACCGTTAAGATAGGTAAAAGAAGCGTTGATCAGGTCCACAGGATCCGTGTTTGCGGCTATGATAATTACGTTATCGGTATACTTTATTCGGGATTTGATAGAAGAAAGTTCTACTCATATCGTTTTTAGAATTCCAAAATATTGTTTCTGTCTTAAGTTGTTGTTGTTTTATAAAGCTAGATTTTGTACATTAAAAGGGCTTGTAAATTTAACTGAATTAAACGATTCAAAAAAGTAAAAAGGTACACTTGTATATAATATTTTCCTCTTTAATTTTACACTTTAATTTTAATTAAATGGTTTATGTAGCAGCTGTAAAGAGGAATCCTGCCAACCCTCTCCTAGCGCTGCGCGAAGGGGTAAACCGGAGCCTCAAGTTTGTAGATCTTAAATTATATCGACAATATTGAGAAAGGGTTTTGTGAAGTGTACCGAATGGACATTTCCAGAAAGTGAACAGACGTTTACTGCCAGTGCCTCGTGCCGGAAAAATTACGTACTTTCGGTAAGGTGATATGATCACTGGGTGACTGGTCTATGACTGAGTGTCCGTCTTCAATTTGTCCATGTTATCATGTACCGAGTATGCATTAATGCCTTCTTTTGATGTCTGCGTTGTCAGCTTGATGGTCACCATGATATCTAAGTGATCATGGTACAATTGAGTGCCAAAACCCACGCAACTAAAGATTTGAACTGCTGACTAAAATGTCCAAAAATACTATCAAATGTAAATTGATGAAGTAGAAAGAGTCAGTGGCTGCATTAAATACAATAGTCGTTTACATTGTTAAATACCTTTCCTGCTAAACAAAAATCGTTTATCTTATCTGTATCTTAAAAAATGAATTTATGTATGTATGTTAAAACAATATTTACAGTTTTGTGTGAAGCTGCACACTACGGTTGTAAGTTGATCAAGAGAGTACTTTATGCACCATTTTACACCATTTAAAACAATTTTAACCATTTTAAAACCATTTACACCATTTAAAATGCTATATACACCATTTTAAACTTATAATGTTGAATAATTTAGTATAAATTATTTGCATCCCGATGTTATAAATGTATTAAACAAAACCAGGTCAGTCGACGGGCGAAGACTGATGGACCGTTCATCAGAGGTTAAGCTGAGAAAATCCCAGTCGGCGGGTAAAGTCGTAAAAGCAATAAAACCGGCGTAACGCGACCACTAATTGGTCCGTTTACAATGTTCAATGTTCCATCAGCGGCGTCCAGATGAGGAACTGGGGCGGTAACTGGGAAATTGAGAATGGAAAGTTTACCTCGCTGATGTTTTTTGCTCTCTTAAAATGTACTCAGTTGGATTTGGACACGGAGCACGGAAAGTCGGCATTTTCCAGTGAACAGGCCAGGTAGAACAGCCATCGATGTAAATACTACATCGATGAGTACAGTTATATTATCTGTTAGCCTACTTATTATCTGTTCCATTTGAAGTATCAGTGATTTTGTAATAAAAGAGGATAAAGTAGTTTTGGATTTGTGATAGTAAAACGAATAAAATTACCAAAGCCAATTAAAATACAAGTTAAAACTGTTTTATTTTCGTCGCCACCCAATAAAACGATTGTGTATGAATAACAACAAGACAACTAAAAGGTTTTCTTATATTGACTTTAAAAAACACTATTTTGAGACTATACGTGTATTTCTTATTTATTTAATTTATAACAATTAGTTTCAGCTACAATTGAATATGAATACAAAGTGTCCTATTTTAAAATGGCTCTGAAATACTTCAACTAATTTAATTTCTTAGCTCTAACAAAAGCCAACCACCTTGTAACATTCTTGTATACAGATTACATTCACAATGATAATAATCGCGGCGCATATACTAGGTCTGCATTCAATATGATTTTTCCTATGGGCATTTTAGCCAGTATATTATTATTAAAATTTTATTTTTTTAAGTCCAACTAACTTGCAACATGGATATAAAAGCGAGTCCGAAAGTTTCAAACCAGGAGATATGACGGCAGGTAAGAGGAGGGGCGGTCAGGCGTACACCGCAGTTAAACAACTTCCTGAACAGAAACTACCTCTCAACCTTCGGACTGTGGCGCTGCCGAATTAAAATTCTACAAATGTTTGTGACGTGAAGGAGTTGACTAAACATTCAAATTTAAAATAAAAAGACGGAATCAATTGTTTCCCTCTAAATAATATGTTATAGCTTTTCATTAAAAGTTATAACAAATAAATTCCAGATTTAAAAATTTTATAATATCAGGGTTAGTACCAGATATGTAGACATTTAATCGTGGAATTTTTACTTATCATACTTCTAGATATTACAAAATATATACTGGTGAAATGGCAAACAATTTTTCCACATTACATCCTTATATATAATACGTGAAGGCGATTTCTACGAAACACTACTTCTCCGTTAATAATGGACGGATTTTTACTTTTTACAAACGATGTGTCAATTTAAATGATTTTATGTAGACCCCCTTTCACCAATTCGGACTTTGCCCCACAGGCCTTCAAAGTTATAGTGTATTCCTTATGAAGAAAATATTTTGCTAAGCAGACAAATAATTGGTATTAATTGCATAGTAAAACAGCTGTTGATAGTAAAACACATGATAACAGAAGAGCTTACATAAATATAATATAATATTAAGTTCTGATCGCGAGCGAAGCCGCGACAGGCTACTAGTATCTACTAGTTTTACTTATTAACTGCTAATTTGTAAATTGTCTTTTTACTTTCAGGTGAGTGCAGAATTTCCTATTTCAATGACGTAAAGGATGCTCAGTAAGTAAGCGACCGATTGTCACTCAGGCTCAAAGAGCGCGCTTTGATCACTTCAGGTGAGTTTAACTTTAAAATAATTTTAACACTCACCTAATTGTTACAGCCTATGCTGTCACAATTTATTCATTTTTTTAAACCGGTTTCAACTAAATTAGAGTCATCATCAGCCACCTGTTAACATTAAATGCAATAGTCATATCACATATCCGTGATTGTTGTCAAAGTTTAAAATATTATCAGTTCAAAAACACAAGGTGTCAAGGATTTTAAGGATAATAAAATAATTTGTTGTCTGTGCGTATAATGAGTTATGTTGAATCACAGCTAATAGACAAGAGGTTGGTAACGGATATAAAGAGGACTTGTTTAAGGAGCCTCTAACAGCAATCAATCTATGTAACAATCAGGAATTGGAACATTCAGTGATAACAGTATGGTATATTATCATAATCTTGAAAAGTGACTTTCCAATTATTACAAACGATGGTAAACGATGATGGTATTTTGTAGTTTTGTGTCATGGTTGAATAGCACGAGGCACAATATAAAATACGTCCTCTTTTTAAATTACCCTATAAAGTGTGATTGTAATTTTGTATGGAAAAAAATGTTCATACAAATTAAAATCACTTTTCCCGAACAAATATTAATACATTTTGTTATTGAAATTTGTTCATTCTACAAATATAAAAACAATTTATTCAATGTACAACTCAATTTGAATATGGAATTAATTTCCAAATAGACTACTGGCGTTTGTGTGGGAATGAGTCTTTCAGTCTGTTAACTGCTATTCACAATAATAGATTTGTATAAAATAAACAAAACAATTGATAAATGACAGCATTAATAATCAATCATTATTAAGATAAATAAAAAATAAAACATTAAAATTATAGGGAATTGTAAGAGTTGAAAGGGATAAAGGAATAATTAGAATGCTTAAGACGAACATGATGAATCAGGCGATAAATATATATATATATTAAGTTTTCGTAAAACAAATTGAAGTATATAAGCATATGCAATTTGTTATTATTGACATAGTACAGTATGAAAACGAGTTTGATAAAGTTTAAGGATGGATGTTTATGTGTGTGCATGTGCAATCAGTGTCCCAACCCCAATCACCGCTGCTGCTGGCATGTGTGATAAACTGATAACTGCGACCCCACGACACGGAAGGGGAGGTTATCATCCCCATCGATCTCTATATACGGGTTTTTAACAAGCTTGCGTTATGTACACAGTACGCTATCTTAGGACTTTAAAAGCCGTGTGATACGAACGTGCAAACTGCTAAATACATGGATACTCGTAATGGCAGTGCTCGCTCATCTGATGGTAGGTTTAGTATAAAATCACGTAGGACCTAAAGCCTACAACCCAGCCTTAGAACTGGGTTTTCTGTTAAACTTTTACGACCGATTCATTTAGGCAACGTTTAAAGGTCAATACATTATTTCCCCTCAGAGTTGCTCTCCAAGCTTGTTGGCCGGTGTCTTACTGGTTTCTGGTAGGATTCAGCTTTGCATATTTTTGATCATAGACGCGCCATATCTAGACTCCCTCTCCCTCCCTCCTTACCCCCCTCCCCCCCTGGACTGCCGCTGTGCTGTGGCTAGAAGGTGTTGACAATAAACGTACATATAATTTTTGTAGCTACATCTACTCTTTCATTACATTAAAGCACATACAGCATATGAACCCTAACGAACTATTATCATACTAATATTATAAATGTTACAGTATGGATGTTTGTGCATAAGTTTGTGCGTAACTCTGACGTTCCATCACGTGAAAACTATTGGACCGATTGAGCTGAAATTTTGCAGAAAGGTACTTCATAGTCCTCAGTAACATACAGGCAAATTAAAGTTGCGAAAATATTATAGGGCTATGCCCCACGGGGGTTCAAAGTTCCCATGCATTCCTTATGGACATTAATTTTTGTTTGAGCTGATGAAAATACAAACAGCTGATCTTGATTCGTAGTAATTCCACAGGCTAACCACAGAATGCAGCATACAAAACTATCGTAGTTTTTATAAATAATTTGCGGGGTGACGCCTGCGGGTAACAGCTAGTATCTTATACATTCTTATTACCCTTATATCTTGTATATCTATTATATTATTATATTTTTATTGTCGTGTTGGTGTGAACAGTAAAAAAATCAGAGAAGGTAAAGCAGAGCAAGGTTAGGGGCAATAGCCCCTACAAGTCAAGTCATTAATTAACACCCCATTGGTAAATAACATTTGAGAAATCCACATTTACGGTTTATTGTGAAACCCAAACAGCAAACATGCGATCATAATTGGGTTAGCTATTACCATTCTAACATATTTATTTTCTAAAAAAGTACTTTGTGTAAATCACTGAATCACTGAGTAAGACGCCGACGCTTCTTATTTTAAAATATTTTAAGGCGAATACGAATAACTAATGTGTGTGAAGATTGGGTGAGATACCTTGTGTAACCTTGTTACTGATTAACACCGACTGATGAGTGTGCAGAATGGGTGAGATGCCTTGTGTAGCCTTGTTACTGATTAACACCGACTGATGAGTGTGCAGAATGGGTGAGATGCCTTGTGTAGCCTTGTTACTGATTAACACCGACTGATGAGTGTGCAGAATGGGTGAGATGCCTTGTGTAGCCTTGTTACTGATTAACACCGACTGATGAGTGTGCAGAATGGGTGAGATGCCTTGTGTAGCCTTGTTACTGATTAACACCGACTGATGAGTGTGCAGAATGGGTGAGATGCCTTGTGTAGCCTTGTTACTGATTAACACCGACTGATGAGTGTGCAGAATGGGTGAGATGCCTTGTGTAACCTTGTTACTGATTAACACCGACTGATGAGTGTGCAGAATGGGTGAGATGCCTTGTGTAGCCTTGTTACTGATTAACACCGACTGATGAGTGTGCAGAATGGGTGAGATGCCTTGTGTAGCCTTGTTACCGATTAACACCGACTGATGAGTGTGCAGAATGGGTGAGATGCCTTGTGTAGCCTTGTTACTGATTAACACCGACTGATGAGTGTGCAGAATGGGTGAGATGCCTTGTGTAGCCTTGTTACTGATTAACACCGACTGATGAGTGTGCAGAATGGGTGAGATGCCTTGTGTAGCCTTGTTACTGATTAACACCGACTGATGAGTGTGCAGAATGGGTGAGATGCCTTGTGTAACCTTGTTACTGATTAACACCGACTGATGAGTGTGCAGAATGGGTGAGATGCCTTGTGTAGCCTTGTTACTGATTAACACCGACTGATGAGTGTGCAGAATGGGTGAGATGCCTTGTGTAGCCTTGTTACTGACTAACACCGGCTGATTTTTTAGCGAGGATTATTAATCAATAGCCCAGTGACCAATGGCAGCTAGATCCAGTTTCGAACCTTCACAAAATTGTCTCAGGATTTTGCTCAGGATCGATCTAGCGAATTTCAGATTATAAAACGGGTACGCTAACCTCTTTGCTACCTAGCTAATACACGTACCAATAACAAGTGTTGTACAAACGAGTTTTAGTGTTGTAAAAATAGTAATAGTGTTTTCCAACGCGAAGTTTACGAGTATAATATTCAGCACCAAGTTGATATATAGTTAGTAGGTAGTTACGATCTTGCGAAAAATCATAAAACTTTTGTGATGGTTCTAAATAGAACCCAGCTACCATATGCCGTAATATTGAATGATACGTCTAACAGACATTAGAAGTAACAAAACCAGAGATTGGACAGTTCCCTATCAAAACGTTAAAATGATACCGGCGTTGACACAACAAAACACAACCAACGCATAACAACTGGTTACGCGGGTGAAGTCACGCTAATCTTGGCGGAAAGATTCACAAATTGTGCAAAACAAACGGAGGAGAGCGTTCACTTGGTTGCACACGCTTTTTAAATAAGTTTGAGAATTCTCATTCGTTTGCCTGTCTCTTCCGGGGCCGAAACGACTAGTAAGTTTAAAGGGATAGCGATAAGATGTTTGGAAATAAGTTCCCTCTAGCTATAAAAAACACATATTCAATTTGTCCAAGGTATTAAAAAAATTAAATTAAAAATATGTTAGTGTGTTTAGTAGCCTTTTCGAAGGTTTGTTAACAAAGCATAATGTTATACTGTATTTAAATTTATATTTGAATTTTATTTAATTTCACTCCACAGTGAACACAGGTCCTCAAGTGTAACAGAAGTGTAATACATAGATATTAGAGTCAAATCTAGATGTTAATGCGTTTCAAACAACAAATACAGCTTCAATCATTCAAGACGTAATAGTTTCGCCGGTAGCCTCCTCTAAAAATCCGCTTTTAGCGAATTTCCCCAATAGGGAAGAAGCTATTACCGTAGGTCTCATGGTAAGACTTAAGCCCGAGACCATGATAACTTTTTTTGAGGTCCCCAGATGTCAAAAACACTAATCGTTCAAATTTATACATGTGTATATATATATATATATATATATATATATATATATATATATGTGTGTGTGTGTGTGTGTCCGTGGATGCGATAACTTGAGTAAAAAACATCCAATTTCGATGGAATTTGGCTCAAATGTGTAAAGTGACATTCATGACTTTCCAGAAAAATCCAAGTTCGAAAACCAGAAAAATCGGACCATGGGAAGGGGAGTTTATGGGGGTTTTAAATTCTCCAAAAATAAGTTTTTTGCATTTTTCACCCTAAAATTTGTTAAACACTCAATTTTGGTTCATAACATTTTATAGAGCTTAAAAACAAATAATATCGTATTTTTAATAATTAACGTAGGTTAAATGGTTGAGGATAAAATCTAAAAAACCTGCTCATAAAATCTCCCACGTTAATCTTATGGGAAAAAGGTTTTTGGCTTTTCCTCAGTTCATTTTATTGTAAACTTCACATTTGCTTTTACCATTCAGTTCAGCTCTACAAAACAATATTTTAATTGATGAAACATGGTATGTGGCTTCACGTAGTACTGATATATTGATATTTGTACAAACAATTGATTTTTTTGCTGATTATCCCTGTGGCAGCAAACCTGAATACTCAGCCCTAATGTTATTCTTACGGAGAGTAAGCCAAATTTTATATCTCTCTTAATTATGATGATAAATTAATAAAACTTGGTAAGCAGCTTCAACTGGTTAAGTTGATAATTGCATAAAAACACAAATGTTGTGTTCCTTGTAGCAGCAAACCTGCGTACTCAGCCCTAATGTCATTCTTATGGAGAGTGAAGAAAATCCTATGGATCACTTATTTATTCATGTATTTTTATGAAACTTGGTAAGTGGCTTTATGTGGTAGTGAGAAACATGCATGCATTGGAAATTCACTGAGTACGCAGGTTTGCTGAGAAGGGGGTATTTATTTGTATAAAAATGGATCCTAAAACCTCAATACGTTTTATGAGCTGAATAAAAATAGGCAAACCACCTAAATGGCAACACAACCTGTATGGTGGCAATAATAATCATTATCTTTATTGTATACACGTCACAACATTGTATAACAAGGATAAGGGTTCAATTAAAATATTCATCAACTTTCAACTTTATAAAATACAGTTGTTCACTGTCAACAACATTTTACTGTTTTCTTAAACTGGTTGACGTGTAAACTTCCTTTTCCATTTTTGTAAATGATTGTAAAATGTTATGTCAAAATAAGCAAAACAATTTTGTGACTTTGAATATTTTCATAGATAAAATTTTAATTTATTTCAAATGTCTAGTGTCACGATGGTGTAAAGAGGATTTTTGTGGATCTAAATTAAAATTTGTCTTGATTTGTGTCAGGGTTTGATTAATGTGTTTGGAAGTGCCATCAGGTTCAATTCTATATTAAGTACTCGATTTTTTTTCTGATTGCTTTATTCAGTCACTTAATCCTATCCCATACTTCAATGTGAGTTAGGTTTCTTGCTGGCTTGTAACTCTGATCTGTAAAACGGCTCCAACGATTTCCTTCAAATGTTGGAAATAACTAATTTCTAGGTCTCATCCCCAGAAAAAAATCAATTAATGTAAAAAACAAAAATGAAATGTTAAAACAATTAACATTGGACTTATGGAGTTTAAAATCTAAACAAAATAAATGTAACAGCTGTCCATAATCTACCAGGAACTGTCAAAGTAATACGCGTGTTGTTTATAATTGTTATCATGTGGTTTCCTGAGAGCAGTGACTAAAGCTGTTGAGTGAAGATTGCACATATAGAGTGGTCATATCCGAAATAGTTCAAAGGGACAGTGAGCAATAAGGTCACTGGAGTGACCTTAAAAATGCAGAAAAGAGGAAATGAGCTAAACAAATCTGATAATCGGTTGGGGGAAGTGGTGACATATTACTCCGTCATCTAAACAAACTGACTGGCCTTCCCTGAGCAAAGCTCGGCCCTCCAGGTACTAGTTATTAAGAGCGTAAAGTAGGTTTTTGTTGACAGAAAACTGTTACGTTTTACCCGGTAATTTTTCTAAAGCGACAAAGACATTTAACATTAGAATTACATACACAATGTTTTTATACAACTGCAATTTTGGATACCACAGACATAAAACAATTCAATTTAATCCATTTTGGCTGAATTGACAAGATTGAGATTATAAACATCAAGTTAGCTTGGTCCTAAGCAACAATCAATCAGCTGTCTATTACTACTTCAGAGAGCGACAAATACTTTGCTGTGTTTGTAGATTGTAAAGAAGCGTTTAGGCGCTGTTGTAGGACAAACTATTTGTATGCTTTGCGAGTTTCCCAATAGCTAACTGTTTCATCAAGTTTCAAGAAGGAACAACTTTTCTGCTCAGTTTTGAGCAATAGGTCAACTAGTTACACATTCTACATTGGCTATATATACCAGTTTGCTAAAAGAATTCAATATTTTTATAATTTTATAAAGTGGGAAATGAACATAGAAATGCTTTGTTACACGAAATGTGTTATAGGAGATTAAAAATGTACTAATAAAAAAATACATAGAGTGTTTTTGATCACTGTACTTTGCTAAATATCATTACAACTTGTACAACTTGCATCGGGACTGTGGAATGGACAATTAAGGTCAATATTCGGTTTGTCGTCTGACAGAAAATGAGAAAGTGCAGCGATGCAAAATAATCATAATGAAGTACCAAAACAACTCGCCCACATTAATCACTCTTATCATAACTGTTCATCAGCACTAAAGTAGGAACTGTTGTTGAACACTTCTTCGCTCAACTTGTCCTTCACTTATTTTTTAAATTGAGCTATTTTGTTTTAAATTCCAATACATTGTTAACCACTGTCACGGAATAAAATATTATTATTATTATTAATGTATCCGCGTTGTATGCAATACACAGTGCAGTTATTTTTTTATTTATGACTTGCGCAGCCACTTTAACAAGACTTCCAAAGTATCAGATTTATTGTTTATTGTTAAAGACACGTAATATGTCGTTACAGAACAATGTCCTCTAAACATCAATCTCTTTATTATGATGTAATTGAAATAACAGTAATTTAGAATTTAGAAAAAGCTGATTAATAAAATAGAGATTTATATACCGACTGACCTAAAACTAATAATTATGATCTAAACCCAATAATTGGATTTGCTTATTTTGTGAATTGCACTAATTGTTAACTATATTTAAAATTTGTGAACTCAGCAGCCGAGTTAAGCCTTGTCCACACCGAGCAAACAGGTTTGTTGGTAATAAAACAGGGCAAAAATTGTTAAAAGTTTGTCCAATTTTATTTTAGAAACAAAATAATCGAGTTTTGGGCAACAATTTTGTTTTAGGAAAATCATCAAACACTGTTTGCCACACATCACAATGTTTTTTAAAACACTAAATAACTGTTTGAGCAAACATGTTTGCCAAACATTTGCTTAGTGTGGACAAGGCTTAAAATACATACCTTTTTACTTTCTCCCCCTATACATAGTATATGGAGAAAGTATTGTTTTCGTAAAAATTTTCGAATTTGAGTTGTCAGTGGAAATATTCGTTTTGGTGCTCCCTGAACCCAAAAAAGTGGTTTTTACGTGATGTCTGTCTGTGTGTGTGTGTGTGTCCGTGTGTGTGTGTGTGTGTGTGTGTGTGTGTGTGTGTGTCTGTGTGGATGTGTACAGAGCTAGAGCCCTAACCTATGGGCCGATTTTTATGAAATTTGGCGTTTAGGTACTAATCCACGATATCTCCAGGTGTTTTTTCATTTTTTTGAATTTTTGATTTTTAAGGGTAATTATCCCCCAAAAAACATGAAAAATCCAAATTTCTCAAAAACGGCTCTAACGATTTTGATTAAACTTTCGTGGTTTGTAGAACTTTAGGTTTCCAACAAAATGAAACCACCCGCATTTCTGGAAAAATGCGGGTTCAGAAATTACAAGACTTAAAACATCAAAAATTCAGTTTTTTGGATTTTTCATAAAAAATCATAAATGTTAAAAAAGATTACTATTCACCATTAAAAAGAGCTCAAAAAACTAAATAAATTAGTATTTTAAATTACTATTCTACGATAGCTAGTTGCGGAGAAAATTGAAATTTTAATTTAGCGGTAAACACAGTACGTTGTCCAATGTTATTCTTATGGGGAATACAAAAATAACTATTTCTCTCTTATTTACTGATCAATTTCATTTGATATGCAGGTCAAGTTAGCATTGACCAACAGATGATGTTCGAAATGTGTTGCTATTTAACTCTGGGGGGGGCAAGGGGGCATTTCCCCTCTCAAAACTACTGTGTGTAGCAACGGACTCTATAGTGCCTCCAAAAAAGCAATTTGGGTGGATATTTCTGAAAACAACTATTTTAGACAATTTTCTGTACATTTATCTATACTTCATATTCTATATTTAGTAAATAACAAATATTGTTGTCATTAAAGTTTGACTAAAAGGGAGAAAGTATGTGTCAGTTTCCTGATACCGTTTATTAATATTACATCCTATAGTTTTTAATGTGATCTTTAATTTTTACAATACATTTTAGCGAATTTCTCCTATAGGGAAGAAGCTATTACCGTAGGTCTCATTGTAAGACTTAGCCCGAGACCATGATAACTTTTCATTTTGAGGTCCCCAAATGCCAAAAACAATGTGTGTGTGTGTGTGTGTGTGTGTGTGTGTGTGTGTGTGTCCGTAAGCACGATAAATCTCGTAAAAAAGGTCCTATCTTAATGAAAATTGGTAAAAATGTGTAAAGTACCATTTATTGGAACCAGCTCGAAAACCAGACGAATCGCACCTTCCGAAGGGGGGTTTTTGAGGGGTTTTGTACCCCAAAAATGTTTTTTTTGGAATTTCCACATGTAATTTTTAATTTAAATCAAATTTTATTTTTCACCATTGAATTTAGCATAAAAAGCAAACAATTTTGTATTTTGATCATTGCTCTACGTCAATTGGTTACTGAGACATTGGAAGTACTAAACACAGTACGTTGTCTAATGTTATTCTTATGGAGAAAAAGAAAAATTGTATATCTTGCTTATTTATGAACATAAACTGACGAAATTTTGTATGGCTTCATCTGGTTGTGGTTTATTGATGTTTGCACAAAAAACAATTTTTAGCCTATGGTTTCCGTAGCAGCAAACCCAGGTACTTGGTCCCCAAGTTATTATTATGGAAAATAATTTAAATGTTATATATCGCTTATTTATGAATGTATATGGATGAAACTTGGTATGTGACTTCACTAAGATGAGTTCTATTGATATTTTCATAAAAAACAATTATTTTGTGTTCCTTGTTGCAGAAAACCTGCGTACACATCCCCAATGTTATTCTTATGGAGAATAATTAATATTTTAAATATTGCTTGTTTGTGAATATATTTCTTATGAATACTGTTAAGTGTTTTAATGTGTTATGATACATATTCATTGGAAATTCGCTGAAGGTGCAGGTTTGCTGCGACGGGGGTATTTATTTTAATATGTAGATTGTTAAATAATATTAAACTAACATCAAATAGAGAACTTTGAAAACGTGTTGTATTACTGATTGCGTGATTACATTTTGTAAATTAATCTCTGATATTAAAGGTATACTAATTATATTTGTAATTTATATTTCATATTTATATTTTAATATTTATTTTATTTCTAAAAACAGTCAGAAGGGTCCTAAAAATCTAAACCTAGTTAAATAATCTAAAAAATGTAAAACAGATTGCAATGACTGGTAAAGTGGTCTCATACAGGGGTCGCAATCGTAACATGTGCATCGAACTACTACAAGCAATAGTAAGGAGCTCCTTAGTGTTATCCCATAACGGATACTACAATTCGACTGACATGCGGTTGCTTTCAAGCGACGATCAAGCAACGACATTATTTTCAAGCAAAAATGAAGCAGCAACATTAATTTCACGCAACAATTAAGCAGCAACAGTATTTTCAAGCAACAATCAAGCGACGACATTATTTTCAAGCAACAATCAAGCAGCGACATTAATTTCACGCAACAATTAAGCAGCGACAGTATTTTCAAGCAAGAACCAAGCGACGACATATTGACGAGCAGCAGTGCAGCGCAGGGTGCAACATCGGTTTGATTGTCCAAGTTTGTCCCGGGCAACAAGCCAATCCCTCTCCTGGTTCGGCTAATTGGAACACGAGTGATACTCAATTGCCAATCCAGCATCTGATTGTCTCTATGTGACATAAAAAGGATAGCTTGTTGTGAATAAAACTACGTGTGACTAAATTGTGTAATCTTAATATATAAAAATGAACGCTTTCCCTTGGCCACGCCATCACTTGAGAATGAGAGCACCAAATTGAATAATTATTTTGTTGTTGTGTTCGTTAATGTCAGGACAAGGTTCTTATAAAAGAAAATTTGTTATTCGACCTAAGAACTCTGTCCCACTGGCCTTCAAAGTTCCCATTGATTTGTTCAAGGTTCAGTTAGCTACACCAAACAGCTGTAAACATACTTGAAAGGCATAAATATATGTTTATTATGGAAATTAAAAAAAAAAACTACTTGAATGACAACTCAAACTCTTTTTTAGATAGGCGAGTGAGCGTAGCGAACGAGCTCATCTTGCAAATGAACGAGTATTTGACATGAAACCAATTCAATGGCATGAGGACAGGACGTCTGCCGGAGCAGCTAGTCCTGACAAATCCGTGCCTTTGCGGGGTTCTGAAGTTGTCGTACGACCTAGAGGCTGAACCTCAACACTTTTACTTTCTCCCCCTATACATAGTATATGGAGAAAGTATTGTTTTCGTAAAAATTTTCGAATTTGAGTTGTCATTGGAAATATTCGTTTTGGTGCTCCCTGAACCCAAAAAAGTGGTTTTTACGTGATGTCTGTCTGTCTGTGTGTGTGTGTGTGTGTCCGTGTGTGTGTGTGTGTGTCTGTGTGGATGTGTACAGAGCTAGAGCCGCGAACCTATGGGCCGATTTTTATGAAATTTGGCATGTAGGTACTAATCCACGATATCTCCAGGCGTTTTTTTCATTTTTTTGAATTTTTGATTTTTAAGGGTAATTATCCCCCAAAAACCGCCAAAAAACATGAAAAATCCAAATTTCTCAAAAACGGCTCTAACGATTTTGATTAAACTTTCGTGGTTTGTAGAACTTTAGGTTTCCAACAAAATGACACCACCCGCATTTCTGGAAAAATGCGGGTTCAGAAATTACAGGACTTAAAACATCAAAAATTCAGTTTTTTGGATTTTTCATAAAAAATCATAGATGTTAAAAAAGATTACTATTCACCATTAAAAAGAGCTCAAAAAACTAAATAAATTAGTATTTTAAATTACTATTCTACGATTTCTAGTTGCGGAGAAAATTGAAATTTTCATTTAGCGGTAAACACAGTACGTTGTCCAATGTTATTCTTATGGGGAATACAAAAATAACTATTTCTCTCTTATTTACTGATCAATTTCATTTGATATGCAGGTCAAGTTAGCATTGACCAACAGATGATGTTCGAAATGTGTTGCTATTTAACTCTGGGGGGGGCAAGGGGGCATTTCCCCTCTCAAAACTACTGTGTGTAGCAACGGACTCTATAGTGCCTCCAAAAAAGCAATTTTGGTGGATATTTCTGAAAACAACTATTTTAGACAATTTTCTGTACATTTATTTATACTTCATATTCTATATTTAGTAAATAACAAATATTTCTCTCATTAAAGTTTGGCTAAAAGGGAGAAAGTATGTGTCAGTTTCCTGATACCGTTTATTTTACTATAAAATGAGGAAGATCCTGACGGATCTCGAATTATTTTTCCTAAAAAATTGTCGTTAAAGTACAAAAATAAATAATAACAAAAGTTGAAAATAGACTAATAATCAGCTTAAATACTGGTCCGCAATGTGAAAAATGTTTAAAATCGGGTCCGCATTGCTTTAAAAGTCGTCCGCAATGTAAACAATATTTTAAAACTGGTCGGCATTGCTTTATAGTTCCTCAATGATTGTAAACTGGTTCGCAATGTAAAAAATGTCTTAAAACCGGTCCGCAATGCTTAAAAACGCAATTCCTGTAAACAGTACATAACAAGGTTAGAGACAATTATAGCATCTATCTAATCATAATTTGGCTAAATCTATTATCCTAGCAATAGTGATAAGTTGGTTTACAAACTATTAAAGAGTGGGTTTTAAAAACGTCTTGAAATATACTACTGACGAAGAATGCTAATAGTACTACCATACATTTATGAATTGCATGATTTAGTGTTTAACTTGATTCTCTGTTTTATCATAACATTGAATATTGCTGTTAGTTATATAGACAGCTGTCGGTTTCAATCCGGTTTATGTAATAAGTATGTTGTTTCGCGAAACTATTAAACAAATTTTACAGAAAAAATAATAGTTAGGCCTAGCTCTAAATCCCTCTAAATAAAACAAACGGTATCAGGAAACTGACACATACTCTCTACGTTTTAGCCCAACTTTAATAAATAAATAAATTTTTATTTACTAAATATAGAATACAAAGCACGGTCGAATGTACAGAAAATCTTATAAAGAAGTTGTTTTCAAAAACATCCACCCAAATCACTTTTTTGGAGGCACTACAGAATCCATTGCTACACACGTGGTTTTAAGAGGGGAAATGCCCCCTATTCCCCCCAGGGTTATTAAGGGGCAACATATTTCGAATTTCCTCTGTTGGTCAATGCTAACTCGACAAGCATATCAAGTTTGAACGAAAATGATCAGTAAGAAAGAGAGAATAGTATTTTTTGTATTCCCCTTAAGAATAATATTGGACAACGTACTGCGTTTACCGCAAAATAAAAATTTAAATTTTTTCCGCAACCATTATCGTAGTCAAGCAATTAAAAATACTAAATTATTAGTAGTTTTTTGAGCTCTTTTTATTGTGAATAGTAATATTTGTTTATATTTATGTTTTTTTAGAAAATCCAAAAACTGAATTTTTTATGTTTTAAGTCCTGTAAGTTCTGAACTCAAATTTTTACATAAATGAAAGTGGTGTAATTTTGTTGTAAAACTAATGCTTTACAAACAACTAAAGTTTAATTAAAATCGTTAGAGCCGTTTTTGAGAAATCTTGATTTTTTTGGCGGTTTTTGGGGAATAATTACCCTTAAAAATCTAAAATAAAAAAACGCCTAGAGATATCGTGGATTAGTACCTACACACCAAAATTTCATAAAAATCGGACCATTGGTTAGGGCTCTAGCTGTGTACAGATCCAGACAGACAGACAGATAGATAGACAGACAGACATCACGTAAAAATAACTTTTTTGGGTTCAGGGAGTACCAAAACGAATATTTCCACTAACAACTCAAATTCGAAAATTATGTCGAAAACAATACTTTCTCCATATACAATGTATAAGGGGAGAAAGTAAAAAGAAAACACCATACAATTCTTATTTTATTTACACGTTTTCAAACAAAGAAAAAGGAAATCTGCCCGGCTAATTTACATAAAGTCTTACAGTAAAATAACAAAAAAGGCGACCATTTAGACTCCAGCACGTCGCCCCCACATGTTGCTGAGTCCTACAGAATAATAATAAGGAGAATCGGTCAAGAGGTTTCTACAGTGATCCCTGTATTGAGACCAACCCTTCCACTCCAAGCAAGTGAGTAACTACTGTAACGGCTGTTGAGCTGTCGGCGGTCATCCAGCCGACTATCAACAAGTGCGTCAACTTCAAATCCTCATCTTGTTTTGATGAGGTGATGATTTTAATAACTTGGTCATGTCAGTACTGCTTGACATCAGCGGAAAGCTATCTTACTGTAATGCAAAACATATGGCAAAACGTTTTAACCCTTGTGTATTTGTGAATCTCACCCTTTTTAAAATAATAGATTCATTAAGAGACCTAAAGCTGGGGCTGTATTGTTACACATGCACCGTGTGGACACGGTGCATGTGTAACAACACATAAATAAATCATAATCAAATTTGTTTGTTCTTTATTTGAAGCTTTACTTCTTTGGATGTAACAAAAATGTTTCGAATTCTAAATAGGTAAAATAAAAGTAAACTTTAATATGTAAAAAGGCATATTTTTAGCAGGCATCTAATGAACACTTTGACGAATTGATATGTTTGATATGACAATTTAGAGAGGTCGAGGCGTGTATTTGCAATAGTCCCTTTTAATTAACTTCAGGGCCTTCGAGCTATAAATAGCTTGTTTTAAAATCTTTATACTCTAAATTATGTATCGCTTACGCCTCACATACCCGTTTTCAAATCTTGGAAAACAAATTGAGCTGTCCGGGTCCTCATCTAATTTAGGCTAATGCCAGGGCAGTTCCCCAAGGGTGGTTCGGTGATAGAGGAGCTGTGTAGTCCTAACCTCGCCCGGTAAACAAGTCCCAAAAAGCGGTAGCCAAAATAGGTTACAGCACATTTTAGTGTAGAGCCATTTGTTGTAAAAACGAGCCATTTTTTGTTAAATGATAGAACTCACTTCATAAATGCTGTAGTAAGCTTCGCAAACAAAATACTGTAAATTTTTCTTTTGAATTTTGGACAGTTCAACACGGTCCAGAAGGAGTAAGAAGAAATTCGGTAATGAAGCAGAGGTCAACCTGTACCTCTTAAAGAAAAGATTAAATTAAAGATCTTATCTAAACTCAAACGGACACTGAGTAAAAATAAAAACGAAAAATGGTAGCCAGTCATCATACTTGACTAGTATTGATAAACTGTAACTACAATAAATTATTTTCCGTGTTTCATGTTCCGTATAAAATTCAGAGTACAATCTAATTATTATCTATTAACAGCAATAACTCACAATAATTGTTTTGTATATATTATTTCTCAAGGGTGGTTTTGCAAGTAGACCAAGAGCTCACGCAGTGTGCTCATACTGGCTCGAACGTGCCAGCAACGACTGGCCTTGACCAATCTGAATCTCTATCAGCTCAGAATACCTCTGACCGACTCAATTCATCCTTACTAATTTTCTTTTTAGAAAGCCGGTTAATAGCATGTTTTATCATTTCTATAAGGTATATATATAAATTTTTGTGTTTATATATTTTTTGTTAATAAATTGGCTAAAGGCGAAACTTATTTTTTTAATGCTTATTGTGTTTTTTTATGTTACTGTGTATTGAATATTGGATATTGAAATGAAAATTGGTAGGATGTAGAAATATTATTCTGAGAAATATACAAAACAATATTATTTTATTTCTTTATTTCGATGAAGCTGTGCAAGAATAAGTTCCTCTTTTTTTAATTTAACAAGTGATTTTGTTTTATGCAAGTATCAATTTGTTACACTAGGTACATTCATTATAGAAATAGAACTCGTCCAAAACACAGGCCCACTTGTAGCCCATGCGGGACTACCTGAAATATATATTACTATAATCGGCGTCAATAGAACTGGCGGGTCAAGGACAACCATTGTAATAGACCAGCTCATATTTTTACTATTATGTTATATGGAAAAATGAACAGCTGGCCTAGTTCAACATTTGTCCTTGACCCGCCAGTTCTATTGACACCGACTTTAGCTGATATCGTACCCTGTTTCACCCGGGAATAAACCTGTGGTGTGTACTTTATTCTGTGGTTAACCCGTAGAACTACTAAGAATCATGATCAGCTGTTTGAATTTTCATCTGTTCATAACAATAACTTTGGATTGGAACTTTGACTCCCCGAAGCCCATTGGGAATTTCTTTGAATACTTTCCTAGCGGTTACCTACGTCGTGGAAAGAGTATACGTGCCAAATTACGTGGTTGTAGGTGTAGAGGTTTGGCCTGAGGAATGATCGGGAGTATACGTGCCAAATTACGTGGTTGTAGGTGTAGAGGTTTGGCCTGGGGAATGTTCGGTTTTTCGTATTTATAGATATAGATTAATGTCTGTGAATAAATTGATTTGATTTGACCACATCTCCCTTAAAACTTCATCAAAACTAATAACTGAGCCATAATTTTGAAGATTACCTCCACCGCTAAAAAATCAAAAGCAGATGTAATGATAATTTTAATAGGTGGGGTCTTATATGATCGCTGTGCGGTTCTCACTCAGTTGTTTGTCAACGCACTGGTGCCACCATCTTACAGCGACATGTTCAACTATCTCAAAACAGGTGATTCAATGCGCAATCTGCGCGTGGGCAATTATAGAAACAAAATAAAACTTTATAAACAATGAGTTTGTAACATAACCAAAATTTATCGTTGTAAAAATTTCAGTTAGATAATAATCCAAGGTGAGAATGGCGGCAATGACGGACGCTTGCAGAAGAGAGAGCGAAGTGCAGGAGGCGCGACCGTGGTGGGAGCCTGCGTACGTGGTGTACGGCTTCAGCAACCCGGCGGTGCGGTACAGACTGGAGAGCCTGATGGGGTCGTACGTGGTGCGGGCGACGGACAAGAGCTACATGCTAACGCTGGCGCGGAGGATGAGGGAGGACTTCCAGGACATGGTGAGGAAGCGGATCAAGGACCGCGCCCAAGCGGAGATGGACCGCGAGAAGCGGCTGATCCTGGAGGGGGAGATGCCTCTAGAGAAAGCGCCCAAGGAACTCTCGAACCACCCGGTGTTCCGGATCACTCTCTTGGCCATGCGGATGATCGAGGAGATGAGGCTGAAGGAGGAGGAGATGAAGAGAGGCAAGAAGCTGAAGAGGTTCGATTATAGCTTGCTTGACGGGATGGAAGAAGAACAAGTGGAAGACACGGAGATGACCAGCTGCATCGACGACGAAGAAACCGATGAAGACAGGATGAGGAAGTTGGCGGAGACCGAAGACTACTTGGGGGAGGGGGTGGCGTTCACGGATGAAGATTATTTGAGGATCAAGTATGAAGACCCTCTGGTAGAAGAGATGAAGGACTTGGAGACTGTAGACGAGCTGTATGAGCTAGGAGACGAGATAGTCGGGCCGCTCACCGGCAAGAAGTGCGGCGGGCTCATCAAGTGATCCAGGCGGCAACTCTCAACATTGTACACAACAACAATACAACCTTATAAAGATCGGACTCTCTTTCTCATAGCTTACTCATACACAACCTTCAACCTACTCCGTATTTCTTCCTAGGTTCTCGAACGGTACATTACTGGCAACCAATGAGTTACAAGGGTACAAATTACAATCAAGTATTTACATTTTCGAGAGAGACAAAACAGTTTGTTGTATCAACGGTTGTCTCTGGTATCGAAAAATACTACGTTAGCCCATAATTACATTGTTCTTACGAAAATAGAACTAACTAGCATTAACTATATAATAACTAAATATGAAGAGAGTTACTCACCCTCTCTTCATATCCCGTGCATAGGAGACGTGATGACATGGGTCTTGGTGGCCGGGGTCTTGGTAGCGGGGGTCTTGGTGGCGGGGGTCTTGGTGGCGGGGGTCTTGGTGGCGGGGGTCTTGGTGGCAGGGGTCTTGGTGGCGGGGGTCTTGGTGGCGGGGGTCTTGGTGGCGGGGGTCTTGGTGGCGGGGGTCTTGGTGGCAGGGGTCTTGGTGGCGGGGGTCTTGGTGGCGGGGGTCTTGGTGGCAGGGGTCTTGGTGGCGGGGGTCTTGGTGGCGGGGGTCTTGGTGGCGGGGGTCTTGGTGGCGGGGGTCTTGGTGGCGGGGGTCTTGGTGGCAGGGGTCTTGGTGGCGGGGGTCTTGGTGGCAGGGGTCTTGGTGGCGGGGGTCTGCATTTTCCTCCCCTACATGTGCAAACCTTTTTCACGCGGAAACTGTCAAAATGAGTTATTTATATTAAAGGGAGCCCCGAAATGCTCAGTAATTAATTTTAAATCTGTTCCCGTTTGAACCCTATACTCTTGTACGAGCGATGTCTGTATGTTTGTTTTTTTACAAAATTTATCTCGAAATCCAGTGGGAGGATTTTGATTAAACTTTGAAATTAGGAATGTTGGTTCTAAAACTTCGGTTGGTAAAAAAATCAGCCCCGGGGAAATTCATATTTTGTAAAAAAACTCGATTGAAAATTGACAATTTGTAACAGTAGGCTTATGGGGTTTCAAGTCCCAGGACAACTTTAAAACTGGTTTATACCAGTTTTGAGGCTGACATTGGGTACAACAATTGAAATTGTCATTACATATGGTAAGTCTTTTGGCTGTCAATTATGACAAACTTCCCTTTCACCTTTGGTCCCTCCATTTGCAGCGGCTAGGGACAGAATCTCCGGGTATGGTCCCCAACCTGCCAACCTGAGAATGGATGGTCCCTGGCTGTTGTACATGGATACCCTGACAGTTGAGTTGACCAGTTGGAGGGCAGAATGCAGGTCCCCTGTTTGAGAGCCTCATCCCAGCTGTCACAGGAGCACGGGAGTTGGCCCTTTAAAGGGTCGATTTGGCTGCCGTCCCATCCCACCCTTTCCTTTCCTGCTATGTCCTATCCTTCCGGTAACCTGCGCAATATTCCCGCTTGTGGAAGATGTGCCTAGCAGCTACGCTGGGGTTTCCTAATCCGCAATATTGATGATGATGATGATGGGGTTTCAAATAAAAACAAAAGAATCATAACAGCTGTGAATGAATAACCAGTGTGAACCACGACGAGGTAAATAACTATATACAGAGGTCTCATCTCGTGTTAGGTGTTAGGTGTTAGGTCTCTCAGTAAGGTGAATACTCACTGGAGGATGTTTTTGTAACAAAAGAATCATAACAGCTGTGAATGAATAACCAGTGTGAACCACGACGAGGTAAATAACTATATACAGAGGTCTCATCTCGTGTTAGGTGTTAGGTGTTAGGTCTCTCAGTAAGGTGAATACTCACTGGAGGATGTTTTTGTAACAAAAGAATCATAACAGCTGTGAATGAATAACCAGTGTGAACCACGACGAGGTAAATAACTATATACAGAGGTCTCATCTCGTGTTAGGTGTTAGGTGTTAGGTCTCTCAGTAAGGTGAATACTCACTGGAGGATGTTTTTGTAACAAAAGAATCATAACAGCTGTGAATGAATAACCAGTGTGAACCACGACGAGGTAAATAACTATATACAGAGGTCTCATCTCGTGTTAGGTGTTAGGTGTTAGGTCTCTCAGTAAGGTGAATACTCACTGGAGGATGTTTTTGTAACAAAAGAATCATAACAGCTGTGAATGAATAACCAGTGTGAACCACGACGAGGTAAATAACTATATACAGAGGTCTCATCTCGTGTTAGGTGTTAGGTGTTAGGTCTCTCAGTAAGGTGAAGACTCACTGGAGGATGTTTTTGTAACAAAAGAATCATAACAGCTGTGAATGAATAACCAGTGTGAACCACGACGAGGTAAATAACTATATACAGAGGTCTCATCTCGTGTTAGGTGTTAGGTGTTAGGTCTCTCAGTAAGGTGAATACTCACTGGAGGATGTTTTTGTAACAAAAGAATCATAACAGCTGTGAATGAATAACCAGTGTGAACCACGACGAGGTAAATAACTATATACAGAGGTCTCATCTCGTGTTAGGTGTTAGGTGTTAGGTCTCTCAGTAAGGTGAATACTCACTGGAGGATGTTTTTGTAACAAAAGAATCATAACAGCTGTGAATGAATAACCAGTGTGAACCACGACGAGGTAAATAACTATATACAGAGGTCTCATCTTGTGTTAGTGTTAGGTGTTAGGTCTCTCAGTAAGGTGAAGACTCACTGGAGGATGTTTTTGTAACAAAAAATCTGGCCAAAGAGCAATAAATCTGTGCCTATAAAAGGCAAAGCCCTCACTCATCACGAATTGTCCTATTTCCCATTTACCTAGAGAGTTGAAATTTTGTAAACTGATTATTTAGGCATAAAATAGGAAAACTAAATGGTTTTCATCCTGACCTGACCTTAGGGCTCCACCAGAGACCCCGACAAAGTTCCCATATATTCCTTATGGACATTAATGTTTGGTTGAGCTGATAAAAATACAAACAGCTGATTTAATTCGTAGTAGTTCCACGGGCTAACCACAGAAAGAAGCACACACACTGTCATAGTTTTTATAAATATTTTGCGGTGCGAAGCCTGCAGGTAACATCTAGTACTCACTTAACCTGTGAAGGGAGGATTTGATTGGTTGCTTGAGTTGACAGAGGGTCAAATGGCGGTCAGCACGTTGGCTGCAGTTTTTTACCCCAGACGAGACCTCTATAGACCTCGTTAGTGTGAACTGTCTAAGTAACACTTGCACATCATACAGTATAACAAGTGGTTTATAGAACACAGTCACTAGAACCATTGAATAATATTGCATATAGAGTGGGCAGACGAAACGAATCGAAACACCGAGCATGGCTCAGTCTCCCTGGTACTGTAACACAATAACGTGATATGACGATGACATAGCCAATCAGGAGTGAGCTCCATAGCAAGCTTAGTTTTGATCCAACTATTACAGAGTGATTTCTTATTCCGTGCTATGATATTTTATCGAAAATCGATTATTGGAGAATAATGTATTCTACATGCAAGCTTACACTCCGTTGTACGAGAAGGGGACCGCCAAGAATTCTATTATTACTGCATTCTTAACAGTGTTTCATTCCGTCTTAATAATAATGGCATGACAGGAAGTTACTCAAACCTCACGTGAAGCTTGGATGAGTCGGTGTATGTTGCACTACCAATTTATTATAAATTTATACATATTTAAATTGGGATTCAAGCCCATACATGGGTCGATGGTCTCTTTATGACCTGCCTTCTTGAAACAAAAATTCTAATTCTAATTTATAGTTTAAAATAATATGTTTTGTGAAAAAAACTGTTCTGTGAAGTCGCAAATAGAGCAATTTACAGTTTAATGTATAATGTTACATCGACCCCCTTTAAATATCTAAACTTTAAGTTTTTATTAAAGTAAGATTTTTGTAACTTTATCATCTACAAACATTATGGTTTCATATTTGTATTATGGATATTCCACATGTTATTTTATATGTTATTCTACATTTGAATTCTATTCATGTTTGCAATAAAACCCCAATTTTCCCACTTTTAGTGGAAACTCTTTTTAAAAGTAAAAACAGTTGTTTATAACTTACTTTTGTTTGCTTATAATGGAAATTAAAATTTAAACATTAATCAAAATAATTTTTTTTTTATATTTTTTGCCAGTAAAAGGTTTAAATATAGCAACGACCAGGCGAACAATATTCGGGCAGTTTAATTATGTTAATTGTGACTTGTTAAAGTTATAGGAAAATTTTAATTACATAGTCAATGGTAATAATTTGAGAGTATTCATTATTAAATCAACCACATTTTTCACTTAAAACTAAATGAAAACCGAAGCAAATATGTTAAAAGTGTAGCGAACCTCAAGCAAGACGCAGGAAACTGAGTCTTACAAGACTTCAAAATATAAACAATCTCACACAAGGTGGCCGATCTACAAGAAAGATCGTATACAAGGCAATTAATTACGACCAATTACATCGGCCATCATCTGGAACAATGAGAGAAACATCATCATAGTCATAATGCATATTACTATCTAGTCAGATTACAAGTACACGTCTCGTGTGTACTTTGTAAGTGCGGTCTAATCTGTATTCGCTTTCAATGTTACAACATGTATCATGCTAATCAATAAAATATACGAAGCTAAAGTTAAATATTTAGATGAGCTAAAGTAACTAAACCAAAGTAAGATGGAAAAATATTTAGAACCCGACCAAATTTACGCTAGATAAAAGTTTATCCCGATAAAACTAGTGTGCGATAACTTGCAAACTTTGTGAGCCGATCCGTACTCAGGCCGCTTAATCCAAACGTATATGGAAGGGGAGGCAAGGAAGGGGACAGCTTGTGAGAAAATAGAAGGTTTTCTGAAAAAGAATCAAGGCCGCGAACCCGTCCCTTGATTAGCACAATTCAATTCCACAAAGAAATTGAATCCACCAAGGACCAATGGTGGCCATTTCAATTCGATGTTACTTTAAAAAACAGTACTTGTTAAAGGCTTGAAATAATTTGTACAATTTATTTCACCTTTAAGGTACTATTTTTACTGTATAATACTTTTTACTTTTTCCCCCTATAAATAGTATATAGTATTATTTTCGACAATATTTTCGAATTTGAGCTATTGGTAGAAATATTCGTTTTGGTCATCCCTGAACCCAAAAAAGTGGGGTTTGAAGTGTTGTCTGTCTGTCTATCTGTGTACAGACCTAGAGCCCTCACAAATTGGCCGATATTGATCAAACTTGGTGTGTACTAATCCAAGCATTTTTATTAATTTTGTTGAATATTTTGAATGGCAATTGTCCCCCCAAAACCGCTAAAAACAAAAACATACAAATTTCTCAAAAACAGCTCTAACGGTTTTGATTAAGTTTTTGTGGTTTACAGAACTTTATGCCTCCAACAATATGACACTACCCGCAATCCTAGAGAAATTCGGGTTCAGAAATTGCAGGAAATAAAAGGTTACAAAATTCAGCTTTTTTGGATTTTTCATTAAACTTTAAATACAATTTACTTAAATCACCAACAAAAAAAGCTCAACAAACTAAATTATTTAGTATTTTAAATTATTATTCTACGATTACTGGTTACGGACAGAATTTAAATGCTATTTAGCGGTAAACGCAGTACGTTGTACAGTGTTATTCTTAAATAAATTACCTTTTAAATTTATTGGTTATTTACTGATCAATTACATCAAAACTTCATATTTAGGTCAAGTTTGCATTGATCAACAGAGGATATCCGGAAAATGTTGCCTCCTAGCCCTGGGAGGGGGGGCGAAGGGGTATTTCCCCTCTTAAAACCACTGTGTGTAGCAAATGATTCTGTAGCGTCCCCCAAAAAGGGATTTGGGTTGATATTTCTGAAAACGAGTCATTATTAGATTGTATATAAGAGCTACCGTACTTTATAGTATATTTGGTAAATATAAAGTAATTTATTAGTTGAAATTAGGCCACAAGGGTGAAAGTATGTATGTATCAGTTTCCTGGCCGTTTTTAGTGAATTTCCCTTTGGAAAGTGAACTATTAGCATGACCCGCACGGTGAAACTTAAGCCCGGGACCACCATAGAAGTTCCTAACGTGACCACCTGAACACGTTTTGGGGGGTAGATCAAAATTTTAAGTATATATATATATATATATACATGTATATATATACATATATATATATATATATATATACACGTGTGTGTGTATTTGCACTCTAGCGGTCGCATTTTTGTCCGATTTACTTGAAATTTGGTAGGGACGTTCCTGTCTGTAATAAATCGGACATGTTCGTTGGGCAAAACAATCGGAAAACTCTAAACCCCTTTTTTGGGGATTAATCTTTCAAATTTCGAGTTTTTGGGCCCAAAAAGGGCCAGAAAAGCCCCGTATGTAAAATTAATGCATGTAAAAAGATGGGAATTAGTGAAGCAGAAGTTTTAAGCCCTCTCTCGTCATTCTAGCATACATATTTACCGAGTTATTAAAGAAAATGTGTATCGACTAAACACAGTACGTTCTCTTATGGGGGTTTTACACTATAAAAGCCTGTTTTTACTTTGTTAGAGTACTTTTATCATCCCCAGCAACCTCACGCCTACTTTCAAGCCTGTCTGGACCTTCTCCTAACATTATAATGCGCAAAATTGTATTCCCAGCTTTGCAGGTAAATTAAACCAGGAGCATCAGAACAGCAAAAAAATTACTATTTTCAAATTTTAATAAAAATTGGAATAAATGTATGTTTTTACACTGATGTTGAGTTTTAAAAGTTTTTAAGTGTAAATTCACTTCCCTCACGTCAGCGTGCTGCGTGCGAACTCGTTTAAACTTCATTACATTCACGTAAGCCCTAGGCTCGTTGACCAGCATCGGTTGTTTCACAGTAACCCGTGCAGAACTACAAGTTTTTATTACTTACTAACCCAAACAATTATAATTCGAATTTATTTCTCTTCAAAGTTATATTGTAAATATCGGTATGAAGTGATAATATATCTAGCTTAGGTTCTCTAAGCTTTGCCATTGACGGCTGGGCTTCTATGGTTTAAGGTGACGGTTTGTCGTCCTAAGGCAGCAATCCATCAAGATGAGGCCAAGACCAAGGGAAGGGATGGTGTACACCCGATAGTTCATTGACAACAAGAAAATGTCAATGCAAAGGGTTATCAATGTATACACACCAATAAATTAAAATATAAAATATTGTTTTAGAATTATAAATTCTGGTCATTTAATAAGCAGTAAGATGATCTTAACCCCCAAAAGACACATGGCATCTTCACTTAATCATTAGTTTTAATTATTCAATTTTAGCATAGAACTATAAGTTTGTAGGGTCTACGGCCCCAAATATTTTGTTTAATATGTATGCACTGTTTACATGCTGGGGGGAAATATTAAAATGTTTATTTATTCAACTCAATATTGAATATCTAGGATTGGACTATGTTCACTGGCTGTTAGCGTTTTCCAACTTTGACAATTATAAATACACCGTCTGTTGATGGGAATGTTGATACGTAATCAAAGTACACGTTAAAATCCAACGAGCTTAATTAGGTTCGTTGCTTTAAATTGCATGTGATTTTCTTATGTGGACGATCTGACCTTTTGTTCCGAGCCAATAACATAGATAGTTTTGCAATTTTCCAAATTACCTCATTATTTCATTCAACATCGCTTGTAGATAATTATATGTATACAGCTGTTTGAATTTGAGCAAAATTTTACACTATTTTGGGAATATCCAGCCAAGCCCATAAGTCTTATTAGTTTAAAATGAGATGCCATTCCAGAAGTTTTCTTTAAACAGCTGATCTTGTTTTTGTACTGTTTATTAGCATCAACAGCTGCTGTTAAATATTCAATGTATTTATTTATATTCTTCCATAAGTTCAACATTGGAACTTTGAAAGCCCAAGGGGCAGAGCCCTGGAGGACGACGTCTTCCAAACTCCCAACAGGCACATATAGACGCCAAGGGCTGTCAAATAACAGATCAACCACGGTTTAAAACGTAACGTTTTTACGTTTTAGCGAATTTCCCCTATAGGGAAGAAGCTATTACCGTAGTCGGCATGGTAAGACCTAGGTCCGGGACCATGATAACTTTTCGTTTTGAGGTCCCCAGACCCCAAAAACACCATTCGTTTGAAACTGTATATATATATATATATATATATATATATATATATATATATATATGTATGTGTCCATGGGTGCGATAACTCTCGCAAAAAAGCTCCGATTTTGATGAAATTTGGTACAAACATGTAAAGCAGCATTTATGACTCGAAAACCAGACAGATCGACCTATCCGAAGGGGTATTTTGGGGGGGTTTTGTACCCCAAAAGTGGGTTTTTTGAGTTTTTTACATATAATTTTTGAAAAGGTTAAGTTTTATTTTTTATCATTGGAATCAGAATAAAAAGACGCACAATTTGGTGTTTTAATCATTGCTCTACGTCAATTGGTTACTGAGATATTGAAAGTGCAAAACACAGTACGTTGTCCAATGTTATTCTTATGGCGGATAAGAAAAATTGTATATCTTGCTTATTTATCAACGTATCCATACGAAACTTGGTATATTGCTTCATTTCATTGTGGTCTATTGATATTTGCACAAAAACCCATTTTTTGGCCGACAGTTCCCGTAGCAGCAAACCTGCATACTCAGCCCCATGTTATTCTTATGGAGAATAAGTAACGTGTTATCTCCCTTAATTATGAATATAAATTAATAGAACTTGGTATGTGGCTTTACCTAGTTGAGTTATATTGATATTTGTATAAAAACCCATTTTTAGTGTTCCTTATTTCAGCAAACCTGCATACTCAGCCGCCATGTTATTCTTATGGGGAATAACTAAAATGTCATAAATCGTTTATTTATGATTGTATATTGATGAAACTTGGTATGTGGCTTCATTGAGACAAATATATATACACTGGAAATTCGCTGAGTATGCAGGTTTGCTGCTACGGGGTTATTTAATTTTAAATTAGCATATTAATATATACAAAAAAGGTGGGGTAATAATTTACATAATGATTCCTTGGGTCAAAATAAGCAAAAAAGTTTATATAAAAATATGTCCTATCTCCTTTCGTTTAGCGTCTGTCTGTCTGTATGTGTTTTTTACAAAAAAAGTCATAACTTCTTAACGGTTTGAGCTACAGCGTTGAGATTTTGCACAAATGTTCATCTTATTAACCGCTTTCATTGTGAAAAATATGAATAAAAACTCTTTAACCGTTTCAAAAAGGCGGCTATTTTAAATATTTGACGCCAAATTTCACGAAAACCGTTAATTTTTTTCAAAAAATTACAAGATACATTAAATTTAGTACATTTTATGGAGATTTCAACGATATCTTATTAAATATAGTTTGGACAAAGAATAATGGAGAAATTTATTTTATTAATGATATTTGTGATAGTTTTAACATTGTTTAAATGGAGAAAACTGTAGGTATAGCAAGAAAGAAATTAATTTCTCAGTTATTATTTGTCCAAACTAAGCTTAATAAGATATAGTTTAAATCTCCATAAAACTAATTTTATGTATCTTGCAATTTTTTGGTAAAATTAACGGTTTTCGTGAAATTTGGCGTCAAATATTTAAAATAGCCGCCTTTTTGAAACGGTTAAAGAGTTTTTATTCACATTTTTCACAAAGAAAGCGGCCAATAAGATTAACATTTGTGCAAAATCTCAACGCTGTAGCTCAAACCGTAAATGAGTTATGAATTTTTTGTAAAAAACACATACAGACAGACAGACGCTAAACGAAAGGAGATAGGACATTTGTTTATATAAACTTTTTTGCTTATTTTGACCCAAGGAATCAGTACGTAAATTATTTCCCCACCTTTTTTGAACACCCTGTATATATACTGTGACCAAACATTGTTAAATGGGTCATAAACCACCAAATGTACTATTTTTATCGATAAAACGGTTGCATTAATTTAATATTTTGATTAGTTTCAAATTTGGAATAAAATAACCCTAATTATTTTTCGACACAACTAGAGTAGGTAGCATATTTTCCTGCTATTCTTAAAGATTTGTTCCCTTTGACGTTTAGTGTGCTAGGCATGGAAAACTAAACTGTAATCATAAAGGTTGCTTATTTTTTTTGTTTAAATTAAGGTTGATTAATTTCCTTACAGCTTGGTGAACAAATCCTAAGAGCAATTAATTGCTATGTAAACAGATTAGGTATTTATTGTGCACCCAAGTTGTACGCACTTTTTACATTTTTAATTAGTGTGTAACGGTATTAAAACTGCTCCAAATAAAAACTTGTTTCAAAAGGAATTATGACTGATCAATTTTTCGTAAATATTAATCAGTTTTACTTTGATTTCTCTGACTGATTTAACGTGGTTTCCAAATGTTAAACAAAGGTTTTATATTATTGGGACTTAAATGGAACGTTTTTAATTATTTGGAGTCGTTAGATGGCTTCGATAGTAAATTACTGTTGGCCAGTAAGATCCATCCAAGAGAGAACAAAGCCGTGGCTCCACCGCAGGCAATGCCCGGCCACAATGGAAAAAGATCCTTTTTGTGAATCGGCCAACGGCTGAGATGGCCTCGTTTGGTGGGGTTGTTACTTGGCTTTCTTATCCTCTACTTTTTTGTTATACCAAAACCAATTCGAGTTTATATTTAAATCTTAAATGAAAAAAATATACTTATTGATTTACGGGCAGTAAATTCGCACAACGTATGAAACAACTGGCAGTTTATTTAACACATTTTTTATTGGCAGTTTATCGTGACAACAAATTCTATCCGTATCATTCTAACTATCCCGGTCTATGCAAACACCCAAAAAACCTGCATTAAAAAGAAGCTTCGATGACAAAGCAAGATTAATAAGTGAAGTGAAATATAAGAGAGTAGGTGAGGAATAGCTTTATGAACAGTGGGAAAACTTCCCACTCACCCCATGTCGTAGAAAATAAGAAATGAAAACAAGAATAATAAGCTAACACCATACGAAAGTCATGTTCAAATAAAAGTACAAGACTAAAAAGGGGGTTTTCCTGATAAAATATTTGATGTTTTAATGTGAAGTTTGCGGTTGTGTTCGTGTTCGTGTTAAAATTTGCGGTCGTGTTCGTGTTCAAGTTTGCGGTCGTGTTCGTGTTCGTGTTTTGTGTCAAATGGCAAACTTCACTTCGAGTAAAAACAATAGCCAGTGTTGCCAAAAATACTCCAAAATATAATGATTTCAAATACTGGTGTATAACCTATTGTTTATATCTATATAATATTTTTTCTATTTCTGTAATTGAATTATCTTACTGTCTATCATTTTGGGATTCATTAAATAATGTAAGGTGTATATTTGTTACCCGTTGGAAATAAATAAATAAATATTGCAACATAGGAAGGAAGGAAGAATTAGGAAGGACATAGTTATTATACTGGTATAATTGTTGTTTAAGAGATTTTTGCGGACAATTTCCATCACTGATTAGTAAAAACCAGTTTCACGACGTTTCGGGATCTGGAATCTGATCCCGTCTCCCGTCTGATCCCGTCTCCCGTCTGATCCCGTCTCCCGTCTGATCCCGTCTCCCGTCTGATCCCGTCTCCCGTCTGATCCCGTCTCCCGTCTGATCCCGTCTCCCGTCTGATCCCGTCTCCCGTCTGATCCCGTCTCCCGTCTGATCCCGTCTCCCGTCTGATCCCCAAACGTCGTGAAACTTTTTTTACTAATCAGTGATGGAAAATGTCTGCAATAATCTCTTAAATGACATAAACTCACCATCACCAACAATTAATTTTAAACAAAGGACTAGTATAATTGTTTACAGAAAACTCTACTCGTGTATTTTCGTTTGTCCAAAAGAGTAAAAAGTAATGTTTAGTTTATTTTAGTGGGATTAAATACGCAGTAAAACATTTCCTGCCGAGAAATACATTTGGAGTTGCTGAAAAAAAACACAAATGCTCGTAAAGGTTCATGCTTTGATTTGTAATGTGGATTCTCTGGCATTAGAAGCTGAGCCGTATCTTCTGCAGGAGGTTGTCACTGTGTTAGTTGAAGTGAGTGAAGTGGCATTGCCTCCACAGTGTTTTGATTGTCATAAAGATATCTATATAATGTAGTATGATTGCTATAAAACTAGCAGGTTTAATAGTAGGTTTAGTTTATCGAAAACAAACAAATCATACTTACATTATCATTGCTTGGGCAAGCACTGTATGTAGAAATTATTTTATAAAAAAAAGGTTCATTATAAAATGAGAGAATTAAAATGTAAAGTATTTAAAAGTGGTAGTGTATTGCGAAGGTGGTTGGCTTATATTATAATTTTCGCAGGATTTAATTACTTATAAAACTCTGACTAAAAGGCAACAATATATAACAATCTTAGATATATTCTATTTAGTATCCATGAATTGGATTCTGGTTGTTGTTGGTCACGTTCTTTTGAAGCCTATTGATTATTTCAGGTCAGCCTATTGCAGGTTTTTAATATTTCCCTAGGTATCACTGAAACATATATTTAATTTTTCTACATACGGAAAATTAAATATTTATGACTAGTGGCTTGAAAGGGCCATTACCCCTAACCTTGCTCCAATATTCTGCCTTACCTAATTTTTGTACTCTTTCATGCTGAGGAAGGGACACATATCAGTTCTAAAACAAAGTAGTTCCATGTTTTAATGTAAACAAAGCAGACGTTTTTAAACCCACATGCATTTTTATGGGGGATGTTTTACGTTATTTATCGTTAGCTGGTGACTCTTTGGAAATGCTGCTATTTTTCCCGAGTCCCTGGGATCAAGACCTTCAATTAGAGCCGTCTCCCATCATCCTGCAATTTGCCAAACTCCCACAATTTTGACTTAAAATTTTCGCTTACAGAATTATACAGAGTGTTGAAAAAACCTTCAGTACTTCGGGATATGATCACTTACATAAAAACCAAGAACAAAGTTCCTGTTAACACATGTCCTAAAATGCTCGGTTTTCCGTATATCCGTCTGTATGTGTTTTTTACATGACCAATTATATCTTACGAACCACTAAACGTATAAAATTCAAACTTGGTACGTGGACGACTATTAACAAGACCTATTTAGATATGCAGTATCAAGTTTATATTTTGCACCATTTCAAAATGGCGGCCATTTTTAGATTTTAAAGCTTAATATCTTAAAAACCGTAAATTTTACGAAAAACTTTACAAGGTACAAAAAATTGTGCAATTGTATTGTCTAAAAAAAATGGTATAAAGATTAGTAAGATCGGGCCATAAATAACTGATTTATTGCAATTTTCTTAATACAATACATGCTTATTTTGTAGCAATTATAGCAAATAAGCATGTATTCTATTAAACAAATTGCAATAAATCAGTTATTAATCAGTTATAAATAGCTTCCAGCTGTGTACAGACAAAATTAATAGTTCAGATTACTTAAAAAGTGTTTGAAAAATATTTGAACGTTGTATCTCGGACTTCCCATAAATTTGTTTATAAACACTTTGATGTTAGTTGTGTTTAATAGGTTGAAGATCTCATGACCATGCGGAATCTCTCCTTTAAAATTTCTCCCTTTTGACTGTCCCATTTTCAAAAACGTGCGAATCTAATACTGCGGACGCTCACTAACTCAATACAGTACGATTCTAGCGGTTATAGAGGCTTAAGACTACGCCAATTCATAGTTTTATTTAATTCATCGAGTGATATTTAAAATATCCCCGTCGCAGCAAACCTGCGTACTCAGTGAATTTCCAATGCATGCATATGTTTCTCACTAACACATAAAGCCACTTACCAAGTTTCATAAAAATACATAAATAAATAAGTGAGCTATAGCATTTGATTTATTCTCCATAAGAATAACATTTGGGCTGAGTACGCAGGTTGCTGAAAAAAGGGAAGAAATATGTTTTTGGGTGATTATCAATATAACTCAACCAAGTGAAGCTACATGCTAAGTTTTATTAATTTATGTTCATAATTAAGGGAGATATACAACTTTACTTATTCTCCATAAGAATAACATTCGGGCTCAGTTGCTGGTTTGCTGCTACGGGAATAATAAACAAAAAATCGATTTTTTTGCAAATATCAATATATCAATATTACGTGAAGCCACATACCAAGTTTCATCAATGTACATTTATAAATAATGGAGATATCAAATTTTATTTATTCTCCATAAGGATAACATTGGACAACGTACTGTGTTTAGTACTTTTAATATCCCTGCAACGGTTGGACGTAGAATCACAATTGAAATATCAAAATGATTGTTTTGTGGGGCTCAGTTGATTGGTAAAAGCAAATGTGAAAATTAACATTAAATTGAACGTTAAAATTAACAGAGGAAAAGCCAAAAACCTTTTTCCTATAAGATTAACATGGGAGATTTTATGAGCAGGTTTTTTTGGATTTTCTCCGCAACCACTGAACCTAGGTTAATAATTCAAAATACTATATTATTTGTTTTTGAAGCTCTATAACATGGTCTAAACTAAAATTAAGTGTTTTAAAAATTTTAGGGTAAACAATTCAAAAAACTGATTTTTTGAAAACTTAAAACCCCCATAAACCCCCCTTCCCATAGCCAATTTTTTCTGGTTTTCGAACTTAAATCATAAATGTCACTTTACACATTTGAGCCAAATTTCATCAAAATTGGACTTTTTTTACTCAAGTTATCGCATTCGCGGACAGATATATAGATATGTATAAATTTGAACAAATAGTGTTTTTGTCATCTGGGAACCTCAAAACAAAAAGTTATCATGGTCTCGGGCTTAAGTCTTACCATGAGACCTACGGTAATAGCTTCTTCCCCATAGGGGAAATTCGCTAAACAAGTTTATCATAAAAAAATAAGTTGTTATACAACTTAATATTAAAGTATGGTAGAGCTTAATTGATCAGAGACAATTACAAAGTGTTAAACAATTATATTTGACGCACACATCTGAAAATAGGACAACTACTGTAACAACTGTCTGTAAGAGTGAAATGAGCTTGAAAATGCCTGCCTGATTTATTTAGAGACAAATAGTTCATTTCATCTTATTTTTCTTATTGCATCCTCTTGCCAAACACCTCTAGTAAACACCTGATAAGCACAAATGTTCCCCAGATTTGTTTATACCAACAGTATATCAATTATTATACACCATGAAACTGTGCCTGTTTCTTATCCAAATTTCAAAATAACTATATATTGTTCAAGGGGTTCTTGATTCTATGGATAACAATGGTTATAATTATTTTGAATTAGAATTTATTAAATTTGATAGCGCTATTGAGATATCTATGTTTTAATGTTCTCAGTGTGTCGCCCATATCTTTGGAGTCCACCTTTTAACTTTATCATCAAAATTTAAATATTTTCTCTCTTATTCTACTATTTGAGATAGTTAAATGTTAAAGCAAGATATTAAACAAGAAATTTAAAGAGCAGGAAACACGACAGCACCTGACCCCTACAGTCCAGTGAGTCCAGTAACTCCACGCTAGCGTTTTACCGAGTCCCTCACATTTTGAAAATCATCCAATAAAAGAAGTTTTAACGTCTGGTTGTTTATTCGTAAAATATAATCTCAATTTTCAACATAATCGTGAGTTGTTATGCATGTAAATATGATATGTATGTATAAACTGGAGTACAGCAAAACGTACTGGAAATGATAACGTGATAATAACTGATTCGTGGAAGGGATCCAAGAGCATCCAGTAGACTTCAATCAGCTGGTGGCGGACTTGCTGACAAACAGATGTTAACGGAATATCGGCTTAGCTTCCATCGCCTGGGAATCACCTATTAAAAATCAAGGCACGAAATCTTAGGATGAGTTTGTTTTTTGGCATCTCCAAATGTATTCCCCTCGAGGAAGACATTTTACCGTGTATTTATATCACTAAAACAATCTCATTGTTTTTTGTAGAAAAACAAAACCAGAATGAATAAAAATGTAAACCTGAAAATAAATTATAGTTATGTAAACAAACCCGAGGTTATGAATATAAATATTAATTGGTTTATGTGATGGAGTTCTCTAAATATGTGTTATGTATTAATATTTGGTTTCAATTGTGTTTACCACCAACAGAACAATGTTATAATCATTGTACATATATTATATATTAAGTACCTGGGGGCCGAGCTTTGCTCGGGGAAAGGCCAGGCAGTTTGTTTAGATGACTTGGAGTAATATTTCACCACTTACCCCTACTGATAATCAGATTTGTATAACTCATTTGCCTCTTTTCTACATTTTTAAGGTCACTCCAGTTGTTATTTATAGCTCAATGTCCCTTTGATTTATTTTACTACTGTATATATGTAATTTTCACTCAAATCCTTTAATCTCTTCTCTCAGGAAACCACATGTTAATCGTGAACAAATCGTAAACAAAATGAGTATTACTTTGACAGTTCCCCGGTTGATTATGAACAGCTGTTACAATTTTTTTTTCATTTGAAACTCCAGAAGCCCAATGTAAATTTTGTTAACTTTTCATTTCCGTTTTTTATATTATTATATTTTTTCTGGAGACGTGGCCTGTCTAGAACTTATTTTATTCCAGAAATTAGTTATTTCGAACATTTGAAGGAAATCGTTAGAGCCGTTTTTGAGCTCAGTGTCGCAAGCAAGCAAGCAAACCTTACTCATATTAGAGTATAGGATTGGATCGAATACAGAAAATTGAGTTTTAAAATCTTACTAAGTAATTGAAGATTTTATTTTATGGATCTTATCGAGTTTTATCTGTTCAAAAGTTCAAAAAGAGAAATTTATTCAGGATAATGGAATTACCGGCATTTACATAGAAGGCATATTTGCAGCTAAAATTTGTATTCTATATTGCAAAGTATTCAAACTTCCAACATTGCATTACTACATTGCAAACACAATTACGGTTCTCAATATTTTTTCAATAACTTTTTTTAACCTTTTTTGTAATTTTACGTAGGGAAATGGGAAATGTGTTTTACAAACATTTAGGCGTCTAGACTGCAAATAAAATGAAATCTCAGTTGAGTTTTTATGCGCAAAATAAATTAAGTTCTTTATATATTGCACAGAATTAAAATGAGTGACGTATTCATTGTAAATTTTACAACAGTAGTTATGCATCCTCTGACCTTCCTGTATTGGAGATCACATCAACACTGACGTATTCATTGTAAATGTTACAACAGTAGTTATGCATCCTCTGACCTTCCTGTATTGGAGATCACATCAACACTGACGTATTCATTGTAAATGTTACAACAGTAGTTATGCATCCTCTGACCTTCCTGTATTGGAGATCACATCAACACTGACGTATTCATTGTAAATGTTACAACAGTAGTTATGCATCCTCTGACCTTCCTGTATTGGAGATCACATCAACACTGACGTATTCATTGTAAATGTTACAACAGTAGTTATGCATCCTCTGACCTTCCTGTATTGGAGATCACATCAACACTGACGTATTCATTGTAAATGTTACAACAGTAGTTATGCATCCTCTGACCTTCCTGTATTGGAGATCACATCAACACTGACGTATTCATTGTAAATGTTACAACAGTAGTTATGCATCCTCTGACCTTCCTGTATTGGAGATCACATCAACACTGACGTATTCATTGTAAATGTTACAACAGTAGTTATGCATCCTCTGACCTTCCTGTATTGGAGATCACATCAACACTGACGTATTCGTTGTAAATGTTACAACAGTAGTTATGCATCCTCTGACCTTCCTGTATTGGAGATCACATCAACACTGACGTATTCGTTGTAAATGTTACAACAGTAGTTATGCATCCTCTGACCTTCCTGTATTGGAGATCACATCAACACTGACGTATTCGTTGTAAATGTTACAACAGTAGTTATGCATCCTCTGACCTTCCTGTATTGGAGATCACATCAACACTGACGTATTCATTGTAAATGTTACAACAATAGTTATGCATCCTCTGACCTTCCTGTATTGGAGATCACATCAACACTGACGTATTCATTGTAAATGTTACAACAGTAGTTATGCATCCTCTGACCTTCCTGTATTGGAGATCACATCAACACTGACGTATTCATTGTAAATGTTACAACAGTAGTTATGCATCCTCTGACCTTCCTGTATTGGAGATCACATCAACACTTATTATTGTTTCCGATCTACTTAAACAATCTGAATGTGTGTGCAAAAAAAGGATGAACTCATTTCACTTATTATACAAGGATATTTCACATTTTAGAAATTGGTATCATAAAATACACAATTTGATAATCTTTTTACTTATTAGCAATTTGAAAATAAGTATTAACAGAGTTTTCTAAGATTTTGTATCCATGATGTGAAGGGAAGAGCTCCGAAGTTTCAACTTTCAGCAACTCTGTTGCTAAAGACCGCAGATGGAAGACAGTCTGGCGCGTTGCCCGGCGTCCGCTAACTGCACTTGGGTCTGCACTTTGTTGCAGGAAACTCGGCTCCAGAAACTTGTTTAAAGGGTTCATTAAACTCTCGTACTTGTTTCATCGACTTAATAACAACACAAAATTAATGTAACTTGCACTACTGGCCGTAGCGACTGTTGCAGTTGAATTACTGCACAGATTGTTTGTTTGTTTGTTTTTGGGGGGATTAGGAGGCCCCAGCATAGGTGCGTCTCCCTTGGGATATTGTGCAGCCACCGGAAAGAGGGAAAGAGGCATGGGAAAGGTGATAGGACGGGGTCAGTCTCCAGAAAGGGAGAGAGAACCTTACCTAGAGTCCGGGCTCTGTGGGTGACATAACCCCAGGAGGAATCGCCCTCTAAACAGACGTCCCCTAGTCCATCAGACAGGGACCGCCATCGCATAGATCCTCCAATCTCTCATGGGTGGGGGGGCCAGGACGGTTCGCCTCCAGCCCGGCAGACCGGAGACCGTCGGGTAAGGGCGCTTCCTCCCAGGCACCCATCCCAGGCTGCAAGGAAGACCACTACTCCATCCAAGGACTTGGACTAGACTGGGCCTTCAGGCTCAACTTGGAGTCAAGCCCCCAGGAGAGACAAGGAGGAACCAAGGAAGGGAAGTTGGTTACACTAGATAGCCAAAAGGCAATACTGTGACAGCTTCATTTTGCTGTACCCAATGTCGACCTCTGTACTAGTTTAGACCAGTCAGAGAGCCCAGATAATGTTTGAGCTTGTAAAGAATGTATTTGGAATATCGTATTTCAGCACATTGTGCAAGGTCCCGGACCGAAAGGTGACGCGATCAAAGTAGTCAGGCAGTTGACTTAGTTGTTCACTGGTACACTAGATGTGTAACACAACTTGACTTTTGATCAATGGTTGACAAGTTGATGTTGTCAGTTGGTATATTTCAAGACGGACAGGAAGGCGGTTTGTTAATGTTCGAAAACTATTCGAGGGTGTGTTAACGTAAAATGATTTGGAAAAAGAACATTTTCAAAAATATTTATTAGTTAACTCTCGTATCTCTCACAGTTATTCAATAATAATATTCATTGATTTACTAAAATTATCTTGGCTTTTGTAATATTATTTAGTATTTAGTAGCACAGAGCCTGGGAGCCAAGCTTTACATATTGTAACTTTACCACGTGAGCATTACTTTGACAACTTACTTGTTGTTTTTGGTCAGCTGTTATATTTTGTTATAATTTGAAAATCTAAAATCCAATGTTATATTTTTTAAATGTTCAAATTAATTTATTATAAATCTCCTTCTGGGGTTAATAATTTTGATATTGCCGGAACAACCTGAATACTAATTTTACAGTATATTATTAACACTGTGCAAGGTTGTTGAAGGTATTTAGATATTCCACGTTTATTGTACGCTTTTTTAAGTAGCCGATAAAAACTGTTTTAATATCATAGAAAGAAAATACATTAGAGGAAACCAGTACGATGTGCCAATCACGATATAAATTTTCTAATCCATTAAATATAGAAATGTGAGAAATGGGAGTGAACCGGACATGAATAAAGTGTCGGGTATGTGAACGTACGTCATGGCGCGGGCTGCCAATATCTGTGGGGTTGCCACATATCGGATCCGTGGTCGGGATTCACCAGTTATTTGGAACATATTCCTGCTAGGTGATATGTGAGCCGAATGCGTTATCGGGATTATAACCCACTGGGAATGTTCTTACTTGATTTTAAGTGACAAATAATTCATCGGTCTATCACAGGTTATTGCAAACTTGCTTTTTGTATCGTCAACTAGCTTCCTGTTAAATAGTTTTGCTACGGTTAATACATTGAGTATGAAGAAAATTTAGATGTAAAAATAGCAGGTAGATTCTTTGTATTTTCAAAGCTAATACATTGCTTAAAAGAGAGTATGGTTTTTTCCATGAACATTTTTTAAATTTCTTTCCCGCCTAAACGTTACCTATTTATAAAACGGACTTTCAACTAAAACTTCATTAGGCAACGGCGGCGTATACGTAACCTACGCCCTTTTTTGTAGAGATTATTAAATGTTCCTTGTAAGCCGCTTTAATCAAACATTATTAGAAAACGAATATTTTAGTAAGACAAATTTTCAATTACTGAAAACTATAGAATTTAATTTATGGAATATAATTCAAAGCTGGGTTTAATTTTTAACACAGATTATATTTATTGCGATTTACCACGTATTTGTGAGTGATTTAAAAACATCCAATGCGTTTAAATACGAGTTTAAAATTCAAGCATAGAGCAGTATAAAACACTCAATTTAAGTTTAAAACCCCACCCAAACATGACAACCTCAGGGAGAGGGCCGGATAGTACATTACATTAACATACGGTGTGCCCAGTGACCCTCTGAGATGTGCCTTGTGCCAGGTATTGACAGAGGGCCGGATAGCGTACATTACATTAACATACGGTCTGCCCAGTGACCCTCTGAGATGTGCCTCGCGCCAGGTATTGACAGAGGGCCGGATAGCGTACATTACATTAACATACGGTCTGCCCAGTGACCCTCTGAGATGTGCCTCGCGCCAGGTATTGACAGAGGGCCGGATAGCGTACATTACATTAACATACGGTGTGCCCAGTGACCCTCTGAGATGTGCCTTGTGCCAGGTATTGACAGAGGGCCGGATAGCGTACATTACATTAAAATACGGTCTGCCCAGTGACCCTTTGAGATGTGCCTCGTGCCAGGTATTGACAGAGGGCCGGATAGCGTACATTACATTAACATACGGTCTGCCCAGTGACCCTCTGAGATGTGCCTCGCGCCAGGTATTGACAGAGGGCCGGATAGCGTACATTACATTAACATACGGTGTGCCCAGTGACCCTCTGAGATGTGCCTTGTGCCAGGTATTGACAGAGGGCCGGATAGCATACATTACATTAACATACGGTCTGTCCAGTGAGCCTCTGAGATGTGCCTCGCGTCAGGTATTGACAGAGGGCCGGATAGCGTACATTACATTAACATACGGTCTGCCCAGTGACCCTCTGAGATGTGCCTCGCGCCAGGTATTGACAGAGGGCCGGATAGCGTACATTACAATAACATACGGTGTGCCCAGTGACCCTCTGAGATGTGCCTTGTGCCAGGTATTGACAGAGGGCCGGATAGCGTACATTACATTAAAATACGGTCTGCCCAGTGACCCTCTGAGATGTGCCTCGTGCCAGGTATTGACAGAGGGCCGGATAGCGTACATTACATTAACATACGGTCTGCCCAGTGACCCTCTGAGATGTGCCTCGCGCCAGGTATTGACAGAGGGCCGGATAGCGTACATTACATTAACATACGGTCTGCCCAGTGACCCTTTGAGATGCGCCTCGTGCCAGGTATTGACAGAGGGCCGGATAGCGTACATTACATTAACATACGGTCTACCCAGTGACCCTCTGAGATGTGCCTCGTGCCAGGTATTGACAGAGGGCCGGATAGCGTGCATTACATTAACATACGGTCTGCCCAGTGACCCTCTGAGATGTGCCTCGCGCCAGGTATTGACAGAGGGCCGGATAGCGTGCATTACATTAACATACGGTCTACCCAGTGACCCTCTGAGATGTGCCTCGCACCAGTTATTGACAGAGGGCCGGATAGCGTACATTACATTAACATACGGTCTGCCCAGTGACCCTCTGAGATGTGCCTCGCGCCAGGTATTGACAGAGGGCCGGATAGCGAACATTACATTAACATAGGTCTGCCCAGTGACCCTCTGAGATGTGCCTCACGCCAGGTATTGAAAGAGGGCCGGATAGCGTACATTACATTAACATAGGTCTACCCAGTGACCCTCTGAGATGTGCCTCGCACCAGGTATTGACAGAGGGCCGGATAGCGTACATTACATTAACATAGGTCTACCCAGTGACTCTCTGAGATGTGCCTCGTGCCAGGTATTGACAGAGGGCCGGATAGCGTACATTATATTAACATACGGTCCACCCAGTGACCCTCTGAGATGTGCCTCGCGAAGGTATTGACAGAGGGCCAGATAGCGTACATTACATTAACATACGGTCTGCCCAGTGACCCTCTGAGATGTGACTCTCGCACGTATTGACAGAGGGCCGGATAGCGTACATTACATTAACATACGGTCTACCCAGTGACCCTCTGAGATGTGCCTCGCGCCAGGTATTGACAGAGGGTCGGATAGCTTACATTACATTAACATACGGTCTACCCAGTGACCCTCTGAGATGTGCCTCGCGCAATGTATTGACAGAGGGCCGGATAGCGTAAATTACATTAACATACGGTCTACCCAGTGACCCTCTGAGATGTGCCTCGTGCCAGGTATTGACAGAGGGCCGGATAGCGTGCATTACATTAGCATACGGTCTACCCAGTGACCCTCTGAGATGTGCTTCGCGCCAGGTATTGACAGAGGGCCGGATAGCAAGCATTATATTAACATACGGTCTGCCCAGTGACCCTCTGAGATGTGCCTCGCGCCAGGTATTGACAGAGGGCCGGATAGCGTACATTACATAAACATACGGTCTACCCAGTTACCCTCTGAGATGTGCCTCGCGCCAGGTATTGACAGAGGGCCGGATAGCGTACATTGCATTAACATACGGTCTGCCCAGTGTCCCTCTGAGATGTGCTTCGCGCCAGGTATTGACAGAGGGCCGGATAGCGTACATTACATTAACATACGATCTGCCCAGTGACCCTCTGAGATGTGCCTCGCGCCAGGTATTGACAGAGGGCCGGATAGCGTACATTACATTAACATACGGTCTGCCCAGTGACCCTCTGAGATGTGCCTCGCGCCAGGTATTGACAGAGGGCCGGAGAGCGTACATTACATTAACATACGGTCTGCCCAGTGGCCCTCTGAGATGTGCCTTACGCCAGGTATTGACAGAGGGCCGGATAGCGTACATTACATTAACATACGGTCTGCACCGTGACCCTCTGAGATGTGTCTCGTGCCAGGTATTGACAGAGGGCCGGATAGCGTGCATTACATTAACATACGGTCTGCCCAGTGACCCTCTGAGATGTGCCTCGCGCCAGGTATTGACAGAGGGCCGGATAGCGTACATTACATTAACATACGGTCTACCCAGTGACCCTCTGAGATGTGCCTCGTGCCAGGTATTGACAGAGGGCCGGATAGCGTACATTACATTAACATACGGTCTACCCAGTGACCCTCTGAGATGTGCCTCGCGCCAGGTATTGACAGAGGGCCGGATAGCGTACATTACATTAACATACGGTCTACCCAGTGACCCTCTGAGATGTGCCTCGCGCCAGGTATTGACAGAGGGCCGGATAGCGTACATTACATTAACATACGGTCTGTCCAGTGACCCTCTGAGATGTGCCTCGCGCCAGGTATTGACAGAGGGCCGGATAGCGTACATTACATTAACATACGGTCTACCCAGTGACCCTCTGAGATGTGCCTCGCGCCAGGTATTGACAGAGGGCCGGATAGCGTACATTACATTAACATACGGTCTGCCCAGTGACCCTCTGAGATGTGCCTCCTGCCAGGTATTGACAGAGGGCCGGATAGCGTACATTACATTAACATACGGTGTGCCCAGTGACCCTCTGAGATGTTCCTCACGCCAGGTATTGACAGAGGGCCGGATAGCGTACATTACATTAACATAGGTCTGCCCAGTGACCCTCTGAGATGTGCCTCACGCCAGGTATTGACATAGGGCCGGATAGCGTACATTACATTAACATACGGTCTACCCAGTGACCCTCTGAGATTTGCCTCGTGCCAGGTATTGACAGAGGGCCGGATAGCGTATATTACATTAACATACGGTCTACCCAGTGACCCTCTGAGATGTGCCTCGCGCCAGGTATTGACAGAGGGCCGGATAGCGTACATTACATTAACATACGGTCTGCCCAGTGACCCTCTGAGATGTGCCTCGCGCCAGGTATTGACAGAGGGCCGGATAGCGTACATTACATTAACATACGGTCTGTCCAGTGACCCTCTGAGATGTGCCTCGCGCCAGGTATTGACAGAGGGCCGGATAGCGTACATTACATTAACATACGGTCTACCCAGTGACCCTCTGAGATGTGCCTCGCACCAGGTATTGACAGAGGGCCGGATAGCGTACATTACATTAACATACGGTCTGCCCAGTGACCCTCTGAGATGTGCCTCGCGCCAGGTATTGACAGAGGGCCGGATAGCGTACATTACATTAACATACGTTGTGCCCAGTGACCCTCTGAGATGTTCCTCGCACCAGGTATTGACAGAGGGCCGGATAGCGTACATTACATTAACATAGGTCTGCCCAGTGACCCTCTGAGATGTGCCTCGCGCCAGGTATTGACAGAGGGCCGGATAGCGTACATTACATTAACATACGGTCTGCCCAGTGACCCTCTGAGATGTGCCTCGCGCCAGGTGTTGACAGAGGGCCGGATAGCGTACATTACATTAACATACGGTCTGCCCAGTGACCCTCTGAGATGTGCCTCGCGCCAGGTGTTGACAGCTGCTGAAATCACCGCCTCGATACCGGCTGTTGGTAGAATTACTTCTGATGGAGCCGACAATTGATGTAACGTGGACATTATTTTTTTAGGCTTGATTTTTTACACGTGATTTAACAAAACATGTATAAGATTTTAATGAACCACCTATAGTTCTAGAATACAATATAAAGAAATTATAATTATTTAGATATGTTGCATATGGTCTAGATATTTGTTGACCTATTGTAAAAGTGTTTGGCTAAACAAGGTGTACATAAGTTAACAAAAGCTAAACTTGTCTATTTAAATATATAATTAAAAGTTCAGTCTTCGTTCATCCTCTTACGGGAAGAATGAGCGTACACCTAGTTATTTGCTGGGCGAAATGTTACCACCTGCGGGAACAGCCAGTATTTATATAAAAAAGCATAATTTTTGGATAAAAGGTGTGGGTACAAACTCCGTCTAAATATTGTTCATATCATTTAACTCCTAATATAAATTGAATAGAATCATGAAATGAATATATCAAATTATATTAATACATGCAAAAGTATACAAGGGAAAAACAAAAAGTAAATTATTTATTGTGAATTTTAAGTTAATTTTTCGAGTTAATTTACCAAAAATCGGCATTTGTTATTTTGCTGATTAAAAAAGTGATCAAATCGGAAATATTTATAAATTTAATTTTCAGAACTTATTCGTTGCTATACATAAAAAACACTAGGAAATGTAATTATTTCAAAATGATTAGTTATTCCAACCGCAAGTGGCTCTTGGTCTCAACAAGTAACAGCGGTAACCGCCCCACCACATAATTTGTCTTTCCCCTTGTTTAGCATTACTTTTAAATAAAAGTGGCTCATTTGGCAATAACGCAAGTGCGGATTTAAGGGGAGTTTTAGTTGGCTTTATTTAAATAGAACCTTGATAGAGATTTAAAACTAATAAGACAATTTCCTAAGGTCATATAAAGTAATATGTTCCATTACACTAATAATTCAACACTTAAATATAGAGGACATAACTAATTGATTGAAATATTTGTTTCTGATAAGAAGTGTTTTAAACTGAATTATAAACTATTATATGCCATTAGGTCTGACTGACTGAGAAAGTTCAATCAATCAGTCAGTCAGTCAGTCAGACCTAAAGATCTCTGTGAGATCTCAGCGTCATTCAACTTGCAGACATTTTAAGATCGGACTACCTCAATTATTTTAAAAATACCCCGTAGCAGCAAACCTGCGTCTCAACAAATTTACAATGCATATCTAATATATATACAGCCCGATGTGTAACACACCAGACATATGAATTCTAGACCATTTCCAGACGAACTAGAAACGTGATATTTAGCATGCAGGTAGCTTGTACCTTGAAACCCACGGTAAAATTGGCAAAATATACAATTTTAAATTTTAAAACCACTAATTTTGATCTTGAAAATTGGATATTTTAACATTGGGCTTATGGAGTTTCAAATAAAAACAAAAGAAATCGTAACAGCTGTAAACAAATATCCAGTAAACTGTCAAAGCAACTTTCACATGGTAGAACTATTGAAAAATTAAAACATCTAGAGTGGATTTAACTATAATGAATCTAAATAGTATACTATATAAAAAATACTTGAAGGGTCATTGACCAATAATAACAACTAGAGCGACCCCAAGCGAGCAAAGCGAGTATATCCTATACTCTAATATGAGTAAGGTTTGCTTGCTTGCTTGTTTGCTTGCGATACTGATCTCAAAAACAGCTCCAACGATTTCCTTCAAATGTTCGAAATAACTCATTTCTGGCATAAAAATAAGTTCTAGACAGGCCTCGTTCCCAGGAAAAATAAAATAATGTAAAAAAAACTAAAATGAAAAGTTAATAAAATTAATATTAGGCTTATGGAGTTTCAAATCAAAACGAGTTCGCACGCAGCACGCTGACGTGAGGGGAGTGAATTTCCACATACAAAACTTTTAAAACTCAAAATCAATGTAAAAACATACATTTGTCCAATTTTTATTGAAATCTGAAAACACTGATTTTTTGGCTGTTCTGATACTCCTGGTTTCATTAGCTTGCAAAGCTGGGAATACAATTTTGTGCATTATAAGGTTAGGAGAAGGTCCAGACAGGCTTTAAAGTAGACGTGAGGTTGCTGGGGATGGTAAAAGTACTCGAACAAAGGAATAACAGGCTTTTCTAATGAAAATTCCCCATAAGACAACGTACTGTGTTTGGTCGATACACATTTTCTTTAATAACTCGGTAAATATTTACGCTAGGATGACGAGAGAGGGCTTAAAACTTTTGCCTCTCTAATTCCCATCTTTTTAAATGCATTAATTTTACATCCGGGGCTTTTGTGACCCTTTTTGGGCCCAAAAACTCGAAATTTGAAAGATTAATCCCCAAAAATGGGGTTTAGAGTTTTCCGATTGTTTTGCCCAACGAACTTGTCTAACTGATTACAGAAAGGAACGTCCCTACCAAATTTGAAGTTAATCGGACAAAAAATGCGACCGCTAGAGTGCATACACACACACATATATATATATATATATATATATATATATATATATATATATATATGTCTATATATATATATATATATATATATATATATATATAGACATATATACATATATATATATATAAAATTTTGAACGACCCCCCAAAACGTGTTTAGGGGGTCACGTTAGGAACTTCTATGGTGGTCCCGGGCTTAAGTTTCACCGTGCGGGTCATGCTAATAGTTCACTTTCCAAATGAAATTCACTAACAAAAGAATTGTAACAGCTGTTCATAATCAACCAGGGAACTGTCAAAGTAATACTCACGTTGTTTATGATTATTAACATGTGGTTTCCTGAGAGCAGAGATTGAAATATTTGAGTGAAGATTGCATATATAGAGTAGTAAAATAAATCAAAGGGACATTGAGCTATAAATAACAATTGGAGTGACCTTAAAAATGTAGAAAAGAGGCAAATGAGTTATACAACTCTGATTATCAATATAGGGGGAAGTGGTGAGATATTACTCCAAGTCATCTAAACAAACTGACCGGCCTTCCCCCGAGCAAAGCTCGGCCCCCAGGTACTGTATCTTAATACCACATAAAGCCACATAACAAGTTCCATCAATATACATTCATAAATAAACGATTTATGAACTTTTAATTATTCTCCATGAGAATAACATGGCGGCTGGGTATGCAGGTTTGCTGAAGCAAGGAACACACAAAATGGAGTTTTATACAAATATCAATATAACTCAAGTAGGTAAAGCCACATACTAAATTTTATTAATTTATGTTCATAATTAAGGGAGATTATACGTTACTTATTCTCCATAAGAATAACATAGGGGCTGATTACGCAGGTTTTCTGCTACGGGAACTATAGGCCAACAAATGTTTTTTAGTGTAAATATCAATAGACTACAATGATATGAAGCAATATACCAAGTTTCATCAGTATAAGTTGATAAATAAGCGAGATATACAATTTTTCTTATTCTCCATAAGAATAACATTGGTCAACGTACTGTGTTTAGCACTTTTAATATCTCTGTAGCCATTTGACGTAGAGCAATGATCAAAACACAAAATTGTGCGTCTTTTTAAGCTTATTTCAATGGGAAAACTGAAATGAGGCTTTTTCAAAATTATATGTAAAAAACTAAAAAAAAAAAAAAACATTTTTGAGGTACAAAACCCTCCCAAAATACCCCTTCGGATAGCTCGATCTGTCTGGTTTTCGCATAAATTCTGCTTTACACGTTTATACCAAATTTTGTCAAAATCGGATTATTTTTACGATAGTTATCGTGCTCACGGACACACACACACACACACACACACACACACACACACACACACACACACACACACACACACACACACACACACACACACACACACACACATATATATGTATATACATACAGTTTTTAACGATTGGTGTTTTTGGCATCTGGGGACTTCAAAACGAAAAGTTATCATGGTCCCGGGCCTAGGTCTTCCCATACCGACTAAGGTAATAGCTTCTTCCCCATAGGGTAAATTCGCTAATACAGCTTCCCACTCGTGTTTATTGGCTTGAACGCATAACACGTAATCTTAATATCTAATCATTAAATCATTAAAGCATTGTCTAAGACGCCGACGCAACTAGGGTGTATTTTAAGGCGATTATGAATGAATGATGAGTGAAGAATGGGTGACATGCCTTGTGTAGCCTTGTTACTGACCAAGGAGTGTAGAATGGGTGAGATGCCTTGTGTAGCCTTGTTACTGACCAAGGAGTGTAGAATGGGTGAGATGCCTTGTGTAGCCTTGTTACTGACCAAGGAGTGTAGAATGGGTGAGATGCCTTGTGTAGCCTTGTTACTGACCAAGGAGTGTAGAATGGGTGAGATGCCTTGTGTAGCCTTGTTACTGACCAAGGAGTGTAGAATGGGTGAGATGCCTTGTGTAGCCTTGTTACTGACCAAGACCGACTGATTCTTTAGCCAGGATCATTAACTAATAACCCAATGACCAATGCCAGCTGGATCCAGTATCGAACCTTCATAAAATTTTCTCAGGATTTTGCTCAGGATCGATCTGGCGAACTTCAGATTATGAAGCGAGCGCGCTTACCACTGAGCTACCCAGCTATTAATTAAAACGCCGACGCAACTAAGGCGTATTTTAAGTCGAATATCAATGAATGATGATTGCATAATGGATGAAATGCAGTAACCTGGTTACTGACTAATTCATTATTTAGGATCATGTATTCAAAACAGTAAACATTTACATTTTACAGTCTCGGTTGCAATTGTAACATCTCATATTTTAAATTGAATATCAACAAAGAAGTCTGGAGAGCAATAGCCTTCCAGTGAAATCCGAAAGAAAATAAAATGTTATATTTATTTGTATATTTAATAAGATGTAAGTAATCCTCGACTTTCTGGGATTAGATTGCCATTGAAGACCAAGTGCGGGCGCCGGGCCAACATATTGCTGCAGCTGTGACATCCGCTAGCTCAATTATCTCATCTTTATTATGTTAAATTGTTTTAAAGACGAATGCCTGCAACTGACATAACATTACTATTTATTTATTTATTATATACATGTTTTAATAATTATAATTATATTCTTTTGTTAATTTACAAGCGATTTGAATGTATCGTTATATGAATATTGGATTTGTTTTATTTTTAAAATTGTTTACACAATGCCTCTATATTTCTACAAAAAAATTAGATCCATAAATTAATCTATGATTATGCCACTCGTCAACCACATACTTGATCGTCTGAGTGAGAAGATTTTATGAAATATATTAGTATTTCGAATAAACCTCTGCTAAACACAATGAAATACCAAAGTGCATCAAGTATACGGTTGAAATTTAAACGAATTTACAATTCGTGCCTCTTGATCAGCCATGTTATTAGCAACAGATGTTCAACAAATCAGGGGAATAAGTAGATTGTTGTTCCGAACTAGCTACTGTTTCAAATTTCAAACCAATATTGAAAGAACTCCAACCCTGCAACTTGTATCTTTTATTGATCCATGCACAGCTTGTGCATAGTTAGCATGTTTTGAGTTGGCTGGACTTGTCACTGTAAGGTGGTGCCACCCGTGCCACCGGTGTGTTGTCACTGTAAGGTGGTGCCGCCGGTGCCACCGGTGTGTTGTCACTGTAAGGTGGTGCCGCCCGTGCCACCGGTGTGTTGTCACTGTAAGGTGGTGCCACCCGTGCCGCCAGTGTGTTGTCACTGTAAGGTGGTGCCACCCGTGCCACCGGTGTGTTGTCACTGTAAGGTGGTGCCGCCCGTGCCACCGGTGTGTTGTCACTGTAAGGTGGTGCCGCCCGTGCCACCGGTGTGTTGTCACTGTAAGGTGGTGCCGCCCGTGCCACCGGTGTGTTGTCACTGTAAGGTGGTGCCACCCGTGCCACCGGTGTGTTGTCACTGTAAGGTGGTGCCGCCCGTGCCACCGGTGTGTTGTCACTGTAAGGTGGTGCCGCCCGTGCCACCGGTGTGTTGTCACTGTAAGGTGGTGCCGCCCGTGCCACCGGTGTGTTGTCACTGTAAGATGGTGCCACCCGTGCCACCGGTGTATTGTCACTGTAAGGTGGTGCCACCCGTGCCACCGGTGTGTTGTCACTGTAAGGTGGTGCCACCCGTGCCACCGGTGTGTTGTCACTGTAAGGTGGTACCACCCGTGCCACCGGTGTGTTGTCACTGTAAGGTGGTGCCACCCGTGCCACCGGTGTGTTGTCACTGTAAGGTGGTGCCACCCGTGCCACCGGTGTGTTGTCACTGTAAGGTGGTACCACCCGTGCCACCGGTGTGTTGTCACTGTAAGGTGGTGCCACCCGTGCCACCGGTGTGTTGTCACTGTAAGGTGGTGCCACCCGTGCCACCGGTGTGTTGTCAAATAAACAAGTGAGGATTAACCAGTAAATTATCATTTTTATGATGGCAGCCTCCAGCCATCATAAAATACAACCCATTACTTCCCGTCATATGATACAAGTGGACCCTAACCCATTACCTCCCGTCATATGATACAAGTGGACCCTAACCCATTACCTCCCGTCATATGATACAAGTGGACCCTAACCCATTACCTCCCGTCATATGATACAAGTGGACCCTAACCCATTACCTCCCGTCATATGATACAAGTGGACCCTAACCCATTACCTCCCGTCATATGATACAAGTGGACCCTAACCCATTACCTCCCGTCATATGATACAAGTGGACCCTAACCCATTACCTCCCGTCATATGATACACGTGGACCCTAACCCATTACCTCCCGTCACATGATACACGTGGACCCTAACCCATTACATCCTGTCACATGATACATGTGGACCCTAACCCATTACCTCCCGTCACATGATACACGTGGACCCTAACCCATTACATCCCGTCACATGATACACGTGGACCCTAAACCATTACCTCCCGTCACATGATACACGTGGACCCTAACCCATTACCTCCGACACAAAGACCAACCACTTTCGTTTCTTTTAATTCCCCTTTTTATCTTTCTACTTGGAAATATCTATTCAAAACTAAACATTACCAGAAATTGATTTTAAAACCACAAATCAGAAACCGACCAACCTTATACTTGAGTTAATTGGTTTTGGTTATAATTGTATGAATATTTTATATTGATTTTTTTAAATTTTGGAATTTATTTTCAAACTAAAATCAGGTGAGCAAACGGAGGTTGTGAGGTCACTTAGTCGCCCCAGATATGAGATTAGTGAAGAGATTACACTATTGTAGAAACCACCAAAACCGGGTCAAAGTAAAATAGTGTGCAGTTTAAACAGATTATGTATACAGACTCTGAGAGGTAAGAGTGTAAGACAACGGAATCGTCTGTGCGGGCGGCGCCGGCGCCAGACAACCCCTTACACTTTCGATACTTTCTGCCTCGTTTGTTTGATATTTTCATTCGAGAAATCTCTAAGTTCATTAGATGAATGAATAGCCCCTCGTAAAAATGTAAATGTTTCGTTTGTTGCAAGCTTTCTATTTACTAGTTTAATTAAACCCTATTACACAAAGGATGGGATTTTTGTTAACATTGTTGTAATGTAAGTAATACCGTGCATAACAATGTAGATTCATAATTATTTGATCTATGCAGTCACAACAATCAGGTTGGGGGGTTCTCCTCTTTGTATCCGTGGTTTAATCTTCACAATTGTATTGTTTATTATGTTTGTAGTCGCATTCTTGGGAAACACCAATGAATTTACATAATAACGAGTAATAGTATATCTGAGCCCAAGAAATTTTGTTTGTAATTGTCCTCTTGTGAAGAACGTTGCAGTGAGTGCATTATTGCAGTGGAATCTCTGTTGCAATATAGTTTGGTTGGTCCGTGTAAGTGATCGCTGATTTCTAGTTCTAGCATTTTCCGGTTACAAAGTTCCATCGACGTCTATAGGAGGTCAGTAACTGATTTAAAACTGCAGTTTTATTTTAGTTATTTAGTTTAGTATGGTCAGTAACCATTGGCTGAGTTTTATTTTGTTCAGTTTATAATTTTGTTCCTAGTATATTTTCTTTGGACCATTTTACTGAAGAGATTATATCCATATTAATATCGGCTACGTCTTTATGTTTGTGAACGGATTCAATTTGCTTACTTTTATTACGTCATTTTTTTGCTGTTTGTATAGCTACTCTGCTGTTGCACTTGTTAACTGGTGTTATTGTTTTGTTACATTGTTGATTATTTATTGTACCCGTCATCATATATTGAAATGTAAATTTGTGTATTGCTGTTGGAATGATAAATAAATAAATGGAAAATTATTTAAGGCATCTCGCCCATTCCACACTCTTATCCATTTATATTCGTCTTAACATACGTCCTGTTGCTTCGACATGTTATACAGTGATTCAGAGATTAAATGAACAACCACAAAATGCTTAAAGACCAAAATGCTTTTGTGGTCCCTTATATGTGGTATACTTATTGTTACCACTGAGATTTTTCGGACTAATAAGTTCAGGAAGAAGTTTTACTCGACTGAATTTCCATGTAAAAGGGAAAGTTAAATTTGTAATAGGAAAAAACCCGATACAAGTTGGTAATAATTAAATGTCATACTAACCATTAACAGGTTTAGATTATTTTAACAGATATATGTCGTTGAGAGAGAGAGAGAGAGAGAGAGAGACAATATCGCGACGGTGTGACGGTGTGACAGAAATACAGCGGCGACATCACAGCCGAGCATGGACGCCACGTGGGAGCAGAGAGAGAGAGAGAGAGAGAGAGAGAGAGAGAGAGAGAGAGAGAGAGAGAGAGAGAGAGACAATATCGCGACGGTGTGACGGTGTGACAGAAATACAGCGGCGACATCACAGCCGAGCATGGACGCCACGTGGGAGCAGAGAGAGAGAGAGAGAGAGAGAGAGAGAGAGAGAGAGAGAGAGATTACAATATCGCGACGGTGTGACGGTGTGACGGCGACGTCACAGCCGAGCTTGGACGCCACGTGGGAGCGGCATTGTAAACTTCGGAACAATCCTTTAGCTGAATTTTTATAAGTGAATTAGCACTTTATTTTATACGCATTTCTGTGACATTTATACTGTACCTTCAAGTTTTACACCGGTTCGTAATACACTCTTCAAACAATTGCTAGCCTGTATTTTTTGTCGAAAAATTCAGTATTTTCAAAACTTAATGCAATATGGAAGACGTTTAAAAATATTGTGTAACTATCTAATTCTGAAATTTGTTTTCTTAAACAAATGTTTTTACCAAAGTCAAAAAATCTTTGGAAGGAGTGTTTTCTTAAGTTTAAAAAAAGTATAGTCAAAACTAGACCTTTTTTAAAATAAACGTAATTTAAGTTATCTTAATAAATATTAATAACTAAAAATCTTACAAATGACCCTAAATTCAGGGTCTACACTATTTTGGCTAGTTATCCAGTCCTTAGGTTGTGTCTTAGATAGTGATAACCGAATCTTAACTGTTCCGTGAAAAATGTCAAAAAATGCAATGTCAAAAAATTTTATATGTGTAATTTTAATTCAACTTAATTATTAAAATAGCTATATTATTACTTCGTCGTAACACTAAACAAATTGCTAATGTTATGATAACAATAATACCCACGTCGCAGCAAACCTGCATACTCAGCGAATTTCCAATGAATATATAACATAACACATTAAAACACTTAACAGGATTCATAAGAAATATATTCACAAACAAGCGATATTTGAAATATTATTCTCCATAAGAATAACATTGGGGATGAGTACGCAGGTTTGCTGCAACAAGGCACACAAAATAATGGGTTTTTGTGCAAATAGCAATAGAACTCATTTTAGTGAAGTCACATACCAAGTTTAATCCATATACATTCATAAATAAGCGATATATAACATTTCAAGTATTTTCCATAAGAATAACATGGGGACCAAGTACCTAGGTTTGCTGCTACAGGAACCATTGGTGAAAAATTCTTTTTTGTGCAAACAACAATAAACCATAACCAGATCAAGCCATATACCAAATTTCACCAGTTTATGTTCATAAATAAGCAAGATATACAATTTTTCTTTTTCTCCCTAAGAATAACATTAGACAACGTACTGTTTAGCACTTTCAATATCTCGGTAAGTAATTAACGTAGAGCAATGATCAAAATACCAAACTGTTTGTTTTTTAAGCTGAATTCAATAGTGTAAATTACAATTTGATTTAAATTAAAATTACATGTGAAAACCCAAAAAAACACACTTTTGGGGTACAAAACCCCCCAAAAACCCTCCTTCGGTTGGGGCGATTCATCTGGTTTTCGAATTCGTTCAAATAAATGGTACTTTACACATTTGTACCAAATTTCATTAAGATCGGACCTTTTTTACGAGAGTTATCGTGCTTACGGACACACACACACACACATATATATATATATATACCAGAGAACAACATATCAAATAAACAAACAGATACCTCAAAGGATCAAGGTATGTTTTTTCTTACATATATACAAATTTGAACGAATGGTGTTTTTGGCATCTGGGGACCTCAAAATGAAAAGTTATCGTGGTCTCAGGCTTAAGTCTTACCATGAGACCTACGGTGATAGCTTCTTCCCTATAAGGGAAATTCGCTAAAAAGATAACGGCATCTTGTTAATATGTTTAAAATGTGTTTGAGGATATTACACCCGAGAGTGGTATTGTACCTTTTAGACATATATTTACATATGTTTATATCGAAAAATAAAACATTTAAATTTAATCATACCATCAGAAATTCGTATTTAATTATAAAATGCTAAAACATGCTAAATATTTGTTTATTTACATTTTTTCAAATTAATAATTTTAACAAATTTTGTTTTCGTTACAATACATTACCATTCGATGTATTTTCTGAAAAGAAATATTCGCTCAAAAACAAGTCTATTTGTAACCACAATCAGATGGCAAGTAAAACATCACTGGTATAAATTCTGCAACGTATGTCTCTTTGCTGTTGTAAATCATCTTTACTGCCCCCAGCCTACTCTCAACACTTCGTCTGTAGATATATTTAAACTAACTCTTTTATTTCAAAGAATGTACTCGTATTTTGGTTTGAATGTCTCTTCTTGTGCACATATCCCTTACCTCTAATGACGTCTATTTAGTGGGTAATATTTAGGACTTGAGTTAACAAAAGCATGTTTAAAAATATGTTCCCTTTGTTTATTGATTGTATTCCTTACAACTAAACTAGCTTAACAAAATACTGTATTACATACTACACAGAGGTTCCGTTTAAACAGGAAATTTGACGAAAATCGTATAAACTGTGTTATTTAGTATGTGGTCCATTAGGAGTGTTTCCTTAATTTGTCTTATAAGTTTACTGGCTCACGTTACAAAACAAATTACATTACATACTTACATCGCATCACTAGGTAATTAAACGCGATCACCCTAATTACAGCTACGTTATAAAGTATATGTTTAATTGTTTACAGCCAAGCAGAAAACCGAATGAGTAGTTGCACCACTATTCTTACTTTTCGGTTTGATAAAATTCCTAGCTTTTGATATCTCAGATACATGTAGGCCTTAACAATAAAAACTTAAAGTACCTTATTAAGACATTATATTCAAAACTCAAGTTAAATTATGTTTAGATTGATTTTATATTTGCAATAGAACTTGATACTACAAGTTTAGGAAAAAACTTGTAGTATCAAGTTGTGATGTTTACTATTACATTTAGAACAATTAATAACCTGACACAACCTGGACGAGTTATCACCCGCCCTGCTCAGATGCGTAGTCCGACATGATTAGAAAACGTATTTGTGTACAAAACTGGTGGTTATTGTTTGTGCGGCTTGCAACGTTCCTCGAAGAGCAGCGATGTAAACTAATGTTAATGAACTGCGAGAATAACTCACCCAGTTTTATCACTTTTATCAACTTGCCTCATCTTGTCCCAGAAGTCAGCTGGGGGTGGGACGCGCTCGCAGGGTTATTCACCTCGAGGGTAGGAAGGTGTTCATAGTAACGAGAAATATCTTACACAAATCATATACGAAACTGTAGTTTATTTCCGAAAAGAGTCGACCACTCAACGGATTTTAATGATTTTTTCAAATTTAATTTTGAGTACGGTAGTTAGGATGAATTTTTATTTGGAGTTTCAATTTTTACAATTTTGTTTTAATTAAAACAAATCTAGTAGCCAACGCAAACGTTTTCAGTTTCTTTTCAAACAAGTTCGCACGCTGCGCGCTGACGTGAGGGAAGTGAATTTCCGCATTAACATCTTTAAAAAGTCTAATAAAGGGTTTAAATCAACACTGGTAACATTTCTTGGAAAATTGCAAAATTTTTGTTGCTGTTCTGATGCTCCTGGTTATTCACTATTGGGATGGTAATGTTGTACATTATAAGATTAGGAGGAGGTATAGTCAGGATAACAAGTTTGTATAGTGGTATTGGGGGTGATAAACTAATCAAGGTATGAAAAACAGTCTTTTCCAGTGTAAAATCCCCATAAGACAACGTACTGTGTTAAGACAATTAACATTCTCTTTAATAACTCAGTAAATATTAGTGTTGGAATTATGAGAGACGGCTTAAAACTTTCGCATTACTTGCTCCATCTGTTTACTTGCATTAATTTGACATTTGTGGCTTTTCTTACCCCTTTTGGGCCCAAAAACTCAAAATTTTAAAAATTAAAATCCCCGAAAAAGGGGGTTAGAGTTGTCCGATTGTTTTGCCCAACGAACTTGTCCAATCGTTTACAGAAGGGGAGGTTCCCACAAAATTTCAAGTAAATCTGACAAAAAATTCAACCACTAGAGTGCGAACACACACACACACACACACACACACACACACACACACACACACACACACACACACACACACACACACACACACACACACACACACACACACACATATATAAATATCTACATATATATAAAGTTGTTAGCGACCCCCAAATCGTGTTCAGGGGGTCACGTTCGGAACTTCTATGGTGGTCCCGGGCTTAAGTTTTACCGTGCTAAATAGTTCACTTTTCCATAGGAAAAATAAGGGGAAATTCACTAATAACCACATTAGCGTGTAGACTATCAGCTGCGAAAGATTTGATCCATGGAATAGAAGGAGTAAAGTGAGGATGGTTTGTAAACATAAGGATGCAGAGTAAACGTCTGGTGGTAATTAATCCTATATCCTAGTTTGCGGGCAAGGCCGCGACAAACAGCAAGTTAGAATATAAAATTGAGTTGTAATATATTTTATTTCAAAGCATCGTTATATTAATATGATTGTTAATATACGTTATGTGGCAGGCAGGCAAGCAGATATGCTCATCTTGAGTGGTACAAATATGGTTACTATGCACAATGGTTTTAAACCAGTTGTCCTTGCTACGATACTACATATGTTCATTTCACATACTGTGTGGATCAGGAAGGGAAGAATATCCTGGAAGGAAGTAATATCCGGGCGGGGAAGTAATATGTTGGATACGAACTAGGAAGATAGCATCAGCTCGTCTGGCAAGTAACATTCAACAGTTTAAAACATCGCTGTCCTCCAGAGGTAATGAGAAACCCCAATCGTAAGTTTCGATAACATTTGTTTATGCGAGTACAATAAACAATGATTTTGGGTTTGCTTAGTTTGTGGTAGTACTTTATTAAGTTATAATTATAAATTATCATTTATAAATATAGGCTAACATTACATTGAGCAATAAATATTATTAATTTACGAACTATTCAGTAATACAGTACACAGTGTACAGAACTATTTTTAACGAACTGATTTCCTAAAAACTCGAAATGGATAGCGTTATTTTTACTTTCTCCCCTTATACATATGAAAGAAAGTATTGTTTTCGTAAAAATTTTCGAATTTGAGTTGATAGTGGAAATATTCGTTCTGGCGCTCCCTGAATCCAAAAAAGTTATTTTTACGTGATGTCTGTGTGTCTATCTATCTGTCTGTCTGTCTGTCTGTCTGTATGGATGTGTACAGAGCTATAGCCCTAACCAATGGTCTGATTTTTATGAAATTTGGTATGTAGGTACTAATCAACGATATCTCCAGGTGTGTTTTTCATTTTTTGAGTTTTTTATTTTTAAGGGTAATTATCCCCCAAAAACCCCCAAAAATATGGAAAATTAAAATTTATCAAAACGGCTCTAAGATTGTAATTAAACTTTAGTGGTGTGTAGAGCTTGTTTTTAAACAAAATGACACCACCCGCATTTCTGTAAAAATACGGGTTCAGAAATTACAGGACTTAAAACATAAAAATTAATTTTTTTAAATTTTTCATAAAAAACATAAATACAAAAGAGTATTACTATTCACCATTAAAAAGAGCTCAAAAAACTAAATATTTTAGTATTTTTAATTGCTATTCTACGATTGCTGGTTTCAGAGAAAATTTAAATTTTCATTTTGCGGTAAACGCAGTACGTTGTCCAATGTTATTCTTATGGGGAATACAAAAATTACTATTTCTCTCTTTTTACTGATAAATTTCATTCAAACCTGATATACTTATCAATTTAGCATTGACCAACAGAGGAAATTCCAAATACGTTGCCCCTTAATAACCTTGGGGGGGCGATAGGGGGCATTTCCCCTCTTAAAACCACGTACTATAATATTATTATATATTGATATAATATTTACATATATTTTATCAATATATCTTGTATTTGTATATATATATATATTGAATTTGCAATAAGATAACGTTTAAAGGAACCTCCAATCAACAATATTAAGATAAGTTCTACAAGCCTTTACTAATTAATATTTATTATCACTGAATGACAACATGTTGCTAGAAATCTAGAATATTTTGATAAAAATTATTAGTCTTTATTAGACCTCCATTGTGAATGTGAGTTAGTTAGTCTATGTGGTCGTGTATGATCCGTTCTAACACAAGTACCCTGATCCGATTCATCCAACATTGAATAGGCGTAATAGTAGTATAAGAAGTGTTCCTGACAGGCCGAATTGCGTTTCAAACCTCACTAGGACTCCACCCCACGGGTCTTCAAAGTAGCAATGTATGGATACTTATAGATACTGGTTTGTTTACAGTTATACCATGGCGAGTTGTTGTCATTGCGAGGCTCCCGTGCGAGACCCACCAATGTCATCAGCTAATCTAAAATAACGTTCAAATCAGTAGAAGCTTCGTGGTAACTAATAAAAGAGATTTAAAAACACAGGTGATTTATATTGCACTGAAGTAAAACATGTTGTGGCATGTTCAAATAGGCCATCCGACGCGACGTACAGCTTCAAGGTCAAGTTCCCATTGGTTTTAACTTTATTATAGCCGTACGTTGCTTATCAAAACTAACACATAGCCTTTATGCATGTCTCTTTAGAAACTTACCCTATGATCTAATAAAATATTACCTCGGTCTTTAGCATCAGTTTGTTAACAATAGACAATGAAAACTAACATTGTTCATATCCTCTTTGGGCTTTAAAACCGCTCAATCGACTTCATAACATAGCATTATTATAATCACGTTACTATTTAAATACTTTTTTATTACTAACATGTTTACATAATTTCTTACTTTAAATCTCATCTACTGCATCGGTAGCATTTTTAGTATGCAATTCAATTAAACATTCTCATTGCTAGTCTTTTGAACTTTGAGGTTTGATGACGCACATCTCTTATGTTGATTGTTGATTATTTTTAATCAGGCCGGGAATAACTTCAGACCGAGCTCTATCCAACGACACAAAAAACATCAACATAATTTGAAACTTGTAATTTGAAACAGTTACAAAAAACCCTAGCGTATTGAATAAGTATACAGTATAAATCAAGTATATAATTAAGAATTTTACTATTAACTGCGTGATTGAACAGGCAGTACGTAAGTAATGTATTAAATGAACCGTGGCCCCAATGAAGCGCAAGGCTGAGAATTGCTGGATCAGAAAGATGCGGTTCTTGACCGCGGTCTGGCCACGAGTTATAAGTCAACCAAATAACTGACGTTAAAACTGAAGCTGGTTTTGAGCTCATCTTTACTGTATATTATTTTCCAAGGGTGTTTTTTGTCGGTGAGCCATATCTCCCTTAACACTTCATCAAGCAAGACTAAAGTCAAGTCAAGATAAATCAAGTTGAGTATTTTCAAGTTGTGCTAGTCGTATCGACTCATTTTGGAGGATAAACAAAGTTAAACAGAGAAAAGTTCAGAATATACTATTACTTACGATGTTATTTCATGTAGCATTGTCCAACCTTTTACGGTACTTCCAACCACTGTACGTTTATTTAATACTAGTAGAATGTAGATAAGAACTAATGTGAAGTTAAAGAATGTATTAACTTGTAACTTAGGTTCATAGATCTGAACTAAAGCTTTCATCACCTTGAGGGTTCAGGACGGTTCATTTTGTCATCTATCACTACCAACTGCCAGTATCGTAAGGTTTATGGAATTCTTTAGTCGTCTAGATGTTGGTCACACTTTGAACCTCTCAGTAAACATTTTTACTATGCAGTAACACACAATAACGACCGTATAATGAGGTCGCGTTTTGACAATATGTCTACGAATGGTATTTGAGAACATGTTTTAGGAATTTTACCATATCAGACTACAACATTACTTGGGGGGCGAGCTTTGCTTGGAGAATATCACATCTTGTGGCTGTTACTTTGACAGCTCACTGGTTGTTTTGATTTGAAACTCAAAAAGACTAAAATCAAAGTTGTCATGTTTTAAAATGTGTTTTTCAGCAACATTTTATTTTTTCTAGGGCTAAGTGCTTAAACAATTGATTGCTGAGGCCCCAAACTCTCTATGTTCAAAGTTTAAGCAAAAACCTTCCACGAAATTCCAAGATCTACTGTTCGTATGTGATGATTAAAAACAGAATTATATTATTTGAAAGTACGCATTTGAAAGATGTTGTGTTACGTAGTGCGTCAACAGAAATACACGCACTGGAAAATAAACTAAGGAGACTGAAACAACACATAAATGAAATAATGGTATATTTTATCACAAGTGAGGTGGGTGGAACAAACGATATATGTGTGAGCTCCGCCCCCGCCGTTAGAAAAACAGCTGTGCTAGACTGGAGAGCTAATTCGCCCACCATAACTTGCCCCGTAGACACAACACGCTCATCAACACCACCGCCCACTTCACAACTTCACTTTTATTTTTATTCATTTATCCGCATAAAATATCAATGAGAGTTGTTCATATAATCCTTGAAAACTGAGTAGGTGTTTCAGAGTTGCAAGCTATACCATGAATTCACTTGGTATCTATGGTTGTGTTTACTATTAAATTACTAAAAATATGGTCTGTGAAAAGTAGTGTAAAGAGTAAGCGATGTCTTGTTGCGCTGATTTTCTTTAATCGAATTAAAGAGATAACAATTATTTTTGGTTTTTGGTTGATTCACTATATTTTACTTTCGGAAGAATAAATATTTTGACTAATGCACATTCATGTAAAAAGAACATTTGAAGCTGTCCAATAAAGCTGTGATCCAACTTGGATCCTTAACGGCACGTTACGTCCACCGAGTACAACCATCATTCACACTAAACTGGTAAACACTGCTGAGCTGGTCACGGCGGACTTTATGTTCAACACTGATTTAAACGCCGATGTATGTACGAATCTTGATACAGAATAAGGTCGGACACACTTCGTGTCGTCCTGAATAAACATATCTCCTTCTACAAGCCCGAGCATAAGAATAACCTTTGTTTATACTCTTTTACAAAAAACAGTTTTCGCCTTTGTGGAATTTAAATAGACTTGAAATATCTATCTATATCCTATCCTATCTATCTATAATATTGTAAAGAAGAGGGGGTTCTGTCTGTCTGTGTTTCTGTCTGATGTTCCGGGTAAACGCAAAAGCTACTGAACTGACTGGGCTGAAACTTTACACAAAGGTAGATCTTGAACCCGTGCAACACATTGGCCGGTTCACTTCCTTAAATTCCCTCGGGCTACGCACCGTGAATTTCCTCAGTTTCAATGTTTGCATTTCAGAATAAAGTAAATATTCAAAAACTGGAATACGAACATCTGTGGATACTTCCATTTGACAGCTTAAAGAGCAGAAGCAAGAACAGCTGGTTCAAGCTAACTTAAAACTTATTTGTTCTTTTGTCTATGGTATCCATCTATCTATTTCTAAATCAGCTACTTGTACATGTTTCCGTGCGAAGAACGGGTACAGCAGCTAGTTATAAGAAACACATTACGGTCTATAACCCACCACAGTAACAAGTAGAAGATATGAAAAGTATGATTTACAAATCACAAATCACATTGGAGTTTCAATGTGACATCAATTTATAATTTTTGATTTTTGTTTCGTAATTAAAAAAAACCAAAATATCTTTTTAAATTGAAATAGAATTTTTGAAATCAAATGGTTAAAATTGCTTACAATAAAAAAGTTACATTATCTAACGAAAAAATGTAATAAAGCATATACAACCTCCATCCCAAAGTATATAAAACACAGTATATATGTTATGTGCAGATCGGAGAGGTACCCAGCTTGGCGCCGCGTTGAGTGTTCTATTTTACTTGTATCACATCTAATGGCATTCTGCTCCGTTTGATTTCATTCGTCCCAGAAACGTTTCTGTACGTCGCGTCGTCACTGACTCTTTTGTGTGTTTTTCCAGACTAATTGTCCTAAAACGCCTGTGTTCCTATCACGTATACAATGTCTCAGTGATAGATGGCTCGTTTTCATTATTATTTGTTAATACAGTTTAAACAGTGATTAAGGAAAACATATTTGGCCTTGATAAAACATTGCATTTTTGATATCGCAACCTATGAATATTACGATATTTCCCACCATCAGAATATTACGTCATTTTGTTTAACAACTTCTATAGTTTAGTCAAAATAATTTTAAAGCTTTTACAGTATTACAATTTGAATCTATTTTTGCTAACATCACTTCTCTACAAAATGCTTAATGCAATTTATAGAGGATTTTGCTCTCAAGTTACAGAATAAGATGTAAGTCATTGTTCAGGATGTCCCTTAAATATGTACCAAACATTTCGCATAAGGTTTATGGGTTGAAAAATAAGTAAAAAGGTTCCTATTAACAACCGTAAAAAACATTAGTTGTAAATTGTTGTTTCATCTGTCTGTCTTTTTCTGATGTCTGGTGAGTTTAATAAATACATAATATTTTAGAAACCAATTATAATATTTACTTAAAACTTGGCACATGTCTTATATGATAATTTTTATACAAACTCACAATTAGACAGGCAGACGGAAAACGAAACAGTTTGGGACCTTTATTTATAGAAATATTTCTACAAAATAGACTTGTTCATTATACAAAGCAAAATATTTCATACCTCTTAACCGTAACACAGTACAATCCATGGTCTTTAAAGACATTAGCGAGCGTAAACTATCGAACTTTATAAACCCTTTTGTGTTTATATAGTGCGATGGTGTAAACGGGACAGGAATTCAGCTCCATGCAACAATCATTATTTCTCTTGATGCAACTAAAATTGCAACGGAAAACATCATTAATAGTAGACGTTACTACAGTACTAGAAGCGCCAAAGCGATGTCAGTTACGAAAAAACAAACTGAACTAGACAGAGTGGGTGTGGATTCACATCAGATTCATTACTTCTGCGGTGTTAAAAAGTTCGTCTGGGCCCTATAAATAAACGTGGTATGAAATAGAGCGCCATTTATTTGGTTAAACTCGCTCGAGATGTTTGTTTATTTTTAAGAGCCCAGTTAAAATGTACGGCACCCACCAGTGGTATCGTAGGTCAGCCTGTGCCAGCTTTGGAAGGAAAGACTTGAGAATATATTTTTAAATTACTAATTTAATGTATTACAGCTTATAAGAATAAATACAATTTTATACGATCGATATACTTTTTTGAAGGTTTTACAGCAACGTTTTGTGTGGTAACTACCAAGTATTTGCATTAATTTCTGCACATTTGTACAATGTAGCTATGGGTTTTAGTCTTCTGCAATATAGTAAACACCCAAAAGTACCAAAGCTGTAAACATGTTACCTCTAAGGGGGTTATAAGTAATACTTTGAAATTAGGTTTTAAATATTTATATGACCGTGTAAGTTATTTTTGTTGGTTATGGTTTCCTCAAAAAGTAATAATAGAAACAAATCATAGCTTATTTTTAACTGTATCGTTATTTTTCTCTCTTTCTTTTTGTCATACCCCAAGTAAATACAGATTTCCTTCCTTAGATATATTCAAAATACATTTAAAACTTATCGGATGAATACAAATAACTGCCAGTAATAATTTGTTTCCTTTTATATTCCATTTATAGACTTTATGTTTACCTAAGTTTATATTCAAAGGTTAAATACAGTTTTCCTGTCAATTTCTTACTGCAAATTCACGTTTGGATTTAAATAAATTTGATATTAATTCTTTAAAATTTTTGTCCGATGATTATTTTCTAAATACAATCATCACTCTAAAGCCCACTGCTTTGTGATAATTTAAAAATATTATACTTGCACTTAACTTTTGAAACTCCATATATAACAGTCCATAGCTATTACGGCATCTTTACGGCGTGTTCGAATGTATTCATTTCTCAGAAACATCCAAGGGACGGCTATATACTGAACTATTCTCATGTAAAATATTTCCGTTCGTAACGGTGTCTTGCCTCGCCTGGTGAGGTGCCAACATTCGAGACGATACCCTGTCTCTTACTTTTACAGCCCTCATTCGTTCGTAACGGTGTCTTGCCTCGCCTGGTGAGGTGCCAACATTCGAGACGATATCCTGTCTCTTACTTTTACAGCCCTCGTTCGTTCGTAACGGTGTCTTGCCTCGCCTGTTGAGGTGCCAACATTCGAGACGATATCCTGTCTCTTACTTTTACAGCCCTCGTTCGTTCGTAACGGTGTCTTGCCTCGCCTGTTGAGGTGCCAACATTCGAGACGATACCCTGTCTCTTACTTTTACAGCCCTCGTTCGTTCGTAACGGTGTCTTGCCTCGCCTGGTGAGGTGCCAACATTCGAGACGATACCCTGTCTCTTACTTTTACAGCCCTCATTCGTTCGTAACGGTGTCTTGCCTCGCCTGGTGAGGTGCCAACATTCGAGACGATATCCTGTCTCTTACTTTTACAGCCCTCGTTCGTTCGTAACGGTGTCTTGCCTCGCCTGGTGAGGTGCCAACATTCGAGACGATATCCTGTCTCTTACTTTTACAGCCCTCGTTCGTTCGTAACGGTGTCTTGCCTCGCCTGTTGAGGTGCCAACATTCGAGACGATATCCTGTCTCTTACTTTTACAGCCCTCGTTCGTTCGTAACGGTGTCTTGCCTCGCCTGGTGAGGTGCCAACATTCGAGACGATACCCTGTCTCTTAATTTTACAGCCCTCGTTCGTTCGTAACGGTGTCTTGCCTCGCCTGGTGAGGTGCCAACATTCGAGACGATATCCTGTCTCTTACTTTTACAGCCCTCGTTCGTTCGTAACGGTGTCTTGCCTCGCCTGGTGAGGTGCCAACATTCGAGACGATATCCTGTCTCTTACTTTTACAGCCCTCGTTCAAATTTCTCATATTCCAGATAAGCCCATTATTTTGGAAACTAATCACCGTTAAGTACCTGGCTCGATGTCGCTACATTTTATTTTACAAAATTGTTCTCACCAAGATTACTCTACGATTCGAAGGTTTGCAGCTAAAGTACTGATTTTATGTTAGATTTTGTTTTATCTGAAGTACGATAGCGCCTGAATATTTCGTTTGTTAATAAACATACAGCGATGTAACTATGTGGTTATGCCCTCGCTCTAGTTACCGAGTCTTTAGTTATGGAAATAACGAGTCAGCATATTCAACGTCATTGAAAAGATATTACATAGTATATCAATGTGTAGGTGTATCACATTTCACTTCTCAATGCAACGAACACAAAACCGACGTCTAAAGGCAAGGTATCAAAAATAATAGGATTTTAACGTTTCGCTTCGGCCTACAGCGCGACGTTCGATTGGCTGCTACTTAAACACTCATTTGAAATCGGATTTGCAGCAATAGTGCTACTAAGTAAGACGCCAATTAAGGTACAACTCGAATTGCGCCTACTTTAACATTTTCCACGGGATAGCGAATCGTCTGCTCAATGTGCCACAGTCGTTAGCTAGTGTGAGATTGCGACTGTAGCGTTTGTTTTTTGTACAGTTTCTCATTTTTGTATGTTTTTGATACATAATATTTAATAGTTGCCGGAGTTTAGGATTTCCAGTATACTGATGCCTATATAATTGCAGTTTTCAATATTTTAACGAAAGAAAATCATTCTGTTATCATTGTAGATATGTTACATTGCGGTCCAGTATCATTGCATGGGTCAAGATCAATTATTTCTATGGAGACGAGTTATTTCACTAATAGAATTTGTAATATGTTTAATTTCCGTTGTTAACAGCCAATACTAATAATTATACAGTGCAAAACTAGCTGGCCCTACAGACGTTATCCTTTCCTAATGTCATTGAATTTCTTTTGTGTCAAATACTCGTTCATTTTCAAGATGAACTTGTTAACTTCGCTCTCTCGCCTATCGAAAAAAAGTTTGAGTTGCCATTCAAGCAGTTTTTTTATTTCTATAAAAAAGAGTTGCCATTCAAGTTGTTTTTTTTATTTCCATAATGAGCATATGCCTTTCAAGTATGTTTACAGCTGTTTGGTGTACCTAACTTAACTTTGATCAAATCAATGGGAATTTTGAAGGCCTGTGGGACAGAGATTAAATAAATTCTTTTAAAATACCCTTGTCCTGACATTAATGAACACAACAACAAAAATTATTCAATTTGGTGCTCTCATTCTCAAGTGATGGCGTGACCAAGGGAAGTAGGCGTTCATTTTTAGCGAATTTCCCCTATAGGGAAGAAGCTATTACCGTAGTCGGCATGGTAAGACCTAGGCCCGGGACCATGATAACTTTTCGTTTTGAGGTCCCCAGACCCCAAAAACACCATTCGTTCGAAACTGTATATATATATATATATATATATATATATATATATATATATATATATGTGTCCGTGAGCACGATAACTCTCGTAAAAATTATCCGATTTTGATAAAATTTGGTATAAACGTGTAAAGCAGCATTTATGACTTTAAGTTCGAAAACCAGCCAGATCGCTCTATCCGAAGGGGTATTTTGGGGGGGTTTTGTACCCCAAAAATGGGTTTTTCGAATTTTTTACATATAATTTTGGAAATAGTCAAATTTTAGTTTTTCCCATTGGATTCAGCTTAAAAAAACACACAATTTGGTATTTTGATCATTTCTCTACGTCAATTGGTTCCCGAGATATTGAAAATGCTAAACACAGTACGTTGTCTAATGTTATTCTTATGGAGGAAAATAAAAATTTTATATATCGCTTATTTATAAACGTATACTGACGAAACTTGGTATACGGCTTCATCTGGTTGTGGACCATTGATATTTGCTGAAAAAAACAATTTTTTACCAAAGGCTCCTGTAGCAGCAAACCTGCGTACTCAGCCCCATGTTATTCTTATGGAGAATAAGTAACGTGTTATCTCCCTTCATTATGAAAATAAATTAATGAAATTTGGTATGTGGCTTTACGTACATGAGTTATATTGATTTTTGTATAAAACCCCATTTATTGTGTTCCTTGCTTCAGCAAACCTGCATACTCAGCCGCCATGTTATTCTTATGGAGAATAATTAAAATGTCATAAATAGTTTATTTATGAATGTATATTGATGAAACTTGGTATGTGGCTTTTATGTGGTATTAAGACACATATATATGCATTGGAAATTCGCTGAGTACGCAGGTTTGCTGCTACGGGGGTATTATATATTAAGAAGATTTTGACCGAATAAGCGAGCGAATAGCGGATAGCTAGTTATTTATCCACCGATGATGTTTTACGTCTTGTTGATTCGCTCCTCTATATTCCATTCAAATTTTGGTTCTCCTATTAAACAATTACACTGTAGTAATCATGAAAATATCTAAATGTGTAGTTTAAGAAATTTATCTTTTTTGTTTATTTTATCCTTTTGAAATATCCAAATGGTAGAATTTAGATCGTAGGCCGGCTGTCACTTTAGCACAGCAAACTACATTCGTCTGGTTTTATGAGTGTTGGATGACTAAATGGATAAGTGTTGTTTAGTAAATACAAAGACTCCGACAAAAGGACTTTAATTAAAATAATGGAGAAGGTTGTTATTTCAGAACCAAACATTTAAAATAACCTTGGAATGATTTAGCCCCACTTACCTCCAGGAATTGCGAGCGTAATGGTGGAATTATACGACTATTACCAATTCAAACTGAGACAGATGGGAATGACGGGCAGTTATCCTCGGAAATAACTGATCAATTATTTATTAGTTACTTATTGCTAGTTGAAAATAAGTTATGTAACGAAAAAGTCCAGGCTACTTAGCCAAAGGTAAAAAGGTGTTTAGGTTAAAAATTTACCTTGTGTATCACAGTTGGATTTAGAGTATAATTTTGTAAAATATCAATAAGTATATGACACGGTGTTTGCACTTAAAACTAATGATTATAAATTAGCCATGTAAGATTCTTTACTTAGTCGTAGTCAGTTTAACCATTTCTAGGTATTTCTAGGTATTGTACACCTCCATGTATAGAACTTGAATCCGCATCAAGCCTAAGTGGTTAGTATATAATAGAAGTCCGCTGCTTTGTTGCTTGAGGAAGTTTGATAGCCGAGACCTTAGAGAATAACCTGCAAACAATGCAAAAGAAACGAAAACGACATGTGCATAGAATGACGCATCTTGAGAAAGAGTTAAGGGAGTTATAGCAGTAATAAAGTATTTAAATTATTTATAAACTTGCGAACTGGACCTTTATGTATTGTTCCAAGAAACTTTGCAAACTTCTTTAATTGTGTGTTGATCGGGTATTTTACAATATCATCGTATGTTAAATATTTATTTTGTCAGTATAGTCACGGGTAATAAAACATTTTGTGTGTCATAGATTTCTGTAGTACACTAATATTTTGTCACGTGGTTGTTAATGTTTTTATGATACTATAATATCTAAGAAAAGTAGCTTAAATTAATGAAAACTACGCAGCGGTCACTATAGGCCTAACACTCAAGCATAAGCTGTGTTTGTTCATTTCCATGAAAGCAGCACAAAAATTCAGCTTTAAGCGTCCACTTATATTGTAAAGACGCAGATATATCTATGTGACTCTCTGTGTGTGCCTTTAATTCTACTGAAATCCAACTCATCATTTAAATATTGCCCGCCTGTCGGAGCAGTAGGCTGTTTGAAATAAAAACCTCTAAAGAATAAGTATTTAAATGAATATTCACATAAATTTTCACATTAATAAGCTCGAAATATAATTAAATAAAAAACAAAATCGTCCTACTTTTTACAAATGCAAACCCCGTGATATCGCATGCGAGTCTGGCGCCTTCCCAACAAGTGACACGACTGAAGCTATCGGAAGCGCTTTACACTTGTAAACATCGACTCACTTGCGTTTTTCCGTCCTCAGTTAAAATTAAACATATGCTTAGGTTGTCATAAACACAGCCTTAGAATACATAACTTAAAAACACTAAATCTTAACTATATAAAACCAAACCGTTCCAGAAACCTCATGAGCAGCCCACAAGTCTGTTTGTGTTGGAAGTTAAATACAATACAAACAGATGCTAATATATATTATTAGCATATGACAATGCTAATCATATGTTTATATTTACTATGAAAGGTTTTAAGTTTAAATAAAAATGGCTTCATTGTTTTATCTTGATTATGTTTTGTATTAATAAAAAAATAGAACCACTGCACTGCTTTTAATAATTTCTTTAGTTTGTATACAATCCCTTAGTGTGAATGCAACAAAAGTTATAACGAACAGACTTCGAGACCAGTAAAAAAGGAAATTGCGGAACATAAAAGTAGCATTAACAAGAAATTAGAAAATTATTCTAAATGAAGTGAACAACTTTTTACGCAGGAGCACAAGGTACAGTGGGCTGGAGCAAACATAATTTGCCAAGAAAAAAACTGAAAAAAAAAAAACGGAACAACAAAGAGGCAGCTTGCATGGCTATAGAAAAAAGTAATTTCCCTACAATGAGCCACAACAAGCCCTAAATTAATCAGCTCCGTTAATCAAAGAGGAAGTGCAAAACAATCCAAAACTCAAAAACTTTACCAAATTAATTATATTAAATCTATATATTCAAAAATATGTTCTTACCAATTTACCACAAGTAATTTAATTTTAAACATATGTTTTTAACTGTAAACATGGACAATGTGTAGTCTGAATGTTTACTTTTTTCTAATATTGAACTAGAGTTCAGATTTGAACTTGAAATATTCCCATGGAATATAATTGGTATTTTTTATACTAGTGATGAGAAACGAATTAAGTTATGGAAATTAAAGTCCTTGATGATAAAATTGGGGGGAAGTTGGTTATTTTTCACAATCTCAACTAAGACTATAAATTAAATGATATTGCCAAGTTATAACACATTTTTAAATATTGGAATTTTGTAACTGAATGGTTTGTTTTGACTAGAAAATTAAAATCAGATAAAAAGCGAAGATTTTGGGCAAAGCTAATTGTAGATCAAAAGTGAAATTCTATTTGGAAAATGTTTTCATTTCCTAGTGGCATTCTTTCACTTTTGTTTTGGGCCGATTGTTTTACTGTATATCCCAAATTAAAATTAAAACGGAAATACAATCTGATTGTGGGTTAGTACAGCGAGATTTTGGAAGTATGCTACTATATTTAAATCTCTATACAACTAAACACGGGTAAATCTTTACTATCAGCAACAAAAAGTGCATCTATTGGCAGAATTTCCATACTATAACTCGTATTTGTAATATTGTTTTATGACAATAACATCTTGCTTATAAACAAGAAGCATGCAAATACTGCAACGTTTGTTCATTTCCGTGCAAGCGTTATTGAAGCGTGTACTTACAGTTCAGTAAAATGCTACTACTTTTAAACTTTAAATTATAATGTTAACCTTTGTGAATGAAACCGTTTTTGGGTACGTCTGTTTTCTGTTTGGGAGTTGGATTAAAAAGTTAAATTATTAAGTCCAGATTGATTTTTTGTACTGTTATTCATTTACGTTAACAACATAAACATTGGACTGTAGCAGGCTAATTCGGAAGTTAAGTTTATCAACATGAGGTAGGATAAGAGAAGTATCGTCCCGGCAAACAATAAACATGAACTCTAATAGCACACTTAATAGCAGCGCTGCTCAGTATAGCATGGTGTGCACGATTAAGTGGTTCTCGTTGGTCGACATTCAAAAGTTAAATTTACCCAGTTTGTTTATATATTTAGGTTTGTTAAACCGTATTAGTTTCACAGTTTATGAAAAAAGTTTCATCATATTATGCTAAACCAAATATAATAATAAAATTAAAATCTATTTTACCGAATCCCTTAGACCTACACATTTAATATGGTTCATGCTCCGATTTGCCAAATGTCCACAATGTCCTTCAATAATTTCCTTTACCGACTTAGATACAACCCGGTTTGTTTGTTATGTCACGCCCTTGCTGGAAAACGTCGGCTCGTAGTATATACAAATACAAATGTCGTTATGTTGAAGCGCTCCTCGGTCACAAACTGCTCTTCAGGACAACTCAAGTGAACTTTCGCTAGTAAACCGTATTATTTGGGCCTCCAACCTCCAGTATTAGTACTAGATAGTATTAGTCTTGAGTATCAATAGTGATTTATATCGGGCTGGTCCCCAACCCCTAGTATAGCCATCGGTTTGGCCTCCAACCGCTAGATTAGCCATTGGTTTGGTTCCCAACCGCTAGTATTGCCAGTGGTTTACATTGGTTTGGCCTCCAAACTCTATTATCGCCAGTAGTTTACATTGGTTTGGCCCCCAACCTCTAGTATTGCCAGTGGTTTACATAGGTTTTGCCTCCAACCTCTATTATCGCCAGTGGTTTACATTGGTTTGGCTTCGAAACTCTATTATCGCCAGTAGTTTACATTGGTTTGGCCTCCAACCTCTATTATCGCCAGTAGTTTACATTGGTTTGGCCTCCAACCTCTAGTATTGCCAGTGGTTTACATCAGTTTGGCCTCCAACCTCTATTATTACCAGTGGTTTACATGGGTTTGGCCTCCAACCTCTATTATCGCCAGTAGTTTACATTGGTTTGGCCACCAACCTCTATTATCACCAGTGGTTTACATGGGTTTAGCCTCCAACCTCTATTATCACCAGTGGTTTAGATGGGTTTGGCCTCCAACCTCCATTATCGCCAGTGGTTTACATGGGTTTGGCCTCCAACCTCTATTATCACCAGTGGTTTAGATGGGTTTGGCCTCCAACCTCTATTATCACCAGTGGTTTAGATGGGTTTGGCCTCCAACCTCTATTATCGCCAGTGGTTTACATGGGTTTGGCCTCCAACCTCTATTATCGCCAGTGGTTTACATGGGTTTGGCCTCCAACCTCTATTATCGCTAGTGGTTTACATGGGTTTGGCCTCCAACCTCTATTATAACCAGTGGTTTACATGGGTTTGGCCTCCAACCTCTATTATCGCCAGTGTTTTACATGGGTTTGGCCTCCAACCTCTATTATCATAAGTGGTTTTGATGGGTTTGGCCTCCAACCTCTATTATCGCGAGTGGTTTACATTGGTTTGGCCTCCAACCTCTATTATCGCTAGTGGTTTACATGGGTTTGGCCTCCAACCTCTATTATAACCAGTGGTTTACATGGGTTTGGCCTCCAACCTCTATTATCGCCAGTGTTTTACATGGGTTTGGCCTCCAACCTCTATTATCATAAGTGGTTTACATGGGTTTGGCCTCCAACCTCTATTATCACCAGTGGTTTAGATGGGTTTGGCCTCCAACCTCTATTATCGCCAGTGGTTTACATGGGTTTGGCCTCCAACCTCTATTATCACCAGTGGTTTACATTGGTTTGGCATCAAACCTCTAGTATTGCCAGTGGTTTACATTGGTTGGCCTCCAACCTCTAGTATTGCCAGTGGTTTACATAGGTTTGGCCTCCAACTTCTATTATCGCCAGTGGTTTACATTGGTTTGGCCTCCAACCGCTAATCTCACCAATGATTAACATTGGCTAGGCTGGCCTTCCTTCCTATGGTCTAACCTACGTGACTGTCCACCCGGTAGTTGTAACATCACACTGTCATCATGTTGCAGACGGAGCAGTTCGTGATCCTGTGGCTGCTGTTCGCGCTGATAGTGCTGGGCAACTCAGCAGTGATCGTGGCGCTGCAGTGCGGCAACCGCAAAAAGTCCAGGATGAACTTCTTCATCATGCAGCTGGCTGTGGCAGGTATACAGCTTAAAATGTTTGGATTTGTCAATATTACATTGCGATACAAATATCCATTAATTCTAGCTAAATTGCTTATTATACAGTATATAAGAGTTTGGAACATGAATATTCAGTTATGTTTAACCAAACAAAGTAAGTTAAAGGTTTTATCTGAATTGAGTGTAGTGAAAAGAAGTAAAGCTGTAGATTTTAAATATTATTAGACCTAGGTTGTCTCTAAACGGCTCTTCAACTGGCCATTGTTAGTTAAGAGGTAGACGTTGGGTAAATACAAAATAAGTTGTTCTGATATTGCTAAATCCTTTAAGCTGTGCAGCTTCCATTTCCCCTTGACACCTCCTTGTTTCCCCTTGGCACCTCCTTGTTTCCCCTTGGCACCTCTTTGTTTTCCCTTGGCACCTCCTTTTTCTCCTTGGCACCTCCTTGTTTTCCCTTGGTATCTCTTTGTTTCTCCTGGGTCAGTTCCTTGAAGTCTGAGACTCCCGGCTGAGCTTAATCCCCAGGCAAGCCTGAACCTTGGTGGGGATTACAGATATTCCCATCCTATTCGATGGCACCTGTGCAGGCTCTTTCCTAGATAACTCTTAGAAGCCTTAGGACCCCTTAAGTGGATGCCAAGTGGGCTAGAGGGCTCCCTGGCGGCGAAGGTTCTTATCTAAAGGTGCCAGAAGGTTAACCAAGAGAGAGAGAGCTAATCAACTTAAGATTTCCCCGCTCTAATCCAGGTGATAAATAAGTTTAGAAGTGATTCCCTCTCTCTTTAAGGATGGAACTGTCTCTGTTCCACCTTGACCAAGCCTGTAAATTCTTTTTTTTCAGTGGCTGTACCCTGTCCCAAAGAAAGTTGAGCCTTGACGGGGAACTATGGGTCCTTCTAATCCCTCAAATTTAACATCTAACATTAAGACCCTCGGTTTTAAGTTGGATTGTGAGAACCTTCAACTGTGATGTATTAAATTAAGTTGACCAGGGGTTTCCCGTATTTATATTAGCTTCTAAGAGCAAAAACTTGTATCATTTGGACTAATTATTTAAGTTAACAATTTGAATCAAAAGTCCTGCTTTCCTGTTTCTAAAGAGAAAGCAACAATGAAAAGAAAGATAATTGATTAAATAATGCAAAGTGTGATTGTTTAATACGCTACTTTCATTATAGATTCACAAATAAATTACATTTTTCAACTTAATGACACATGGAATATACTAAATCTATCATCAGAGTGGTCGTCTCTCACAAATCTGACGTTTTCGAGTAGGACGTCAAGAACAAGAAAAATGAAAAGCCAACTTGTAAGTCAACTTATCTGCCAAAAACCAACGCCATCGTCGAGATGAGCCCTCGGGCCATTAATCATCTAAAGTCTTTGTAAAGAAAACCCGGAGCCTCATAGTCTGGAGATATCAATACATAGCAAATACAAACAGCGAGATCCTGCCGCAATACATTCAGCGCACGGGCGTATTGTATTTCAAATGTATTTGTATTGGGTTTCCGTTCTATTTGTAGTCAATTCGTTCGTGACTGCGCACCCACTTGTCTCTTCTGTCTAGACTTTCGATCTTTCTCGGATCAGATAAAAAATCTTGTTTTTGTAAGTCGCACTGCAGTCGCTCTGTACTCCGGTATTGGAAATGTAATCAGACTGGAGTCTTATAAGCAATCAGGTTAGTTTGTAATTTGTATACAGAATGTAAACAGATATTTTGTATTCAGTTCACGTAAATAGTACCGATCATCCTGTGTCGTTTTACACACAAATTAAAACCAACTCCAACGCGAATTTATTCTTTAGTTATTAGTTTCATTGTTTTATTATAGCTTTGTTAATTTCTTAATCCAATTAATTAATCATTATTTAACATTTAGAACTTCTTAACTATAATTCGTTATTCTTGTACTGTACAATGAGATTGGGCGCATATTTTAAGCAATTTGCTGAGTAACAGAAATTGATCGAACCTCTAATATTAATTTGTATTAGTGGAAGCTCAGTTTTCAGTTTAACATACTCCGAACAATTTATAATAATAAATATAATAATAATAATAATAACTCAAATAACTTCACCATCGTAGTTATTTTACTGTAGAATAGATTTGTCAGTTGATATCATGGTTAATATAAGTATACTTAGCAAACAATATTAAAATCCTTATAATATTAAAATAATAATATTTAATGTTACATTCTAAATAAGGCATATTTTACACCTATTAGTTTTAAAACTAATTTGTTTATCAATAAGTAGTACAGAGCCGTAGATCCTGATCAAAGAGTATTTTTCAAAAAGTCTTTGGTCTTTGTTTTGGACTAAAACAAACTTTGACCTTTTCCTTTGATTATCTTTAACTCTGGCCACAGAGCTACATTCTGCTCAAAATGTGAAATATTCGAACAGTGTTTCTTTCACTTTGTTTACACTGTTTTACTTAAAGCAGTCGAGGTTTTTTAACTTAATATTTTACTAATTAAAATTAATTCTCTTAATTTAAATGACAATACCGGATATATGAATAGAATATATATATATATATATATATATATATCGTATATATATATATATATATATCGTATATATATATATATATATAATTCGTTTTGGTTAAAAGATCAATTTACATTATAAATGTTTTCAGTAGTTGCGATATTAATATTTGCTCAACTTTATTTTCGGTTAAATTGTTAGTTCATTTTTTATTTAAGTTTACCAGATGTTAAGCTAACTTTTGTTTTTTAAAACAAAAACTTAGTTAAATAAGAAAGTTATCTTAACATCAGGTAAACTGAAATGATACACCAAATATCCCGAAGGTCCTTGGTGCGAGTAATAATACAGTCAATAAGAATTAGTTGTATTTATGTTTTATGTTGCATTTCGAAACGTTAACTCAGGGTTTAACAGGATAATTCAAAATTCCAGACCCGTGAAGATAGCTGAAGATAAAAGATAGAAGGCAGGTAAGAATTAAAATCTTTAAACGATGGTTTCGTTCATGTTATCAAATAGCAAATCCACCTTACCGTAGTTCAGGGTGTTATCGTGATCAAAATTATCCTTTTAATACCTACATGTGTCAACCGTTAAAAAATATTAGAAAATCTCTTAACCTTTTGTCCCATTGGTCGTTCAAATTTTCAATATATTTTCTATTGCAGACGATGGGTTTATGTAGCCAGATGATTATTTCGACATCCTTTTAAATGTGTTTCTGGTGTAACTGGTATTGTCAGGGGACAGTTAAAACATTGTTATACACACACATAGTTTATCTAGTCAAGCGGGACTAGGATTATGTTGAAGATGTATTTAATTTTCTAGAGCAGACCGCATGAAAATGGTCCGATGGTTAATTGCCCATATGATTCCCCCCTCACCCCCTCTCATCCAACACTGTTGCCATACAAATTTCACAAACAGTGATTCAGTGTGCTTAGTAGTCTAGGCAATGATTTAAAACCGGAAATGGCATAGTGGTTAGAGCGCGTTAATCCGGAAAGAGTAAGAAGAACATTTTCCCGCCAAATTTGCGCGCCAAAAAAAAAATTGGCGCCAAACCTAACCTCACTTTTCTTCCCTCCAGATTTTTCCCTCCAGGTAGTGTTACCAACTTAGCAGAGCTAATGTACCATACGTAAATATATGTACCATATATAACGCTACAGTGTATAATCATAAATATTTATATGTACCATACATAATTATATGTATCATATATAATTATATGTACCATATATAATACTACAGTGTATAATCATATATATATATATATGTACCATAATAGTGTATAATATACCATCACCAGAAAGGTAAGTGGCTATCTAACCTCACTTAGCCAGTGTTGCCACTCTAAACGCTACCTATAAACCTAAATTATTATATATATATACATATATGTATTATGTCAAACTATCTAAAATTATTATATGTATATATTACGTCACGCTACGATGTGTTACCAACCTATGGCAATGTATATTTCGCAAGCAAGTACCGCCAAACCATTATATAAAACCATTACATGTATATATACCAGAAAGTACCGCTAACTCAAAATATAAAACTATTACATGTATATATCGCAAGAAAGTGTTGCCAAAAAACTAAAAATCGCTTATATCTCGAAAACGGTAAGTCCTAGGGTCATTCTGACCCCAGAAAACTGCCTACTACGTAGTGTAGGCACTCCAGGGGGGTAGCTACCCATATGAAAAGTCTTAACCAAAATATTGCGGGTTGCATCTCAAAAAATGAAGGGGCAAATTTTCAAAATTAAATATCTCGAGAACGGCTTGGCCGATTTTAACGAAACTTGGCATGTATGTACCTGTTAACCTCCGCTACATATTACAAAAACCTAAACTCTGTACTGCAGGTAGTAACAAAATAATTGAAGGAGTCATACTTTAAAAATCAATATCTTAAGAACGGGTGGGACGATATAATTGAAACTTGACATGTGGATACTTGTTAACATCCTCTAACCTTCAATTTTGTTTGAGGGTAGAAGAGGGTTGTTTAGGGGATGATGGAGGGTGTAAAACTTTAAAATTTAATATATTGAGAACGGCTTGGCCGATTCTAATGAAACTCGGTATGTAGGTACATGTTAACCTCCGCTACTATTTAAAAAAAACTTAAACCCTGTACTGCGGGAAAGTATCAAAAGATTGAAGGAGCTATATTTTAAAAATCAATATCCCAAGAACGGCTTGGCCGATTTTAATGAAATTTGGTATGTATGTACCTGTTAACATCCTTTACATCTTACAAAAAACTTAACCTCTGCACTGCGGGTAAGTATCAAAATAATTGAAGGGGTACTAATAAATACCTTAAATCTCGCAGCATAATCGGGGGGAACGCGGTGGTTTAGTGGTTAGCGCCTTGGACTACGGTTCAGGAGGTCCCGGGTTCGATTCCCTCTTTACATTCTTCATCAAAGGTATTGTAAAAGTCGGGTCTTGCCCTTCCTTTACCTACTGGAATGTTTATCCGTGCTACATCTACTCTAAACGTGTCACTGCTGGTAATTGATTCAGCGTTGCTTTGAATTATGCCCCCAAAAATCTCCCAAAGGACATTGCAGGGAACATAGCATGATCTAGGCTAAGTAAGGCAAACTCCCACAGGGGGAATTTTTTTAAAACTACAAACTAAGCTGTAATAGAACAAAGAAAAATACAACCCAGAATAAATCCGAGAGGAGTGGTGGCGATTATATAGCCAGGCAGTGTCTATGGTACCATCACTCTGTGTATTGAACATATATGTAGTGCATTTCTAAACAAACATCAGCTTTTAAGTATTGAGCCCAAACCTACAGTGAAAGACAGTGGTGACCTACAGTGGACCACAGTGCCTATACTACTTCACTCTTGGGGGTCTACTGTTTCATTGTATAAAATATACCATGCCAGATACTCTCTCAGATCCTAAAGCGTTTAATCTGGTTTTACACTGTGATGCTTGCGGGGTCATCACAACACCATCTTGGAGAGATTGTCGCTGTCAAGGTAAGATATTTATCTATATTATTAGTTAGAGGTTTCTACCTCCCCTGGGGAATCATTTACCTTTGTCGGAGACTTCTAAAAGTGTTAAGCTTCCGCTGGACAGTATCGCTTGGGAGGTAAGACAACATACCTCACCAAATAAACTGAAAGTAAACATAATAAGGAAAGTTTTATAATGCCAAAAACCTGAAGACGGTGGATTTTTAGAGTTAGAATTACTGTGGAGTGACGATTGGTCAATCACCAACTCCCTTCAACACACAAACTCTGCTCATCCTGAACCAGTCAAGCTCACTTCATGATGAACACTCCGCTTAGCCTAACTAAACTTTTTCTTAAACAAATCTGTTCTGACAATAAATTACTTGACAACATTGTAAAAATAAATGCCCCCTACCTTATTCAACACAATATTATATTTTAGCACAGAAAAAACTACAATTCAGCACTACAGTCCATAATACCGTTGGGAAGGAAGGAGGTATTGCGAAGAATGCATTACGGTAAGTAAATGAGATTATAAAAGACAGATACATTATTCATTAATAAATATTTTTCTTTTTTTCATTGTAACTAAAACTGCTATTATTAGCGTTTCCATATTTTTATATTCTAAAATCCCAGCAATATATTTTGCTTTAAACCACGGATTGTTTACAATTCTGTTCTTGTTTGACAGAGATGGCACCCTCAAGCTCTCGAGGCAAACGTGCGGTAACAGTTTAAAGTCCCGCTCGGGTATTCTACCAGCCGACCGATTCAACCACTCATATATTGCAACCGCCAGAGGCCTGTGGCTGGAGGATTGTTGAACAGCTGCACTTGTGCGAGTACATTTTATTTTCCCATCATTTAAATTTCCCGGTCAAAATATTTCAAAGGCCGTGGTGTATTTTGACGGTGTAATAGCTTGGCCAATCGTACCCAAGACCGCTGAAAACTGCCCCGGAGGCCTTGATGTACTTGGCCTGCAACGTTTTAAATCCTTCGGTCAGATACTTCCAAGTCAAACGTTTCCCTGCGGCCAGTGTTTCAGCCTAGATCCATCGAATCTCCACCGTCTAGGACCCCGGGCACTCCGTGACACAGTACCTCTGTATCACTACGCAAATCAGAAAAACACTAGCACACAAACTACGCAAGTCAAAGTAGAACTACAATTTACTAAAATCTAACTCTAAGGAAGGTAGAAAATACTACTCTAACCAAAACTGCATTAAAGAAAAGAGAGATTACTGTTACTCAGCACATACACACAACACTACCCTAGCCACATGGAAGTGAGGGTTTGTTTAATTCCTTTACTGTAAACTACCAAATCAAACAATTGAATACAAACACAACACTACTCTAGTCAAGCCAGACAGAGAAACCTCAAGATACTATTAACAGTAGCTTAAAGGAGAGAAAAGGCTTGTAAAAATCAGCAGAAAACTACAGGCAAGAAACCGATAACCCCACTCCACGGGTTTATTAACCTGCTTGCCGGGGACCGTGTGGTACTTTGTCCATGTGACTTCTCGGCCAACTATGTCCAAGTCCGCTGAAGTTACCTTTATCGGGGGTTACATTAAATTAACCGAAACTTCTTAAATCCCTCGGTCGAAAGCTCCCAAGTCCGCTTAACGTACTTGGTTGGATTCAGCTACATGCCAAGCCCTCTGTTTTTTAATTTAAATTAATGCAGAAAGGAAAGGTGACAGTAGGGTATTTCGTAAAGTTTAACAAATATAGGGTTTGACAATTTCTGTTACGATATATGATCAAATAGAATCAATGAATAATTTTACTGCATTCACTAGTCAAATATTGTTACCAACACCAACCTTGGGGAGTTGACCACAAATTACACACCATGGGTACACATTAAAAGACAACAAACATAAAATGCATTCTTTAGAAGGACAGAAATTATACAGTATTTCGCTCTGAGTCTTTAACCTTGGTTGGTTATTTGTGTTTAAGTTCGGTAAAACGGCGGGTCTGTTGTATTTTTACGCTGTAACTTCTCCGTCAAATACGTCAAATTCCGCTTGAAGGTGTTTTTAAGGGGCAGTGCCATAAATTGACCAAAACTCTTAAATCCCTCGGCCAAAGGTTTCCAGCCCCGTTAAACTGTTTGCCGGGGACCGTGATGTATTTTGACCATGTGACTTCTTGGTCGAACGTTTCCAAGTCCGCTGAACGTACTTGGTTGGGAACTAAATTGAACTTAACCGTAAGATTCTACATTTATCAACCAAAACTTCCCAAGACCAATACAAATACTTGGAGTGGAAGCAAACTATACCTTGCCTGAAACTCTTAAATTTCTCGGCCAATAACTCCGGTAAAGCTTTTCCCAACGCAGCGCCAGTGCGTTTTAAATTTCCCTGGTCAAGTCCCCCTCCCTAGTTATCTCGCGCTGTTGGTGCTGCTCGCTGCTCGCGCCAGTCAGTCGTCATGCCACTTAACAAGTGCGAAGGCTGTGATAAGGAAGCGCATTGCGTTATCATGGTGTTTTTTGGGGCAAAGGGCTTTGCCCTTTGCTGTTCCTGCCAGCATCTATCACTGCAGGAGCTGGATGAGAGGCCCCCACGCCTCCTCTTCTGTGATCATGTCGAGCTGTAAGTACGCAGAGTAACATCTTAACTTTATCGGCCTAGTATTTCCAAGTCCCTCTAGTTAGTTTTCGTAAAAGTATAATTAATCAGGGGGCTAGGCGGGAACCTGTCAAAGTTTTAAGCCATTTATGTCTAATTCCCCCGGTATTACAATTTCTCGGTCAAGTTTATTTTATCATGCGGAAGCGGTTGCGATTAGCTCGCGCTGCCGGCATTGCTTGGCGTCAGTCGTAGCTATGGAGCCCTGGTGTATCGAGTTCCCGGTGCTTTCGTCTCGTCTCATGCCTTTGTGGGTGCATGGTATTTGTGATTGGGGGCACTTGGTACAAGCGACCCCGATTATAGATATCATGTACCACTACTGCATATACCCGAGGCTTCACACGTGGCTGAAATATGAGTGGTATGTATACTCGATATGCCACTCGTGTATGTCTAGTGAAATCACAAATTCAAATAAGTACACCTTTTACGTTACTTAACCGCAACATCCGCAACAAGTCTTTGTCAGCAAACTTGCCGTTACCTGTTAAAATACTGCTCTGTGATTGGCCGGAATAAGCTAGCACTCCATTGGCTGTAATTAGGCGTACTGCGCTCTGATTGGTCCAGACGTTTCCCCACCACAATACCTGCTCTCTTGTTGCGCCTTTCCTCTCTCTTTGCTCTCAGCTTTCGTTGCGAACTGACGACTCCCAGCTCTGTTCTTTGCGTAACTATGAATCAACCGAAATCACTTTTTCAACTTTGCGAAAAACAAATCTGGGATCGCACCCAGTGTATCAATGAACTACTTTGCCTAAACATGCCCCCAGTAATTTTGGAAAAATTTGTAGAAACCCATTGGCGTAACCACTACGCCATAAGTCAAGAGTATAGTAAAAAATTCTATGTAGGTCGCTCGGCATACTGTAATTGTCTATATTGGGGTACATTCTTACGTAGATCACTTAATTACTTTATAGAGATGATTTATAGTCAATGTCCTTATGTTACTTTATGCTCTAGAATCAACATTGACTTTGAAGAGCTGGTACCTCTTAAAGTACCAGACTATGTAAATACACCCTTGTATATAAAATATAAATGTAAATGTAATAATCCCCACTGTATGAATGAGCACGAACGAATGACGGTCACTGGCGCGGGTAACGAAAAGCCCCGTAAACCTGAAAGGGGGTCTAGTAGATTGAGGCGACGGGCTAACACCCCGGCTACTCCTTCGAACGACCCATGTGTGAATGAGGGGTCCAGTAGATTGAGGCGCCGGGCTAACACCCCGGCTACTCCTTCGAAAAGACCTCGGGTGAAAGAAGGACCTTGTACATTGAGGCGCCTGGTTAACACCCAGACTACTCCTTGGAACGGTCCGGTGGGTGAAACAAAAAAAAAATATATAAAAGTAAAATACAAAAAAGTATAAAAGTAAAAATAAAAAAAACGGGGGAGACAGCTAGTTTGTTTTTTGGAAGGTCTCCACGGACCATGGCGGTGGAGGGGCCATGGTTTGTCTTTAAAAAAATCTCTATCCTTTGTTTGCTCAAAGGGAGAGGACATTAGTCTGTACTGGGCATCAACCAGGTAATCTGGATTGGCTCACGCACGGAATAATGTTTAACCTGGGTGCACATGCACGGATGGTCTCAAACCCCATCCAAGCAAACAGACACTTACAGGGGGTTTATCACGGTGTGCCAGGGTTCCTAGACTTCTGAATCAAATAATAATAAAAAGTGACAGTCATTTTAGGCCATATAAACATTTAATAAGTTACTATAATTCATTGGTAATAAGCGGTAAAGATTTATCTAAGTACTTTAATTAAGAACAATATAGAATAGTTTACACGGGGTTTGGGAAACGGTTTGGTGAATACTTATGTTGGTTCTCATTTCCTTTTTCTACACCATTCGTAACGCTAATTATCTTGTATCTTGATGGTACTATTGCAGGGTATACAATCAAACTAAAGCAAACATCAACTTCCCAAAATAAAATTACGCTCTTCTGTGTAAAATGAGTAAACGTAACTCCTCTTTGACAAAACGGATCAATAAATCAGAAACATCCCTGCCAAGTATAAAAACTAGTCGAAGCCTTCAAGGGAACTCATGACACAACTGATGTAAATTATTATAATAATCCTACCAAAGCAAGAAAATACGCATAGCAGGAGTAGTAGTAGTAACATATAATGTTATTGTTTCTCCTGGACCTGGAAAATGTTTGAAAAGTAATTTTAACCTGGACTACTGGCAAATACATGTGATTTAAACATATTAAGCAACTCACATACAAGTAAACTTGTGATAAATCAACACAAAATAATTATACTTTGACTGGATTTCATGTTCAACATGAACACTATAGTTTATGATTGTACTGAAGATAAATAGGTCAACGCACCCCCTTCGTTAAAATGGCTCTCTGACTATTTTTAGCTGTTATGATGTATAATTAAAGTAATTCTGGTTAAATTACGTTGACTTTATCTGTTATTTAGGAGCAGTCAGGTTCATCAAGCTTTAAATAATTTTTTAGCTATTATTTAGGCACATGTCTCTGCCTTTTTATTATATAATTAGTGCATTAACTGGGTATAAGTCCTGAGCTTGTAGAGGCTGGTATGTGGGAGTTGGAAAGCCTAAGTTGTAACTTCTATTTTGCATGTTAAATTAAGTGAATAGATTCCTGGCTCTTTGATTTAAACTGTTTGGAATTGGTAATACAAAGGGTGCGGGATTCGCTCACCCCTTAGGGCGGGTTGGGGAAGGGGGTCAGTCGCTAAAATGGCTCTCAGGCTAATTTTACAGAGCCTTAGCCGTTACGATGTATAATTTAAATCAGTTATTGTTCAGATATGTTTACATTTTACCTGTTATCTATGAGTATTTTACCAGTTGGGTTCATATCTACAACCACGTCTACAAGTCGTAGTATATTATTTAACTGGGTTTCGGCTTCATGTGTGGAGATTCTTTCTACTTTTTGGTATGGTTAGTGTATGTAATTTAAGACGTTGAAGAATACTTGTAATACCATGCTTATAAAAGCAGGATTCTTTCAATTTCGATTACTTTGGGAAACTTTCTATGCATTTAATTGTTTAGAAACCTCAATATACTAATTACAGTAACTTAAAGGAGAGAAGAGGCTTATAAACACAGACAAAAAAAGCCATACCCCTATTCCAAGGGACGCGAAACGCTCCCCTTTGATAACATTACACCGGAAGTTGTAGGTCCAATCGGGACCCACTTTAAACTGATTCTAAGTGTTAGACACAGCTAAACGTCGGGTCCAACGTGTTTGAATTAAATTAACGTTCTGAGAAAGAGACAGGTGACAGTAGGGTATTTTTATAAAGTTAAAAAGGTACAGAGATTACACACTTTAGAGGTCAGATGTGACTTTTTGTTGTAGTTAGTTGCTTGTTAAACTCTGTTACGATACACCAACAACCAGAATATATACCCTGTCTTAAATACCTGCAGTCTGCATTCACAAGTAAAAAGATTTTAATGATCAACACCAAAACTAAACTTAACGAGGAGTTGACCACATCAAAAACATGAACAAGAGTAAATCTAAGAAGACAACAAGCAGTGACATTCGACAGCAATTATGGAGTGTTTTCTCCTCGGTAGTTTTATTTTTGTTTCTCCTGAAACCAGAGCAGCATTTTCCTTTGACGCTGTTATTCCTTGGTCATTTGTATCCAAGTCCGGTGAAACGACGGGGTCGTCCTGCGGTTTTACGGTGTAATCTCTCGGGCGATTGTGTCCAAGTCCGATGAAAAGTGTCTAACAGGGTTAAATTTAACTTGACAGTAACTTCTCAAATTTCCTTGCCAAACGTTTGTCGCCGGATCTGTTAAAACACCAGGGAACCATTTAACTGTGCCTAAATATTTTAAATTTCCCGGTCAAACATTTCCGAGTCCGCTAAAATCTGTTTACTGGGGACCGTGATGTATTTTGACGGTGTAATTTCTTGGTCGAACGTTTCCGAGTCCACTGAAGTTACTTTTATCGGGGGTTACATTTAAATTGACCGTAACTTCTTAAATTTCTTTGCCAAACGTCTGTCACCGAGTCCGCTAAAACTGTCCACTAAGGAAACATTTAACTTTGCCTAAATATTTTAAATTCCCCAGTCAAACGTTTCCAAGTCCCTCCCCTTGATGTTATCATGAGGATGGGGTCACACGCTCTGTACTTCTCACATCAATATCAGTTATGGAGCCGGCTTGCACAGATTTTGTGGTATTCTCAAATTTTCATGCACCCTTACGGATGCTTAATGTTTGTCATCCGATACATGGTGTGCAGGTGACGCATCACATGCACATCATGTATCATTATTGTCTCCTCCATTGCCTCTAGGTTGAGTAACGTGCAGATAGTATGTGTGTGTGGTTTGATTGCCACGTTTGCCATTTGAACTCCTGCACTGGTTGGCTGGACAACTTATTTTTTAAAAGGTATGTGTAAAATATCTTTAACTCCAGTGTAATCAGGGAGAATACAACTTGGAAGTTTCACACTCATCCTCATTAATACATTTAAAGCAGTACTGTTGAGAAACGCACAAGTTACCTTTATGAACTTTTTATCAGGGTCTGAGGGAAGCGACTCGTCCTGGCGAGTCTCCAAGGAAAAAAATATGAAAAGAAAGTATCGGTCTTTTGGTGTTCTCCTATCTACCCTCATGAAACACTGATGCGCGGGGTCTTTGAACGCTTCGCAGGGTTTACAATAAACTTCTCCGCATACGTGAGCTGTCTTACGTTTTTTGGATGAATCATTTTCTTACAGTCACGGCAAAGTTTTAAAGTTTTACAAACTTGCCCCTGATGGGCTATTAAACACCGCTCGTTTTTGAAGAAACGGTTGCAAAAACGACATGTGATGCCTCCGTGTTCTAGTTTACAGGGTGGGGAGATGGTATGGCAGGAGGTGCATCTGTTTGAGCATCGATGCTCTGCTTTGTGGTCAAAAGGGATGTGGCAGGCTTCACAGAAATAACGGCATACGAAAGCAGCAGTTAAGTTTGTAATTACATTATAATGACCGTTATGAAAGAGCAAGTTAATTTTGAATCTAGCGTCTTCATTACCTCCTTCAAAGTAAACATCTCGGCCTTTTTTATCGTAGTTGTAGACGGTAATTTTGTATTTTTTAAGATGGGACTGGAATTTTTCAAGCTCAGGGATACCGGCACCTTCCTCCGGCATTTCTACACGGGCTTTTGCTATGAGCTTATTAGCTCTGAAAGTTTGTCTTTTACCTTTATCCTGACGTATTGCTTTATACTGAGGATCATTTTTTGCAAGTGCTTTAACTACTACCAACGCTCTAGCCAGGCATAAATTGTCTTTATTATTAATTACTACAATACCCTTCCTAGCATAACATTCCTCGTCAAACGTGTTGTACATCTCTGGATGTACTCTCCCCTTACCTACTGGTACGTTAATCCTAGCTACATCTACTTTAAACGTGTCGGTAGATTTAATGGATTCAGCGTTGGATTGAAGAATACCCCCGAAAACTTTCCAAAGGACATCACCGCTAACTTCAGAGACCGGTCTAAAATCTACGTACCCTGGTTCTGCACTTTTTAAATTTATCGATTGCATTTTAAACCAGAGATAATCAGTGGGTACAGCGTCGGCTTTAGCTTTTTCAACAATTTGATTAAGACCCTTACGAATCCAATCAAACTCAGAGACACCCTTGGGAGGGTTAGTGAATTTAAAAACAGTGTTAGTCCCGTTTGCAAAAGTTAAAGCTGTAGAAATTAAAGACTTCAGTTAGTTGCTTGAAAAATTCCGTTACGATATATACCAGCTATCCACCACGATACATACTTTGCCTTAAATACCTGCAGTTTACATTCACAAGTCAAAATATTGTAACCAATACCAGAACAACTAAAATTATCGAGGAGACACAACATGGACAAGAGTACATATCAACAGACAATTAAAGCATAAAATGCATTATTTATATAGGCAATAATTATGCAGATAATCTAAGAAACTTGATCAGCCGTGTCTCATCGTTAGGTTATGTTATGCTCTGTTAAGTTAGGTTTGTGCATGGAAATATGAAACATCGTCAGTCTTAGTTAGGTTTATTGATGCAGGTTTAAGTTAGGTTTGTCGACGCCAATTTTTGGACATCAACAACGCGCGCGATGTTGATGTCCAAAAATTGGCATCGACAAACCTAACTTAAACCTGCATCAATAAACCTAACTAAGACTGACGATGTTTCATATTTCCATGCACAAACCTAACTTAACAGAGCATAACATAACCTAACGATGAGACACGGCTGATCAAGTTTCTTAGATTATCTGCATAATTATTGCCTATATAAATAATGCATTTTATGCTTTAATTGTCTGTTGATATGTACTCTTGTCCATGTTGTGTCTCCTCGATAATTTTAGTTGTTCTGGTATTGGTTACAATATTTTGACTTGTGAATGTAAACTGCAGGTATTTAAGGCAAAGTATGTATCGTGGTGGATAGCTGGTATCGTAACGGAATTTTTCAAGCAACTAACTGAAGTCTTTAATTTCTACAGCTTTAACTTTTGCAAACGGGACTAACACTGTTTTTAAATTCACTAACCCTCCCAAGGGTGTCTCTGAGTTTGATTGGATTCGTAAGGGTCTTAATCAAATTGTTGAAAAAGCTAAAGCCGACGCTGTACCCACTGATTATCTCTGGTTTAAAATGCAATCGATAAATTTAAAAAGTGCAGAACCAGGGTACGTAGATTTTAGACCGGTCTCTGAAGTTAGCGGTGATGTCCTTTGGAAAGTTTTCGGGGGTATTCTTCAATCCAACGCTGAATCCATTAAATCTACCGACACGTTTAAAGTAGATGTAGCTAGGATTAACGTACCAGTAGGTAAGGGGAGAGTACATCCAGAGATGTACAACACGTTTGACGAGGAATGTTATGCTAGGAAGGGTATTGTAGTAATTAATAATAAAGACAATTTATGCCTGGCTAGAGCGTTGGTAGTAGTTAAAGCACTTGCAAAAAATGATCCTCAGTATAAAGCAATACGTCAGGATAAAGGTAAAAGACAAACTTTCAGAGCTAATAAGCTCATAGCAAAAGCCCGTGTAGAAATGCCGGAGGAAGGTGCCGGTATCCCTGAGCTTGAAAAATTCCAGTCCCATCTTAAAAAATACAAAATTACCGTCTACAACTACGATAAAAAAGGCCGAGATGTTTACTTTGAAGGAGGTAATGAAGACGCTAGATTCAAAATTAACTTGCTCTTTCATAACGGTCATTATAATGTAATTACAAACTTAACTGCTGCTTTCGTATGCCGTTATTTCTGTGAAGCCTGCCACATCCCTTTTGACCACAAAGCAGAGCATCGATGCTCAAACAGATGCACCTCCTGCCATACCATCTCCCCACCCTGTAAACTAGAACACGGAGGCATCACATGTCGTTTTTGCAACCGTTTCTTCAAAAACGAGCGGTGTTTAATAGCCCATCAGGGGCAAGTTTGTAAAACTTTAAAACTTTGCCGTGACTGTAAGAAAATGATTCATCCAAAAAACGTAAGACAGCTCACGTATGCGGAGAAGTTTATTGTAAACCCTGCGAAGCGTTCAAAGACCCCGCGCATCAGTGTTTCATGAGGGTAGATAGGAGAACACCAAAAGACCGATACTTTCTTTTCATATTTTTTTCCTTGGAGACTCGCCAGGACGAGTCGCTTCCCTCAGACCCTGATAAAAAGTTCATAAAGGTAACTTGTGCGTTTCTCAACAGTACTGCTTTAAATGTATTAATGAGGATGAGTGTGAAACTTCCAAGTTGTATTCTCCCTGATTACACTGGAGTTAAAGATATTTTACACATACCTTTTAAAAAATAAGTTGTCCAGCCAACCAGTGCAGGAGTTCAAATGGCAAACGTGGCAATCAAACCACACACACATACTATCTGCACGTTACTCAACCTAGAGGCAATGGAGGAGACAATAATGATACATGATGTGCATGTGATGCGTCACCTGCACACCATGTATCGGATGACAAACATTAAGCATCCGTAAGGGTGCATGAAAATTTGAGAATACCACAAAATCTGTGCAAGCCGGCTCCATAACTGATATTGATGTGAGAAGTACAGAGCGTGTGACCCCATCCTCATGATAACATCAAGGGGAGGGACTTGGAAACGTTTGACTGGGGAATTTAAAATATTTAGGCAAAGTTAAATGTTTCCTTAGTGGACAGTTTTAGCGGACTCGGTGACAGACGTTTGGCAAAGAAATTTAAGAAGTTACGGTCAATTTAAATGTAACCCCCGATAAAAGTAACTTCAGTGGACTCGGAAACGTTCGACCAAGAAATTACACCGTCAAAATACATCACGGTCCCCAGTAAACAGATTTTAGCGGACTCGGAAATGTTTGACCGGGAAATTTAAAATATTTAGGCACAGTTAAATGGTTCCCTGGTGTTTTAACAGATCCGGCGACAAACGTTTGGCAAGGAAATTTGAGAAGTTACTGTCAAGTTAAATTTAACCCTGTTAGACACTTTTCATCGGACTTGGACACAATCGCCCGAGAGATTACACCGTAAAACCGCAGGACGACCCCGTCGTTTCACCGGACTTGGATACAAATGACCAAGGAATAACAGCGTCAAAGGAAAATGCTGCTCTGGTTTCAGGAGAAACAAAAATAAAACTACCGAGGAGAAAACACTCCATAATTGCTGTCGAATGTCACTGCTTGTTGTCTTCTTAGATTTACTCTTGTTCATGTTTTTGATGTGGTCAACTCCTCGTTAAGTTTAGTTTTGGTGTTGATCATTAAAATCTTTTTACTTGTGAATGCAGACTGCAGGTATTTAAGACAGGGTATATATTCTGGTTGTTGGTGTATCGTAACAGAGTTTAACAAGCAACTAACTACAACAAAAAGTCACATCTGACCTCTAAAGTGTGTAATCTCTGTACCTTTTTAACTTTATAAAAATACCCTACTGTCACCTGTCTCTTTCTCAGAACGTTAATTTAATTCAAACACGTTGGACCCGACGTTTAGCTGTGTCTAACACTTAGAATCAGTTTAAAGTGGGTCCCGATTGGACCTACAACTTCCGGTGTAATGTTATCAAAGGGGAGCGTTTCGCGTCCCTTGGAATAGGGGTATGGCTTTTTTTGTCTGTGTTTATAAGCCTCTTCTCTCCTTTAAGTTACTGTAATTAGTATATTGAGGTTTCTAAACAATTAAATGCATAGAAAGTTTCCCAAAGTAATCGAAATTGAAAGAATCCTGCTTTTATAAGCATGGTATTACAAGTATTCTTCAACGTCTTAAATTACATACACTAACCATACCAAAAAGTAGAAAGAATCTCCACACATGAAGCCGAAACCCAGTTAAATAATATACTACGACTTGTAGACGTGGTTGTAGATATGAACCCAACTGGTAAAATACTCATAGATAACAGGTAAAATGTAAACATATCTGAACAATAACTGATTTAAATTATACATCGTAACGGCTAAGGCTCTGTAAAATTAGCCTGAGAGCCATTTTAGCGACTGACCCCCTTCCCCAACCCGCCCTAAGGGGTGAGCGAATCCCGCACCCTTTGTATTACCAATTCCAAACAGTTTAAATCAAAGAGCCAGGAATCTATTCACTTAATTTAACATGCAAAATAGAAGTTACAACTTAGGCTTTCCAACTCCCACATACCAGCCTCTACAAGCTCAGGACTTATACCCAGTTAATGCACTAATTATATAATAAAAAGGCAGAGACATGTGCCTAAATAATAGCTAAAAAATTATTTAAAGCTTGATGAACCTGACTGCTCCTAAATAACAGATAAAGTCAACGTAATTTAACCAGAATTACTTTAATTATACATCATAACAGCTAAAAATAGTCAGAGAGCCATTTTAACGAAGGGGGTGCGTTGACCTATTTATCTTCAGTACAATCATAAACTATAGTGTTCATGTTGAACATGAAATCCAGTCAAAGTATAATTATTTTGTGTTGATTTATCACAAGTTTACTTGTATGTGAGTTGCTTAATATGTTTAAATCACATGTATTTGCCAGTAGTCCAGGTTAAAATTACTTTTCAAACATTTTCCAGGTCCAGGAGAAACAATAACATTATATGTTACTACTACTACTCCTGCTATGCGTATTTTCTTGCTTTGGTAGGATTATTATAATAATTTACATCAGTTGTGTCATGAGTTCCCTTGAAGGCTTCGACTAGTTTTTATACTTGGCAGGGATGTTTCTGATTTATTGATCCGTTTTGTCAAAGAGGAGTTACGTTTACTCATTTTACACAGAAGAGCGTAATTTTATTTTGGGAAGTTGATGTTTGCTTTAGTTTGATTGTATACCCTGCAATAGTACCATCAAGATACAAGATAATTAGCGTTACGAATGGTGTAGAAAAAGGAAATGAGAACCAACATAAGTATTCACCAAACCGTTTCCCAAACCCCGTGTAAACTATTCTATATTGTTCTTAATTAAAGTACTTAGATAAATCTTTACCGCTTATTACCAATGAATTATAGTAACTTATTAAATGTTTATATGGCCTAAAATGACTGTCACTTTTTATTATTATTTGATTCAGAAGTCTAGGAACCCTGGCACACCGTGATAAACCCCCTGTAAGTGTCTGTTTGCTTGGATGGGGTTTGAGACCATCCGTGCATGTGCACCCAGGTTAAACATTATTCCGTGCGTGAGCCAATCCAGATTACCTGGTTGATGCCCAGTACAGACTAATGTCCTCTCCCTTTGAGCAAACAAAGGATAGAGATTTTTTTAAAGACAAACCATGGCCCCTCCACCGCCATGGTCCGTGGAGACCTTCCAAAAAACAAACTAGCTGTCTCCCCCGTTTTTTTTATTTTTACTTTTATACTTTTTTGTATTTTACTTTTATATATTTTTTTTTTGTTTCACCCACCGGACCGTTCCAAGGAGTAGTCTGGGTGTTAACCAGGCGCCTCAATGTACAAGGTCCTTCTTTCACCCGAGGTCTTTTCGAAGGAGTAGCCGGGGTGTTAGCCCGGCGCCTCAATCTACTGGACCCCTCATTCACACATGGGTCGTTCGAAGGAGTAGCCGGGGTGTTAGCCCGTCGCCTCAATCTACTAGACCCCCTTTCAGGTTTACGGGGCTTTTCGTTACCCGCGCCAGTGACCGTCATTCGTTCGTGCTCATTCATACAGTGGGGATTATTACATTTACATTTATATTTTATATACAAGGGTGTATTTACATAGTCTGGTACTTTAAGAGGTACCAGCTCTTCAAAGTCAATGTTGATTCTAGAGCATAAAGTAACATAAGGACATTGACTATAAATCATCTCTATAAAGTAATTAAGTGATCTACGTAAGAATGTACCCCAATATAGACAATTACAGTATGCCGAGCGACCTACATAGAATTTTTTACTATACTCTTGACTTATGGCGTAGTGGTTACGCCAATGGGTTTCTACAAATTTTTCCAAAATTACTGGGGGCATGTTTAGGCAAAGTAGTTCATTGATACACTGGGTGCGATCCCAGATTTGTTTTTCGCAAAGTTGAAAAAGTGATTTCGGTTGATTCATAGTTACGCAAAGAACAGAGCTGGGAGTCGTCAGTTCGCAACGAAAGCTGAGAGCAAAGAGAGAGGAAAGGCGCAACAAGAGAGCAGGTATTGTGGTGGGGAAACGTCTGGACCAATCAGAGCGCAGTACGCCTAATTACAGCCAATGGAGTGCTAGCTTATTCCGGCCAATCACAGAGCAGTATTTTAACAGGTAACGGCAAGTTTGCTGACAAAGACTTGTTGCGGATGTTGCGGTTAAGTAACGTAAAAGGTGTACTTATTTGAATTTGTGATTTCACTAGACATACACGAGTGGCATATCGAGTATACATACCACTCATATTTCAGCCACGTGTGAAGCCTCGGGTATATGCAGTAGTGGTACATGATATCTATAATCGGGGTCGCTTGTACCAAGTGCCCCCAATCACAAATACCATGCACCCACAAAGGCATGAGACGAGACGAAAGCACCGGGAACTCGATACACCAGGGCTCCATAGCTACGACTGACGCCAAGCAATGCCGGCAGCGCGAGCTAATCGCAACCGCTTCCGCATGATAAAATAAACTTGACCGAGAAATTGTAATACCGGGGGAATTAGACATAAATGGCTTAAAACTTTGACAGGTTCCCGCCTAGCCCCCTGATTAATTATACTTTTACGAAAACTAACTAGAGGGACTTGGAAATACTAGGCCGATAAAGTTAAGATGTTACTCTGCGTACTTACAGCTCGACATGATCACAGAAGAGGAGGCGTGGGGGCCTCTCATCCAGCTCCTGCAGTGATAGATGCTGGCAGGAACAGCAAAGGGCAAAGCCCTTTGCCCCAAAAAACACCATGATAACGCAATGCGCTTCCTTATCACAGCCTTCGCACTTGTTAAGTGGCATGACGACTGACTGGCGCGAGCAGCGAGCAGCACCAACAGCGCGAGATAACTAGGGAGGGGGACTTGACCAGGGAAATTTAAAACGCACTGGCGCTGCGTTGGGAAAAGCTTTACCGGAGTTATTGGCCGAGAAATTTAAGAGTTTCAGGCAAGGTATAGTTTGCTTCCACTCCAAGTATTTGTATTGGTCTTGGGAAGTTTTGGTTGATAAATGTAGAATCTTACGGTTAAGTTCAATTTAGTTCCCAACCAAGTACGTTCAGCGGACTTGGAAACGTTCGACCAAGAAGTCACATGGTCAAAATACATCACGGTCCCCGGCAAACAGTTTAACGGGGCTGGAAACCTTTGGCCGAGGGATTTAAGAGTTTTGGTCAATTTATGGCACTGCCCCTTAAAAACACCTTCAAGCGGAATTTGACGTATTTGACGGAGAAGTTACAGCGTAAAAATACAACAGACCCGCCGTTTTACCGAACTTAAACACAAATAACCAACCAAGGTTAAAGACTCAGAGCGAAATACTGTATAATTTCTGTCCTTCTAAAGAATGCATTTTATGTTTGTTGTCTTTTAATGTGTACCCATGGTGTGTAATTTGTGGTCAACTCCCCAAGGTTGGTGTTGGTAACAATATTTGACTAGTGAATGCAGTAAAATTATTCATTGATTCTATTTGATCATATATCGTAACAGAAATTGTCAAACCCTATATTTGTTAAACTTTACGAAATACCCTACTGTCACCTTTCCTTTCTGCATTAATTTAAATTAAAAAACAGAGGGCTTGGCATGTAGCTGAATCCAACCAAGTACGTTAAGCGGACTTGGGAGCTTTCGACCGAGGGATTTAAGAAGTTTCGGTTAATTTAATGTAACCCCCGATAAAGGTAACTTCAGCGGACTTGGACATAGTTGGCCGAGAAGTCACATGGACAAAGTACCACACGGTCCCCGGCAAGCAGGTTAATAAACCCGTGGAGTGGGGTTATCGGTTTCTTGCCTGTAGTTTTCTGCTGATTTTTACAAGCCTTTTCTCTCCTTTAAGCTACTGTTAATAGTATCTTGAGGTTTCTCTGTCTGGCTTGACTAGAGTAGTGTTGTGTTTGTATTCAATTGTTTGATTTGGTAGTTTACAGTAAAGGAATTAAACAAACCCTCACTTCCATGTGGCTAGGGTAGTGTTGTGTGTATGTGCTGAGTAACAGTAATCTCTCTTTTCTTTAATGCAGTTTTGGTTAGAGTAGTATTTTCTACCTTCCTTAGAGTTAGATTTTAGTAAATTGTAGTTCTACTTTGACTTGCGTAGTTTGTGTGCTAGTGTTTTTCTGATTTGCGTAGTGATACAGAGGTACTGTGTCACGGAGTGCCCGGGGTCCTAGACGGTGGAGATTCGATGGATCTAGGCTGAAACACTGGCCGCAGGGAAACGTTTGACTTGGAAGTATCTGACCGAAGGATTTAAAACGTTGCAGGCCAAGTACATCAAGGCCTCCGGGGCAGTTTTCAGCGGTCTTGGGTACGATTGGCCAAGCTATTACACCGTCAAAATACACCACGGCCTTTGAAATATTTTGACCGGGAAATTTAAATGATGGGAAAATAAAATGTACTCGCACAAGTGCAGCTGTTCAACAATCCTCCAGCCACAGGCCTCTGGCGGTTGCAATATATGAGTGGTTGAATCGGTCGGCTGGTAGAATACCCGAGCGGGACTTTAAACTGTTACCGCACGTTTGCCTCGAGAGCTTGAGGGTGCCATCTCTGTCAAACAAGAACAGAATTGTAAACAATCCGTGGTTTAAAGCAAAATATATTGCTGGGATTTTAGAATATAAAAATATGGAAACGCTAATAATAGCAGTTTTAGTTACAATGAAAAAAAGAAAAATATTTATTAATGAATAATGTATCTGTCTTTTATAATCTCATTTACTTACCGTAATGCATTCTTCGCAATACCTCCTTCCTTCCCAACGGTATTATGGACTGTAGTGCTGAATTGTAGTTTTTTCTGTGCTAAAATATAATATTGTGTTGAATAAGGTAGGGGGCATTTATTTTTACAATGTTGTCAAGTAATTTATTGTCAGAACAGATTTGTTTAAGAAAAAGTTTAGTTAGGCTAAGCGGAGTGTTCATCATGAAGTGAGCTTGACTGGTTCAGGATGAGCAGAGTTTGTGTGTTGAAGGGAGTTGGTGATTGACCAATCGTCACTCCACAGTAATTCTAACTCTAAAAATCCACCGTCTTCAGGTTTTTGGCATTATAAAACTTTCCTTATTATGTTTACTTTCAGTTTATTTGGTGAGGTATGTTGTCTTACCTCCCAAGCGATACTGTCCAGCGGAAGCTTAACACTTTTAGAAGTCTCCGACAAAGGTAAATGATTCCCCAGGGGAGGTAGAAACCTCTAACTAATAATATAGATAAATATCTTACCTTGACAGCGACAATCTCTCCAAGATGGTGTTGTGATGACCCCGCAAGCATCACAGTGTAAAACCAGATTAAACGCTTTAGGATCTGAGAGAGTATCTGGCATGGTATATTTTATACAATGAAACAGTAGACCCCCAAGAGTGAAGTAGTATAGGCACTGTGGTCCACTGTAGGTCACCACTGTCTTTCACTGTAGGTTTGGGCTCAATACTTAAAAGCTGATGTTTGTTTAGAAATGCACTACATATATGTTCAATACACAGAGTGATGGTACCATAGACACTGCCTGGCTATATAATCGCCACCACTCCTCTCGGATTTATTCTGGGTTGTATTTTTCTTTGTTCTATTACAGCTTAGTTTGTAGTTTTAAAAAAATTCCCCCTGTGGGAGTTTGCCTTACTTAGCCTAGATCATGCTATGTTCCCTGCAATGTCCTTTGGGAGATTTTTGGGGGCATAATTCAAAGCAACGCTGAATCAATTACCAGCAGTGACACGTTTAGAGTAGATGTAGCACGGATAAACATTCCAGTAGGTAAAGGAAGGGCAAGACCCGACTTTTACAATACCTTTGATGAAGAATGTAAAGAGGGAATCGAACCCGGGACCTCCTGAACCGTAGTCCAAGGCGCTAACCACTAAACCACCGCGTTCCCCCCGATTATGCTGCGAGATTTAAGGTATTTATTGTAACGACCCACTCCCAAATTTACATCAGCGGCTGTAATCTAAGGATTCAGCAACATTTGTTTGTCATTTTATTAAATATTAGTTACACCACATTTGGGATAATTTATCTAAAGTATACTGATTAATAAATCAGTACAGTAATCATGAAGACCACCAACCATTTAAAAATCCCTTCAAACAGCCCAGAAATCGAATTCAAATATTTGCATTATAAACTGAGTCCAGAGTTTTCTAACTCGAGAGAGAGATTGTAGCCTCGCCCCAGGATGAGAATGCGGGCGTCAGCACTAGCCTCCATCGGGCCGTGCGCTGTGATTGGCTGAGGCCCGTCGCCTCAGCGCGACGCCGAGGCGTGAGAGAAGAGTTGCGCGCTGACTCCCGAGGATGTGATACGCGTCTCATCGTTCCTCATTAGAGTAAAACTAAATTAATACTTTTCCAAATTTAATGTAACCTTATTTTGTAATTGACCGCGGAAATACCTAATGTAAAACGAAGTGTAAATTGTTCTAGATCAATTGTTGTGAAGTTGTGAAGTTGATTGCGTGATTTAATAAATAATAATATGTTTCCCAACCGGCATTATTATTATTTTAGTACCCGAAATCGGCCTGTGCGGTACAATTGGTGTCAGGTTAGTGGGTAAGTGTCGCAAGAAAACACCACTTGAAGAATCCCACAGACGGAAAATGGATTTTGGTAAGTAAGTAACTAAATTTATTTGAATTAATTGGTGCAATCTTGTTAATTTTATATGTGTCGTTTTAACAGTAGGTAACCGCTTAATCTGGTAAAGCAATAAATTAAACTCATTTTAGCGCAACTCCCGTAAAGAAATATGCATTTTTCGAATTATTAGAGAATTTCAAAGTAATTAGATTAATTTGAATAAATCCTCAAGTCGCCATTAGCCTCTTTGTGAGAGGAACAGATAGCGTCGGTTCCCCCTCCTTCGTCACTTTGCATTCATTGTGTGACGAGACCGAGATGTCATGGCGGTGTTATGAGAATGTCTGAGAATGTCATTGTTTGTGAAGACATATTAAATCGAAATTATTAGGCTATCAGAGTTGTTGTTGAGCCTAGTGATAATAGATATTGATAAATAATGAAGGTAGAGTTGATTTTAAGTATTACCTGTGACTAAGGAGGTTTATTTTAAAAGTAAAGTGACTTGGAATATTAATTGTGGAAGGAAGCTTGGAGCCGCCATTTGCAATCAAGGCGTCTCTGTGTCTCTGTTGCGTTCGGATTAATCCGCCATATTTGATTTGCCACTTCAGTTTGATTGAAGTGCAAATAAGCGAGTTTTGTTGCAACTTATCGTGGAAAAGGGAGAGGACGACATTAAAATGAAATTATAACTTATTTGGGAATTAAATTGAAGAAATACTATATTGTAATTAATCCGAATTGTCCGAAGCGAGAATTAGTCAACAATTATTGAAACTGGGCGGCATCACATGATGGCTGTGGCTGAGTGACGCCTTAATTGAGGAGGCATTAATGCCTGTGTTTGTAAACAGATGTCTGCATAGATTAATCTAAACAGAGTCCCACACTTGTTGCTGTTAGTAGATGAGATAGTCATTTCTGAAGCAAGTTATATTTGTATTTAGTTGATTTAACATGGTTTTGTTTAAGAGCGAGTGTTTGTAGGATTTATTAATTATATTAACCTTAGAATAAATGCTTTCTAAATTAACCTAAGTTTATTTGCATGTGTGATTAACTCTGGGTTATATATTTAAGTGGTAAATCTATAAATGCATTGGAAAAAATCTGGGCGTCATTGGAAATAGGCCAATAATTTAAAATCAAGTAATTGAAAAATTTTATTGTTACAAATTAATAAAAATTAATGATCTGACACTTATAAACTGTGTCAATTTTCTGGCCTATCTTCATTGTCAGGACAAAGGATACCACTGCATTTTATTTACCAAAGAAATTAAGTAAATCAGAACTTTGAAAATTTTCGACGAAACAAAGCGTTAGTAGTGGGGAAATAGGAGTTCTGTGACATTTCATTGAAATTAATCGGGACTTGGAAATAATCGACGTGGACCACCATAGTAGTGGGGAAATGGGCGTTTGACAATAATTTTCGAAATTTATTGTGTATTTTGAGCTACGGACTTAGCCGGATTTTCAAAATTTCACTGAATACTACAAACGACTTGTGAATTTTTGTTTGAAATTAATTTCGTGATTTTAATTGGATAATTCACCGTGTTGGGACTTAGAGTAATCGTGTTCTGGGGTTTAAGTTTATTTTATTGAACTTTAAGTTGGGACTTTGAATTTTTCTAAAAATTTCTTAGAAACAAAACAACGTGTGGACTTAGGCGTGTGAGCCTCTGATGATTCAGTTAAGTATTGAAAATTCTAAATAGGACCGGGCGAATTTTAATTATTTCAGAAGCTCTCATCAGTAGGGGGTAATTGAGGGTTCTACACCGGTGAATCCAGTAATTTGAATGTTGAGAGAATTAATGGACAGTAACCTTCAGTAAATGTTGTGGATGAAGAATAAATAAATTATTTAAACTTTTAATTGCGTTTTTGAAAAAAATTGACTGAACTTTGACAAAAACATTTTGTTCTGCTTGCATTAGGGGTGGTATTGGTGAATACCATTTACCTTTTCATTGTGGAAACTAGTCGCATTGATCAACATGAACGCTTACCATCTGAAGAAGTCGGAAAACATTTACGAACTGAAAATTCGAGGGCAATGCACGGAGGGCAATGCCGACGATTTGAGGAGGCGGCTGACGAGGTGTATAAAAGAGAATACACCGGTTGACGACACCGTAATAGCCTCACTGGCAATCGAGGACGAGCTACGCGAATGTGAGGAAAAGTTTGACGAATTGACAAAATTAATACGGGACTATGATGGTGATTATTTGGATACCGAGGGTCAGCGGATCCAGGCCAGAACTTGGCATAGTTTTTTGAGGGCCGAGCGCGCAGTCGTTGATGGTACGACTGGGGAGGAAACCGAGCAACAGCGTGAGGATTTGCTTGGTAGATTTAGGGCGTTGTTAGGTAAATTTAAAGTTTCGAAGGACACGAGTCAGTCTAGTGGGAGTAGCAGTGACCAAGCGGCAGCAGCTGCTAGGCTGCCTGCTACTGCGGCGCCCGTCCAACAACCGCCGGTAGAAAATAAGCTAGAGCCATCCTTGTCTGTCGCTTCACAGGCACTGGTGGTGACGAAATGCGCCCAGCCCCTCCCTCCATCCACCCCTCGCGAGTCACACACAAGTTTTGGTGCTCCTCAGGCATCTCAGGAATCTTATCTACGCTCTAGACCTGTGCCGGTTTATAAATGGGGCCTTAAGTTCGATGGGCAGTCACAAAGTGTCGGCGCGTTCCTCGAACGAGTGGAAGAGTTACGTAGAGCCAGAGGCGTGACCTCTGCCGAGCTCTTTGATTCCGCGGTTGACCTGTTCTCAGGACCTGCCCTAATGTGGTATCGCTCCACAATAGGCCGGATTAACACGTGGGAACAGCTATGCCTTGACTTGGCAGCGGTATTTCAACCACTGGACCACGATATACGCCTGCAGCAAGAAATCTTTAATAGGGTACAAGGAGAGGCCGAATCGATCGATCTCTTCATCGCGGCGATGGAAGGGCTGTACGGTAGGCTGGCCGTTAATGTTCCAGAGGCGGTTAGGTTGAAACAGATCTACCATAACCTCAATCCCCAACTCCAGGACAGACTAGCAATGTTTGATATTACGTCGGTAGAACAGCTGCGTACGATGGGCAGGAGAGCGGAAGCGGGCCGTTTGCGATCTGTCACTCTGCGCACTGCTAATAGAAATCCTGACTTGATGGAGCCAGACCTAGCCTATACGCCTGTACGACGTAGGCAGACTCATGACGCGTTTCGCACGACACCCGAGCGCAAAGTATTCCAGGCGACGAATGATCCCGAGATTGTTTGTTTTAAATGTCACGCGAAAGGACATGTGACCACGGAGTGTATGGTGGCGAATTCCAATCCAGTAGGCGGAAGAATATGCTGGCGCTGCAGAAAGACGGGACATATACAGCGCGAATGTCGTGTTCAACTCAGCCCCAAACAATTCGCGAGCGGGAAACGAGGCCGGGACCAGCGGACTCGCCGCTGCTGGACCCCGCCAATGAAGCCATCTGCTGTCAAAGATGTGCCTAGGGCGACGAAAAAGAAGTGTCGTATGGTTGAGAAGACTATTAGGATAGTCCCTGAGGTGAGGAACCTAGCCCAGGAACTTGTGGCTGTAGGGAAAATAGAGGCCGCTGAGGGCAAGGTGTTGGTAGATACCGGAGCTCAAGTATCCCTAATAAAACGTGACGTGTCCTCCGCACCGATGAACAAACCCGACGTGGTGTTACGAGGTATCTCGGGTCGAACCCTTAAGGTCTACGGTAAACAAAAAGTGTCCCTGACTTTGAAACCTGGCGTGAAGGTACCTGGAGAGTATATAGTGAGTAACCTACCAAAGGGCTACTTAGCCGTGATAGGCTGCGACATCCTGCAAGAGGGTAACGGAAAAATTGATGTACAAAAAGGGGTTTTGAAATTGTATGGGAAAGAAATTTGGTTAAATCGATTAACTAAGGGTGAAAGCGTGCCTGACCCGAGGCGCGGGGCGAAGGTGCCTGATCACGAGATGGAATCAGCCCCTAAGCTCCCCTCTGTCAGCCGCGAGAGTAAATCTGAACGTAATAACTGCAAAGAATCTTTTGTGTATTGCTATCAGGACGTTAAGCTCCCGCCGCGGAGTGAGAAGAGGATTCAGGTTAAAATTAGTAAATTCGCTATAGAGTCTAAGGAACTAGAAGGAAAGGACGTTGTTGTCGAACCAATAGAATTAACGATTCATGGTGTTTACCTTGCCAGGACCCTAACGAGAGTAGTCAACAATCGATGCTGGGTTAAAGTTGTAAACGTTAGTGGGGAAGAATTGGCCTTTGCGAAGAATTTAAAGCTAGGACTCCTGGATAGTGACCTGGTCGATGATAGAGAATTTGGACAAGCGCGGCGCAAAGTAGTGATTTTGGCTGATAGTCACGGGCGAGGGCTGCAAGAAATTCTATCTGAACGATTACCGCGAGATATTGAAGTAAGCGTAATGTTTATGCCTAATGGGAAATTAAAACACGTGATGTCGAACTTAAAATGGGAACTTGAGAAACTGACGGAGAGGGACTTGGTCGTTTTGATTGGCGGGACTAACGATGTTGACGACAAGTTTGCTCCCTATTCGTTGACGCTGCAACAAGCCTTTAGTGCCCTGCCGGCCTCGTGGAAAGCAAAAATAGCTATGTTATCGATTTTTGATCGCTATGATGTAAACCTCCGCCAAGAACTAAGTGACGCGAACCGCCTTGTCGAAGTAATAGTCCAAAACGTGAGGCAACGAACTAAGGGGAATATCATCTTTCATAATATTCATGATAAATTTCAAAAGGGGATGTACACGAAGCATGGGTTGCATTTAAATGAATTGGGGAAAGTACGATTGGCTGACATTTTGCGAGGAATAGTTCTGGAAGGGTATACCGTGCCCGAAGCTAGAGTGGGTAGGATCGAAAAGGTTGATGAGGCCGAGTTCGAAACTTGTTTAGATGCGAAGTTAACTCATCTCCCGCAGGATGTGAGAGATCACGTGAGGCCCGTGCTTATGAAGTATAAGAGCGTGTTCGCTCATAGTAACACTCAACCGTTGGGTTGCACTTCTGCTGTGAAGCATGTCATTCGCACCGGTGACGCAGCGCCTATCTATAAGAAGGCCTATCGAGTGCCGCACCACCAAAAGGCTGTTCTAGATGAACTGATCAAAGATCAGCTAGAAAAGGGCATCATAGCCCCTAGCCAAAGTGAGTGGGCCTCTCCGGTAGTGATAGTCCCTAAGAAATCCCCTGACGGAACCCCTAAATTTAGGTTTTGTGTAGACTACCGTGCCGTTAACGCCATTACCACGGCCGATGTATACCCTCTTCCCAACATCACGGAGACGTTGGATAGCCTTGGAGGCTGTCGCATGTTCACGACCCTGGACTTGCGGTCTGGCTATCACCAGATCCAAGTTGACGAGGAAAGTAGGCCTAAAACCGCCTTTAACGTACCAGGTGGACACTACGAGTACCAAAGGATGCCATTTGGCCTAAGCACCGCACCTGCCACATTTCAGCGTTTAATGGACTCAGTCCTGATGGGCCTCAAGGGTGAGAAGTGTCTTGTGTATCTCGATGACATCATCCTCTTTTCGAAGGATTTGCCATCTCACTTAATAGCGTTAGGAGAGGTGCTAGACAAATTACAAGGGGTCAACCTTAGTGTACAGCTCAGCAAATGTAGTTTCGTGGTAGATGAGGTGAACTACCTCGGTCATGTCATCACCAAAAGAGGTGTCGAGCCAGATCCGAATAAGATCAAAGCTGTTCGCGACTTCCCTGTACCTAAGACAGTCAAAGACGTTCGGTCGTTCCTGGGATTAGCGGGGTATTATCGTCGTTTCATAGAGGGATTCGCTACGATTGGAAAACCACTGTTCGATCTAACCAAGCAGGGAACTGAGTTCAAATGGACGTCGGATTGTCAGGAGGCTTTCGATGAGCTAAAACAGCTGCTTACCTCTGCGCCTGTATTGATATTGCCTGACTTTAGCAAACCGTTCGTATTGTCCACCGACGCTAGCACGCAAGCCTTGGGTGCCGTGCTCTCCCAAGAAATTGACGGGCAAGAACACCCGGTCGCGTATTGCTCACGAACCCTCTTTCCCGCCGAGAAGAACTACGCCACAACCGAGTTAGAACTCCTCAGTTTGGTCTGGAGTACGAAATACTTCAGGTGCTACCTGTTGGGTCGTCCGTTCAAAGTCATTACGGACCACAGCGCCTTACGTTGGATGCTGTCTTTAAAAGACCCAAGTAGCAGACTAATGAGGTGGTCTCTGAGGTTGGCTGAGTTTACGTACACTGTAGAATACAAGCCCGGCAAGAAACATACTAACGCCGATGGTCTCAGCAGAGCCATGTGCGCGGCCCTTCGCAGGGACGAGCTCCCCGTGATGGATTTGGCCACGCTCCGCGAGCACCAGAAAAATGATCCCCATTGTAAGGAGTTAGGAAAGGCCAAAAGTTTCAAATTCAGCCCGGAAAAGATTTTGTATAGACTAAGTGGAGGTAAAAGGAGCATCGTAGTACCAGTCAGTCTTACTAGGGAAGTCATGCGCCTTCACCACGACCTGCCTACAGCTGGGCATGCTGGTGTAGCTAAGACACTTCAACGCATTAAGGAAAAGTTTTGGTGGAAAGGGATGGACAAAGAGGTTTATGATTATGTTCGCACATGCAAGAGTTGTAGTCAGCGTACCGACTACGGGAAAATTAGAGCTCCCCTAGGGACTATTTTCAACGAGCCCGAGGCTCCTTTTGAAGTTATCGCAGCGGATATTGTGGGCCCTCTGCCCACTAGTTGCTCCAGGAATGTGTACATCCTGAGTGTGATGGACCATTTCACTCGGTATTGCGAGTTCATCCCGCTACCAGACCAGACTGCAGAGAGTATCGCAAGAGCGCTAGTACAACGCGTGATCACAAAATTTGGCGTTCCAAAAGCTTTGATTTCGGACCAAGGCGCGAATTTCACTTCCGACCTTATCAGTCAGCTCTGTAAATTCTTACATGTACGTAAAATTCAGACTACTGGTTTCCACCCGCAAGCGAATGGCCGGTTGGAAAGAGTGCATTCCACGATCGCGCGCATGCTAAGCCACTTCGTGAACCGGCATCAAACCGATTGGGACGAGTACCTTCCGTACGTTACGATGGCCTACAATTCGCAAGGTCACGAGGCTACAGGGTTCTCACCTTTTGAAATGGTTTTCGGTAGGAAAATGGAAACACCCTTGGAAGCAGATCTGACCATCACGGAAGGTGATGATCTGTACAACGATCATGTGGAGACCCTGAGGAGTAAACTGAAAGAGACTTTTGAAGTAGCGGCGAAACGAAAAGCTATTGCCCGCGGACGGTATGAGCGGCAGTACAATAAGAAAGTGAAAGAAGTAGAGTACCACGAAGGGCAGTTGGTCCTGCTGCACGTTCCTAGTATAGGGCGACACAGGGTTAAAAAGCTCTCGAAACTGTGGAAGGGTCCCTATAAGGTCATAAAGGTGCTCTCTCCGCTCAACGTCGTGCTGAAGATCAGGAAGCGAGAAGTAACGGTACACGTGAACCGTATAAAACCGTGCCCGAGGCGCGCCCCAGTGCCCCCTCCGCCGGTGGTAGAAACAAACGCGGACCCCGACGTAGGGTTGGAAGAATGGGACAACGACCCGCAAGTGAGTGACGACGGAATAGACGAGCCACAGGAAGTACAGGAGCCTGTCCCGGACAGCTCAAAAAGGGCCCGTAGGAGACCCGCGTATCTCCAGGATTACACTAGTTAAGTGTGGGAGGTATCGGAAACGCATGGGGGATTAATAAACAAAACTAAAGAGTGAAATAAGTAATAGTGATATAACAAAAATTTAACATGATTCAAATCTGTTATAGGGTACATTTTATTAGTATTGGGGGCAGTTAGCTGCTTCCACCAGGGCATCATCTTCGAAGGAGACCAGGAGGTCCTCCTGTCTGACAGCCACTGGAGGGTCACCCTGAAGTACAAACTTACGGAAATGCAAGTACAGAGCCGGAAACTCAGCAATTTGGCGGTAGAGGTAAAACAGTATCTTGACAAATTTTATTCTGACCTTTTGCGTGATAGCGTAAGTATACACTCTAAACTACCTCAATTAGAGGAGGGTTTTAGGTATTAATTTGCCATTTTGAAACAAGACGTCCATGAATACGTAAAGCAAGTAAATAATTTGGTGTCTTTGCTTGTTCGTCAAGAGAAAATGACGATCCTGGCCAACGTGGCGCATCAATTGGTAAATCATTCAAAAACTCTAAATTCAGTAATTTTATCAATCAAATCTTATCATTCAGTAATGTATCAGACCCTTAGTAGACTTTTTAAAACGGACCAAATTACACAACATCAGTTAAGAGACGTGTTTAGTTATTTAAAATTAAATTCTGCAATTTCTGAGACTTAGAGTACGGTCTCAGATACTATTCGCAAAATAATCCAGTTTCACAAAGCAGTAGAACAGTTAGGTGGTGGGAAAGTAAGTAGTGACTTGCTCTCGCCCTCAGAGTTTCTAAGATTTTTAAAAGAAATAAAAGAGGTTGTGCCCCCTCCAGCCAAATTACACCTGCGCGTTGAGTTAGAAAACATTCTTGAGTATTACTTGGTTTTGGTTGCCCATAGTTACGTGACTGAGCAAACCCTCAGGGTTGTGCTGCAGCTCCCGTTGAAAAGTGACGATAAGTTTTTTTCAGGCGTATGACGGGTACACATACCCAATATATGATAGGACGTTTAAAAAAAAATGGACCCAATGGGGTGTGCAAAATCAGAAGCTCCTAGTGAGCAAGGATAGATTACAATATACTTGGTATAGCAGTGATAAATTCGATCGTGACTGTCTGAGCGGTCGACTTGTAATCTGCCCGCTTGAGGAAGTCATAATGATCATGGCCAAGAGGCCAAGTTGCGTGTCCGATCTGTTTGTTGGAAAACTTTCTTACAGTTGTGAGCGAAAATTGACCACCGATTTGAGGTCCCCCGTGTTGTTGAAGTGCTTCCGAGCCCTACAAGGTAACTCTGAACTTTTACGAGGATGGCGGAAAGATAAACGTGACCACCATGCAGATGAGTGGAGTGGGAGTGATCTCCGAGGCGTATAAATGTGATATTATTAGTGATGAGTTTAAGGTGCCTGCCCGTATACACGGCAGCAACACTCATGTCGGCCAGATAAGTAAAGTTTTTATTCCTGATTTGAAGTCAATGCTCTCAGACGAAGAGACCGAGTTGATAAATATCGATGTGAATGCCACCCTAGAAGTCCTAGAAGGACTCGACAATGAGCTGGGCACCGTGAATGTGCGGGAATACCATTTGGGAGAGGCACTTTTCCTTTTGCGGTCCCACTATGATTTTAGGGATAGGGCACAGAGAGTAAGTTTGATAGTAACGATGAGAATCTGTGTGGTGATGACCCTGATGCTGTTTATTGCATGTTGTAGGTACTGGGAGGTGCTTGCCGCCTGGTTCCCGAGCTCCAGACTCCAGCGCAGAGAGCAGAGGACTGCGACCTTGACCAGAGCGCCGCAGACGTTCGCAGACCTGAGTGATGTGACCAATCCTGATGTTGAGATGGGAACAGCTGTTCCGAGACTTGGAGATGACGAGGGGACTGCAGCCCCAGAGCCAGTAACTAGAGCTTCGGCTACCGGTAAACCGTAGAGTGGAATTCGGCTGGAAAGCGTCGTGAGTAAGGCTAGCCTAAGAGAACTCATAAACCGTGTTGGAGCATTGAAAGTTACCGCGGTGTGGAAGGACCCATGAATCCGTGCGGCGTCAAGACGATCGGTATCGCGTGAGGATACGAGAATATTCGCGAACGGACTAGCGATCGGACTTAGAGTGCTCATCAGGATGCGACGTGGGGGACAGTGGACCCTTTCTTGTTTCGACAGTGATGAGTAAGGCCTTTAGTAATAAGCTTCGGTTGTGTTTTATTTTAAGTTGTCTGTAACGAGGTGTTGCAACTGTGGTTTTGTGTTTAGAGTGTAAGTATCGTGGAGGATGGTAGTGTGAACCCTTTTCTTTATTTATTTTATAATTTGAGATACCATTGCAAAGGTAAGGCTGGTGAGTGGTATCTGGTGTTCACAGGAAGGTAAGCGCGCAATCCACAACCCCTAAAACCCCCATCCCTTCAACTCCTTCCGCTGGACTGTGAATATCTGAGACCAACTCAAAACCAAATTTTAAAGAGATAGTTTGTACGGTTGACTGTTGTAAATGCCTTGCTGAGGGATTTTCCGGACCCCCCAGCAAGACTGCGTATGGGACACTACCAGGCCTCGTATAATGAAGATAGGTTTTTTGCTGCGTCTTTTGTTTTTGGTTTGGCTGAGGTACCAATAGGATTGTGTAAGGGAGGGATATACGGTGGGCCGGTCTCGCAACCAGAGGCAGGCGAGGCGAATTAAACGCAGCTCCATTTAAATACCAAGCGGTGGGTTAAAAGCAACGAAGGTTGTGATTAGTTTTAAGTTTGTAAGTAGACACTTGCAGTGTCTCAACACTCATTAAGTTCATCTTTTTTATTCCGTTGAGGATCAAACTTTCCCATGCCTGTAGAGCAAGTTTCAGGGTGGTGAGAGAACCGAGTACAGATTGCTACAAGAGCCCACCGCATTTTCCGCATAACGGCACCCAAGCACCCCTAAGGTGCCCGGGCAGTCCTTTGGCGTCTGAGTCCTTAGGTGTGGGCGGGCTATCCCTTAAAGTATTAACCTTTTATTTTTTTTGCTATAAGACCTCAGGAGCACCCTGGAGAATAAGAATTTTGTTATTATTAGAGTAGGCCGGTACCTCAGTCCAAAGTTAAAGTGTCGTAATATTTCGCTGTATGTGTAAGTTAAGTGTACTATGATAATATCATGAGCGGAATTTTATATGTTTTATTTTGGGAGTTACAGGATTTTGATTAATGTAGTTGTTAACTGGGGAATGTGAATCGTGAAGTCAGGGACTTTCTTTGTGTACTTAACTGTTGATGTACTTAGTATACTTGTACTCGAGAAGCAGAAAGCACAGGTAAATAGGTGACCAGGCTAGATCACTCATCATACCGTAGGGGTGACAGTGTGAATGACCGGCCCCAAGTGAAAGCTCGTGCGGCTTCACCAGATCGAGTGAGTAGCGTTCCAAATCTCAATAAAACCAAAATTCCCGAACCAACTGATATTCTTGAACTATAAATTGTCGATTAAATTAGGCACAGTTCGGTGCATTACTTTCAAATTCCAATTGACTAAAATACTGACTCACAATTTTGCACAGTGATGAGTGTCTAAGCCACTTTGTTCTCTCTTTCTCATTCTCTTGTTGTCGAGCGTTGTGCGCTGTTGGTCTACGTACCATGTGTATATTTTATTTTTGGTGTTAACTGGGGAAATTCATTGTATATGATTATAAGAAGTTCAAAGAGAAGGGGAATGTTAATAAGTTGTCAGATATTTTGTAACCACATAGAGTATGTAACTGGAGTGTTTTGTTGTAATAATTTTGTTGATTTATGATTGGAGCATCAGGTGTATATACATTTTTGTCATACTTGTTTTGAAAAGTTTGCAAATTTGTACGAGGAGATGAGACGCATGTTTACTAGAAATTGCGGAACATAAAAGTAAATACCGTCCCATTCATATTGATGGCGCTGAAGTCTAGTTAAAGGAAAGTTTCCTTTATCTTTTGTTCTGTCCCCTTAAAATTTGACTTCGGTTATACTGCGGCTTGTAAACTCTTGTCATGTTTCACGTCACATTGTGACTTGTGCCCGCTTTAATTTGAGGTTGGTGGCAAGGATTCATCGACAGAAGGGCCGTTCCGCCCTTGAGGACGGGAGGTCCCCATGCATAAAGAGGAGACCTCATGCTGAGGCCAGCATGAACTAGAGGAGGGGGGAGTGTAACGACCCACTCCCAAATTTACATCAGCGGCTGTAATCTAAGGATTCAGCAACATTTGTTTGTCATTTTATTAAATATTAGTTACACCACATTTGGGATAATTTATCTAAAGTATACTGATTAATAAATCAGTACAGTAATCATGAAGACCACCAACCATTTAAAAATCCCTTCAAACAGCCCAGAAATCGAATTCAAATATTTGCATTATAAACTGAGTCCAGAGTTTTCTAACTCGAGAGAGAGATTGTAGCCTCGCCCCAGGATGAGAATGCGGGCGTCAGCACTAGCCTCCATCGGGCCGTGCGCTGTGATTGGCTGAGGCCCGTCGCCTCAGCGCGACGCCGAGGCGTGAGAGAAGAGTTGCGCGCTGACTCCCGAGGATGTGATACGCGTCTCATCGTTCCTCATTAGAGTAAAACTAAATTAATACTTTTCCAAATTTAATGTAACCTTATTTTGTAATTGACCGCGGAAATACCTAATGTAAAACGAAGTGTAAATTGTTCTAGATCAATTGTTGTGAAGTTGTGAAGTTGATTGCGTGATTTAATAAATAATAATATGTTTCCCAACCGGCATTATTATTATTTTAGTACCCGAAATCGGCCTGTGCGGTACATTATTAGTACCCCTTCAATTATTTTGATACTTACCCGCAGTGCAGAGGTTAAGTTTTTTGTAAGATGTAAAGGATGTTAACAGGTACATACATACCAAATTTCATTAAAATCGGCCAAGCCGTTCTTGGGATATTGATTTTTAAAATATAGCTCCTTCAATCTTTTGATACTTTCCCGCAGTACAGGGTTTAAGTTTTTTTTAAATAGTAGCGGAGGTTAACATGTACCTACATACCGAGTTTCATTAGAATCGGCCAAGCCGTTCTCAATATATTAAATTTTAAAGTTTTACACCCTCCATCATCCCCTAAACAACCCTCTTCTACCCTCAAACAAAATTGAAGGTTAGAGGATGTTAACAAGTATCCACATGTCAAGTTTCAATTATATCGTCCCACCCGTTCTTAAGATATTGATTTTTAAAGTATGACTCCTTCAATTATTTTGTTACTACCTGCAGTACAGAGTTTAGGTTTTTGTAATATGTAGCGGAGGTTAACAGGTACATACATGCCAAGTTTCGTTAAAATCGGCCAAGCCGTTCTCGAGATATTTAATTTTGAAAATTTGCCCCTTCATTTTTTGAGATGCAACCCGCAATATTTTGGTTAAGACTTTTCATATGGGTAGCTACCCCCCTGGAGTGCCTACACTACGTAGTAGGCAGTTTTCTGGGGTCAGAATGACCCTAGGACTTACCGTTTTCGAGATATAAGCGATTTTTAGTTTTTTGGCAACACTTTCTTGCGATATATACATGTAATAGTTTTATATTTTGAGTTAGCGGTACTTTCTGGTATATATACATGTAATGGTTTTATATAATGGTTTGGCGGTACTTGCTTGCGAAATATACATTGCCATAGGTTGGTAACACATCGTAGCGTGACGTAATATATACATATAATAATTTTAGATAGTTTGACATAATACATATATGTATATATATATAATAATTTAGGTTTATAGGTAGCGTTTAGAGTGGCAACACTGGCTAAGTGAGGTTAGATAGCCACTTACCTTTCTGGTGATGGTATATTATACACTATTATGGTACATATATATATATATATATGATTATACACTGTAGTATTATATATGGTACATATAATTATATATGATACATATAATTATGTATGGTACATATAAATATTTATGATTATACACTGTAGCGTTATATATGGTATATATATTTACGTATGGTACATTAGCTCTGCTAAGTTGGTAACACTACCTGGAGGGAAAAATCTGGAGGGAAGAAAAGTGAGGTTAGGTTTGGCGCCAATTTTTTTTTTGGCGCGCAAATTTGGCGGGAAAATGTTCTTCTTACTCTTTCCGGATTAACGCGCTCTAACCACTATGCCATTTCCGGTTTTAAATCATTGCCTAGACTACTGTGCTTGTTTTTTTAATGTTATGTAGGATAGGAATGGATTTTAAAACAGACGACAGATATACTTTTCCATATGTTTGATTAGACCAGATAAATTTGGCTACAATGTATTAACTTCCAACGGACTCCTTTGGTGCTACTTACTCTAGTGGCTCGAAGGGGCAATAGCCACTAACCTTGCTTCAAGTAGGAACACATGTCAGTTCGTAAACAAAGTAGACACTTAATCACATGTTTCAATGTAAACAAAGCAGACTTTTAAAATCCCCATGCTTTTCTTATGGGGGTGTTTTACTTTATTTCTTGTTTGCTGGTGACTTTTTAGAAATACTGCTATTTTTCCCGAGTCCCTGGGATCAAGACTTTTAATTTAAGTCGTCTCCCATAATCCTGCAATTTTCCAAACTCCCACAATTTTGACGTAACAATTTCTCTTACAGAATTATATATAAAGATTAGGTATGTTTTAAATTTAATATCAATGTAATTATATCAATTACAAAAATTATATCAATGTAATCAATGTGATGTAATACCTATTTATAGACTTTATACTCAGCTTCAAAATAACATATTTTAGCAATTACAGTAGTGGTGCTTCGTACACTAAAGGCGGTCCCAAACTTCTCGCAAACAGAACTGAACATTCGGCCGAACATTCTCCCGAATTTTCACTGAACATTCCGTCCCGTATGTTCCCGTATGTATTCAAAAGTTCGTGCAGCTCCCACACTTCTCGCGAATACTCCGAACATTCGGAGTTCGGCCGAATGTTAGGACGTGTTCGAGAGAAGTGTGGGACCGACTTAAGTTTGTGCGAACCTTTGTTTTGCATTGTCGCACAGATTATCAATGAGCTCTCTGTAAGATTTGTTAAAGATATCGCAATGCGCCAAAGATGAACGATATTTAAAACACGCTTATCAAAAAATGTTCCGACACCTATGAAAAACCAAAGACTCAAGTCTGTAGCAAGAATCGTGCCTCTTATGAGGTAGAATCCGTTTCCTGTCGACCTATAGCCTACTCCCTACAGCCTACTCCCTATAGCCTACTCCCTAGCCATGATAATTTCTGTATCTACTGTGATCCGTCAAGTCGTTTGACCCATCTGTCGACCTATAGCCTACTCCCTACAGCCTACTCCCTATAGCCTACTCCCTAGCCATGATAATTTCTGTATCTACTGTGATCCGTCAAGTCGTTTGACCCATCTGTCGACCTATAGCCTACTCCCTACAGCCTACTCCCTATAGCCTACTCCCTAGCCATGATAATTTCTGTATCTACTGTGATCCGTCAAGTCGTTTGACCCATCTGTCGACCTATAGCCTACTCCCTACAGCCTACTCCCTATAGCCTACTCCCTAGCCATGATAATTTCTGTATCTACTGTGATCCGTCAAGTCGTTTGACCCATCTGTCGACCTATAGCCTACTCCCTACAGCCTACTCCCTATAGCCTACTCCCTATAGCCTACTCCCTACAGCCTACTCCTTACAGCCTACTCCCTACAGCCTACTCCCTACAGCCTACTCCCTACAGCCTACTCCCTACAGCCTACTCCCTACAGCCTACTCCCTATAGCCTACTCCCTATAGCCTACTCCCTACAGCCTACTCCCTACAGGCTACTCCCTATAGCCTACTCCCTACAGCCTACTCCCTATAGCCTACTCCCTACAGCCTACTCCCTACAGCCTACTCCCTACAGCCTACTCCCTACAGCCTACTCCCTACAGCCTACTCCCTACAGCCTACTCCCTACAGCCTACTCCCTATAGCCTACTCCCTATAGCCTACTCCCTACAGCCTACTCCCTACAGGCTACTCCCTATAGCCTACTCCCTACAGCCTACTCCCTATAGCCTACTCCCTACAGCCTACTCCCTACAGCCTACTCCCTATAGCTTACTCCCTACAGCCTACTCCCTACAGCCTACTCCCTACAGCCTACTCCCTATAGCCTACTCCCTACAGCCTACTCCCTACAGCCTACTCCCTATAGCCTACTCCCTACAGCCTACTCCCTACAGCCTACTCCCTACAGCCTACTCCCTACAGCCTACTCCCTACAGCCTACTCCCTACAGCCTACTCCCTACAGCCTACTCCCTATAGCCTACTCCCTATAGCCTACTCCCTACAGCCTACTCCCTACAGCCTACTCCCTACAGCCTACTCCCTACAGCCTACTCCCTACAGCCTACTCCCTACAGCCTACTCCCTACAGCCTACTCCCTACAGCCTACTCCCTACAGCCTACTCCCTACAGCCTACTCCCTACAGCCTACTCCCTACAGCCTACTCCCTACAGCCTACTCCCTATAGCCTACTCCCTAGCCATGATAATTTCTGTATCTACTGTGATCCGTCAAGTCGTTTGACCCATATTGTCTATTACTAGTAATTCCCATTGTAAGGCACTATCAAGTGGATATCAGAACAACGTTGACGCTAGAGGAGTGACATTAAAATTGTACATATACACAAAAGGAAACAATTACATAATTTTAAATTTATTTATACGTTTAACTGTGTGTTGTTTTTTAATCGCAGTATAAGTTTAAATCACAACTTTTGCAATACATTTCAGATTGACTAGTTTCAGTAAGAAATACCCACAATAACACTGTCTTAAATACCCTAAAAACAACTTCCAATTCTTTGCAAACCGATTTGCTCATAATAACGTACTATTAAACACTAATCATTCTTTACGAAATAAACACCTTGTACAGAATCTTTCGTAAATAATTATTAGTGTTTTATAGTATATCTTATATATATTTAAGAATGTTCAATATTTCGGTTATTCTTACCTCGGGGATGGGACTTAAGCTTAACGTGTAGTTTACCCATGACAAAGCAGTAATACAATAGAATATTTCGCCCCAACTGTCGAAAATTTTGTTTTGCACCAAGTTCGAGGAGTAGTCAAGTCGGGTTGGCAAAACCCTTTCGCCCGAGGCGCAAACGCCATTTTTCACCATACTAGACCATGAAATAAACACTATCATATAGTAGTATGTGTTAATAATGAAAAGAAATGTCAAAATATTTATTCATAATACAAAACAAAATCATCTAGATAAACCAAAATGAATGTAAACAATAACACATGAGCTTGGGAAAAAGAGAATGCAAGAAGTAATCATGTGACAAATACAAACAGGAGTAATCAGAATACAATCAGAAAAGAACAGCATTTTTTTGTTATGGTTTATATCAGCTGCTTTTCGGCCCTTGGGCCACAGAACGCTACTTTCAGTACACAATCATTGATTATACATTCAAAATCAATGATAAAAGTGACGTTCCGAAAACAGCTGATACCGTCTGAGTGGTGTGTTCATTTAGTTGTGAAGCTGTTTGGTTCCAGACCTGCTCGTGGGCGTGCTGAGCGTGCTGACGGACATCGTGTGGCGCAGCACTGTGGCCTGGAACGCCGGCAACATCGCCTGCAAGGTCATCCGCTTCTCGCAGGCAAGTGGACAAATGTGTTGAAGAATGAGTTTAGGCAGGAACATACGTTGGACCTACGGAAAATACTATCAAAACTTCAAGGACATCACAACGGTTATCAGAAGCTACTTCTTATCTCTAGTCCTTTCTTATTATTAGAAGGCTAGCCAAAAGGGAGCACAGTTTTGTGTGCTCAGGTCCAATATAATTTATGTGCACGTAATATAAAACAGCTTACCATCAAACTGTATGAATATGGTTTGTACAACATATTAAAAGAACAATGCAATTTTATTCACGAGACACAAACGCTTTTAATAAAAAGTCATTTGATATCCTAAGAATGTATAGACAGTGATCAATGACAGTTGTATCTTATATAAAGCTTTAATGAAAATGTTTAAGAACTTTATTCCTAATCTAACCGACAAACCATAGAGTTTCAGGCTAGTAGTGTTCGAACCAGTTAACTACACTTTTATCATTGACTATGTATACTGAAGTATTTATAGTCAATGCTTTTATTTTACTCACAGTCTGTCTGGCAGTGTGGATTTTGTCACAGTTTGATCAGTCACTGGATGATGTTGAGTGAAAGGGAAAAACTTTGTCACTGATCCCACTAGATTGTCTCAGTAGTTAATGTCCAGTCACAGTTACATCTAGGGATGATGCTCTGTAAAAATTCCTACAGTTGGAAGTAAACACTTTGTCACTGATCCCACTCGAGTGTTACAGTTGTTAATTTCCAGTCACAGTTCCATCTATGGAATATGCTCTGTGAAAATTCCTGCTGTTGGAAGTAAACACTTTGTCACTGATCCCACTCGAGTGTCACAGTTATTAATGTCCAGTCACAGTTCCATCTAGGGAAGATGCTCTGTGAAAATTCCTGCTGTTGGAATTAAACACTTTTTAACTGATCCCACTCGAGAATCACAGTTGTGTCACAGTTCAGTTGTTAATTTCCAGTCACAGTTCCATCTATGGAATATGCTCTGTGAAAATTCCTGCAGTTTAAAGTAAACACTTTGTCACTGGTTCCATGGGAGTGTCACAGTTGTTAATTTCCAGTCACAGTTCCCTCTATGGAATATGCTCTGTGAAAATTCCTGCAGTTGGAAGTAAACACTTTGTCACTGGTTCCACTGGAGTGTCACAGTTGTTAATTTCCAGTCACAGATCCATATAGGGAATATGCTCTATTAAAATTCCTGCAGTTGGAAGTAAACACTTTTGTCACTGGTTCCACTGGAGTATCACAGTTTTTAAATTCCAGTCACAGTTCCATCGATGGAATAAGCTCTCTGAACATTCCTGCAGTTGGAAGTAAACACTTTTGTCACTGGTTCCACTGGAGTGTCAGTTGTTAATTTCCAGTCACAGTTCCATCGATGGAATATGCTCTGTGAAAATTCCTGCAGTTGGAAGTAAACACTTTTGTCACTGGTTCCACTGGAGTGTCAGTTGTTAAATTCCAGTCAAAGTTCCATCGATGGAATATGCTCTGTGAAAATTCCTGCAGTTGGAAGTTAACACTTTTGTCACTGGTTCCACTGGAGTGTCAGTTGTTAAATTCCAGTCAAAGTTCCATCGATGGAATATGCTCTGTGAAAATTCCTGCAGTTGGAAGTAAACACTTTTGTCACTGGTTCCACTCGAGTGTCACAGTTGTTAATTTTCGTATCCGATATTTCTTGGCTCCGTGCCAGCCACTATAACTCTAGTGAGGGCGATAAAATCTTTCAAACCTCGAGAAAACATCTTGAGGCTTTTAAATATTTATTATTTGTCGCGTTATTTTGGACATTTTGATTTCCTGTTTGATCTAAAATTGTGTATGCCGTATAAAACTGGTCAAGAATTAGAATGCCGAGAGGAAATAGATTTACAACTTGATTTACTTAAGCAAATCTTAACAATTAGAATTCGGTCTACATTATTTTGTCCTCTTATATTTGTATTCCAACTAATATATGAGTTATGTTTTTGAGCTCCCTTTATGTTTAAAATAGGAAGGTTAATTTGTTTTCATACCGATTAAAATATAGGACAAACCCACGGGGCTTCAAAGCAATGTATACATAACCCTTTAAGGAGGGACACCCCATGTTATTTCATTTTAGTTTTGCCCCCAAGTTCAGAGGAGAATATAGCGCTGACTGTCCCTGATAATTCACCTTGGTTCCGTGGCGCGATTCTCCTTTAAACGTAAAAACGAGTTCGCACGCAGCACGCTGACGTGAGGGAAGTGAATTTCCACATAAAAAACTATAAAAACTCAAAATCAGTTAAAAACATACAATTATTCCAATTTTTATTCAAATCTGAAAATATTGATTTTTTGGCTGTTTTGATGCTCCTGGTTCTATTTACCTGCAATGCTGGGAATACAATTTTGTTCATTATAAGGTTAGGAGAAGGTCCAGTCAGGCTTTAAAGTAGGCGTGAGGTTGCTGGAGATGTTAAAAGTACACCAACAAATGAATAACAGGCTTTTCTAATGTAAAACCCCCATAAGACAACGTACTGCGTTTGGTCAATACACATTTTCTTTAATAACTCGGTAAATATTTATGCTAGAATGAGGAGAGAGGGCTTAAAACTTTCGCCTAACTAATTCCCATCTTTTTCCACGCATTAACTTTGCATCCGGGGCTTTTCTGACCCTTTTTGGGCCCAAAAACTCGAAATTTGAAAGATTAATCCCCAAAAAAATGGGTTTAGAGTTTTCCGATTGTTTTGCCCAACAAACTTGTCCAACAGATTATAGAAAGGAACGTCCCTACCAAATTTGAAGTAAATCGGATAAAAAATGCGACCGCTAGAGTGCATACACACACACATATATATACACATGAACTTCAATTTGAATATATATATATATATATATGTCTATATATATAAAATTTTGAACGACCCCCCAAAACGTGTTCAGGGGGTCACGTTAGGAACTTCTATGGTGGTCCCGGGCTTAAGTTTCACCGTGCGGGTCATGCTAATAGTTCACTTTCCAAAGGAAATTCACTAATAATAACTTTTTTGAAAACAAACTAATAAATAACAGCTTCCTATCAATATACTTCAGCCAGCTGTTAGAGTTTTAACAATTAACTTTATCCATAAACACCTTAATCTGCTTCAAATAAAGTCAAATATGCGATGGGGACTCTATCTGTTTTTGGGGGGCGACGTTCTAATTAGAAATCGTTTTTCCATAAGCGTGTCCTATTATAGGGTTAATCGTGGCTTGAAGGGGCCATGGACCCTAACCCTTCTCTTATACGCCTCGTCAATTTTCTTTTACTATTTACATGCTGGGGAACATAAAACGATATAAGTAGGAACACATGTAGACTCTTGATAACATATTTTAATGTAAACAAAGCAGACGTTTTAAAATCCCCATGCTTTTTTTATGGGTGATGTTTTACGTTATTTATTGTTTGCTGGTAACTTTTTGGAGTACTGATATTTTTTCCGAGGCCCTGGGATCAAGACCTTTAATTTAAGCATTCTACCATCATCCTGCAAGTTGCTAAACTCCCAGAATTATTTTGACTTTAAAATTTCCCATACACAACTATATGTAAAAATGTACATTGTTCAAAGTTACCATGTATTCCTTATGGAAATTGAAACAGCTGATCTTGATTCGTAGCTGTTCCACGGGCTGCCCCTAGAAAGCAGCACACATCTGTCATAGTTTACTCTATGCTTTATGTTTATTTTTAAAGTTTGGGTCAATATTTTTCAAGTGTAGATGTTATTTTGTTATGGCGTTTAATTTACAGTTTGCAATATTGAACATGGATCTCGACTTTTGCATTGTTCACATGATTCTTGACAGTTCGTGTTTGTTTCATGCGATCAGCTATTTGGTTTATGGACGTAAGCTAGATCACCTTATCCGTAATAAATGCACACTCCACAGATGGCTTGGGCTTTGATAAATTATTAAACGCTATCTTAGAAGAACTCTACAGTCAAAGAAGCCCGCCATTTCACGTATCTGGTACTTCTGGCACCATCGTCTGGCATCATCTGGTACTATCTGGCACTTCGTCCTATGAACGTGTCTGGTGGCTCCCTGGAGAGGTTCGCACAGAATGTATCTGGTACTTCTGGCACCATCGTCTGGCATTATCTGGTACTATCTGGCACTTCGTCCTATGAACTATCTGGTGGCTCCCTGGAGTGGTTCACGCAGAATGTATCTGGTACTTCTGGCGTCATCGTCTGGCATCATCTGGTACTATCTGGCACTTCGTCCTATGAACGTATCTGGTGGCTCCCTGGAGTGGTTCACGCAGAATGTATCTGGTACTTCTGGCACCATCGTCTGGCATCATCTGGTACTATCTGGCACTTCGTCCTATGAACGTATCTGGTGGCTCCCTGGAGTGGTTCACGCAGAATGTATCTGGTACTTCTGGCACCATCGTCTGGCATCATCTGGTACTATCTGGCACTTCGTCCTATGAACGTATCTGGTGGCTCCCTGGAGTGGTTCACGCAGAATGTATCTGGTACTTCTGGCACCATCGTCTGGCATCATCTGGTACTATCTGGCACTTCGTCCTATGAACGTATCTGGTGGCTCCCTGGAGTGGTTCACGCAGAATGTATCTGGTACTTCTGGCACCATCGTCTGGCATCATCTGGTACTATCTGGCACTTCGTCCTATGAACGTATCTGGTGGCTCCCTGGAGTGGTTCAAGCAGAATGTATCTGGTACTTCTGGCACCATCGTCTGGCATCATCTGGTACTATCTGGCACTTCGTCCTATGAACGTATCTGGTGGCTCCCTGGAGTGGTTCACGCAGAATGTATCTGGTACTTCTGGCACCATCGTCTGGCATCATCTGGTACTATCTGGCACTTCGTCCTATGAACGTATCTGGTGGCTCCCTGGAGTGGTTCAAGCAGAATGTATCTGGTACTTCTGGCACCATCGTCTGGCATCATCTGGTACTATCTGGCACTTCGTCCTATGAACGTATCTGGTGGCTCCCTGGAGTGGTTCAAGCAGAATGTATCTGGTACTTCTGGCACCATCGTCTGGCATCATCTGGTACTATCTGGCACTTCGTCCTATGAACGTATCTGGTGGCTCCCTGGAGAGGTTCGCGCAGAATGTATCTGGTACTTCTGGCACCATCGTCTGGCATCATCTGGTACTATCTGGCACTTCGTCCTATGAACGTATCTGGTGGCTCCCTGGAGTGGTTCACGCAGGATGTATCTGGTACTTCTGGCACCATCGTCTGGCATCATCTGGTACTATCTGGCACTTCGTCCTATGAACGTATCTGGTGGCTCCCTGGAGAGGTTCGCGCAGAATGTATCTGGTACTTCTGGCACCATCGTCTGGCATCATCTGGTACTATCTGGCACTTCGTCCTGTGAACATATGTGGTGGCTCCCTGGAGGTTCGCGCAGTTCAGGAAACCCGACTACCTGACTCAGGTATTCGCGCAGTTAATGCCCGCCCATAAAAAGCCCACAGTTTCGCAAATTGTTTGGGGCTCCGCCCCTCTTACAAGTGACTTACTTACTCACGAATAATTCCCAATCTTCCGATCTAGCCAGCAAGCTGAAACTTGGTATACAAATACTTTAGGTCTAAAATATGAAAAACATCGGGATTTGATACTGATTCTACTGTAGGGCTTTGGCCCACGGGTTGTCAAAGTGGCAATGTCTCTCTACTGTCATTCTTATAGTCACTGATCTGGTAGCATAAACAGATGTAACTTATTCAAAAATGTAATATACCAGAGTAAAACATAAGCCTGTTCCCGTTACGCAAATGTTTTAGGACTCAGCGCTCTGACCTTTATGGCATGCTGAAGGAGGTGTCCGTTGTCCAGTTCAACTTGAAAATTAGTTAACCGGTTGAACTGAAATTTCACATGAACGTGATTAATGTATAAGGGTTTTAGGTAGGCTTATTCACATTTCAAAAATCCCTATGGCTACGCCCCACTGGTCTCTAAAGCTCAAGCATTATTTTTATGGATATTTATTTGTTTATTTTTACCATGGAAACATTTTTAAAGCATCTGGGATAATATGAAGATCCCCGTGCGAAGAACTGGACACTAGCAGCACAAATAATTGAAACGATATTTAATTTAATTCAGTTTACGCGAGCAAAGCCGCAACGTCTATAGTCAATAGTTTATAATACAAAGCCAAACTATCCCCTGGAACTTTTGAGAAATTCGCAAGTGTTTTCAATGATACCCATGAACCAACCATATACTCGAATTAGAAAGAAATTACAGAAAATATCAGTGTTTTATGCAGCCTCAGGTAAGATCATGAATTAAAATAAAATTTCAAGTTAAAAGACATATTTGAATATTGGGATTTGATGAGTTATCAGATGTTATTTCTCTATTAAAACAGGAGTTCTAGCGAAGCTGTTGGACAAAACTAGCAATAACGGTATTTAAACAGAGTTGAAACCAAAATGAATCTTTTTTATTCGATAATGAGACCATCAAGGACGTTGCGTGACGGCTGGTAGTTCATTGATCTCCTCCATTATTTCCTCTTGTACCTGTTATCAGTTCTTCAGTGATAACACTGACCCATACATATCAACACCTAAACTCAACGGCGGACCATAAGTTTACAAGGGGTTCGTGCAGAGAGTGTTTAAAAGTAAGCCAATTTTTATTACACCCGTTTTAACGTTAAACTCGATATTTCCTCGGTTTTATTATTATATTTTTTCTTGTACATTTTCCTAAGACCTTTGGGTTTATGTAGGTTGTTTATTGCATAATTTTTGTTTCATGGGCATCTTATATAATATGGATTAGAGTTAAATATTTATTATTTACATGAATATATTACTTAGGTTTCCACGGTTATTTTAGAGGTGACTAACTATGCTATTTTAATACTTTTCCACCCAATATTTTAAATCTTTCAAAACTGAACTAACTCTTTCGGGAAGATTTATATTGTAATTTATATTAATAAATAGACTTTTATTTAAAATACTAGGCTTCACTCACGAAACCTAAGTATTAACCTGACCAGCAGACCAGCACTATCAAATCTTGTTTATGTTTTACCAACCTGACCAGCACTATCAAATCTTGTTTATGTTTTACCATATGACTTCCTTTGCAGTAACTGTGAAGCATCTTAACTACAGCTGGTAATTTGATAACCGACATCTTCCCACAAGATTTGCATTGCATTGCGAATATGCATTACACCGGACCCATTGAGTGGAGCCCTCAGATTGGATGTAGACATTTTCAGGTCTACATCCAAAAGATTAATCAAAATCAAAATGTTATCAAATGTTTATTTGATATGTTAGCTATGTTGACAATTTTAGCTTAATCGGTCCATTAGTGCGTTTGTATGATGGAAGTCTAAACATCCATCCATACATACCTACATATACAGTACATCCAAACTTTCAAATTTATAAAATGCATGAAAAAATCTCTTTATTAATAATTTATCTGTATTTGCTACATATTTGTGAGTTTCAAAAACAAAAACCCGATTCTTAGCTTAAAACTACCTGTTAAACCTAATTAGTATACGAAATATCAAACAGACCCAGATATCACGAGTATACCAGTTCAGTCTCTTACTTTCAGGCGATGTTTTCAAGCCAAAAGCTAGATAATAAATAAACAAGTATCAAGAACAAGTATCAAGTATCCTCAACAAGTATCTTCCCGAATAACTAGCAAGAAACCATTGCACGAGGACAGTTGCAGTTGAGGGAGCGGTCGCAGGCTTGGTGGTTTACATGGATATCGTCGTTGATTGGCGCGATGCCGCCGGCCGCCGACAGTTATGGTACAGGCCGCGAAATCAAGCGACGAAACTCGTTAACTCCAAAACTAGATTCCCAGTCGCTGGTTAATTAGTTTACCTTTATTCCTCTCAAGTGCTGAAAAAACATACGAATTTGTTTTATTTTTTAATTTGATTGTTAACTAGTTTATTATGACATGTAAAGAGTTCCTTGCTGCTATCAGAGAAGGTGACACTCGCTTTTGCTTGACTTTAAACAGGATTAATGAGTTCCCTTGCGATTGAGACTTCCTCATTGTGACTGCATTAGCTCTGCTAAAAAAACAGTCGACGTTTCGCATTAGTGGCAAGCAGTACGGGGGAACGGAATCGCCTGTCGCAGGTAAAACTTTAGGAGCTGATATTAACAGTCGACGTTTCGCATTAGTGGCAAGCAGTACGGGGGAACGGAATCGCCTGTCGCAGGTAAAACTTTAGGAGCTGGTATTAACAGTCGACGTTTCGCATTAGTGGCAAGCAGTACGGGGGAACGGAATCGCCTGTCGCAGGTAAAACTTTAGGAGCTGATATTAACAGGCGTTATTTTCATTCTTCCGGCCAATTAAAAAAGCTTACCTTTGCATGAACGTATTTAAAGAGTAGAATAACGTTTTTCATAAAATATATTGGTTCAAGCGCTTTCGTTTGTAAAAAATATTTTATAAAATATATTATAAGGTGAAAAATAAGGATTACATTTTCGGGACGTTCAAGAAAAGAATATTATATGAACCAGCACAAAAGACTTGTAATGTAAATGCATGAGAGGAAAATAATACAAGTATCTAATATATGAATTTAAGCATAACAATATTTCCCCCTCCCCCCTCCCGTAGTAAACGCCTCCAAACAAAAGGACTTCCCCATCTCCACACCGAAGTTGCGCACCTGACCCATGTACCTGAGACCTCACCGTTTGCATGACGCATGGCCCTGAAATGTGTCACTCATGTCACTCTTTATGCATAAATGACTTGGGACTTCCAAAAATTTGTACTTTGCACTCACCCATACCAGCCACCCGATTGACCAATGACCGGGGAATTTAAAAGGGGGACTTTCTTTCGGTATATTTGGAAAAATACCTTATCGTTCTGTTTCCGTTTTAGAGGCTAATTAAAACTGAAACTATTGATAGGACAGCAGCTCTCTTCCCTCCTCGGCATACTGTGGCGAACCACCAACGCATGTGAGAGCTTCCTCTCGCAGTTCAACAAGGAGTGCTCATCACCACATCCGAATGTTGGCTGCACTCTCGGCATACTGTGGCGAACCACCAACGCATGTGAGAGCTTCCTCTCGCAGTTCAACAAGGAGTGCTCATCACCACATCCGAATGTTGGCTGCACTCTCGGCATACTGTGGCGAACCACCAACGCATGTGAGAGCTTCCTCTCGCGGTTCAACAAGGAGTGCTCATCACCACATCCGAATGTTGGCTGCACTCTCGGCATACTGTGGCGAACCACCAACGCATGTGAGAGCTTCCTCTCGCGGTTCAACAAGGAGTGCTCATCACCACATCCGAATGTTGGCTGCACTCTCGGCATACTGTGGCGAACCACCAACGCATGTGAGAGCTTCCTCTCGCAGTTCAACAAGGAGTGCTCATCACCACATCCGAATGTTGGCTGCACTCTCGGCATACTGTGGCGAACCACCAACGCATGTGAGAGCTTCCTCTCGCGGTTCAACAAGGAGTGCTCATCACCACATCCGAATGTTGGCTGCACTCTCGGCATACTGTGGCGAACCACCAACGCATGTGAGAGCTTCCTCTCGTGGTTCAACAAGGAGTGCTCATCACCACATCCGAATGTTGGCTGCACTCTCGGCATACTGTGGCGAACCACCAACGCATGTGAGAGCTTCCTCTCGCGGTTCAACAAGGAGTGCTCATCACCACATCCGAATGTTGGCTGCACTCTCGGCATACTGTGGCGAACCACCAACGCATGTGAGAGCTTCCTCTCGCGGTTCAACAAGGAGTGCTCATCACCACATCCGAATGTTGGCTGCACTCTCGGCATACTGTGGCGAACCACCAACGCATGTGAGAGCTTCCTCTCGCGGTTCAACAAGGAGTGCTCATCACCACATCCGAATGTTGGCTGCACTCTCGGCATACTGTGGCGAACCACCAACGCATGTGAGAGCTTCCTCTCGCGGTTCAACAAGGAGTGCTCATCACCACATCCGAATGTTGGCTGCACTCTCGGCATACTGTGGCGAACCACCAACGCATGTGAGAGCTTCCTCTCGCGGTTCAACAAGGAGTGCTCATCACCACATCCGAATGTTGGCTGCACTCTCGGCATACTATGGCGAACCACCAACGCATGTGAGAGCTTCCTCTCGCGGTTCAACAAGGAGTGCTCATCACCACATCCGAATGTTTATGTATTCTTTAGGAACTTAAAATCTATAAAAACAGACGCGTATGTGCTGTTGAGGTCCCTAACAATCGAAAGGAAACCTTTGAGGGAACGGGCTTTCTTGTTAAGAAGATTGAGCAACTAATTAACAAAGCAATCGAAGTACAAAATTCAATAAATGGGTAGGATACAAGAATTCGCGTATTTTTTAGCTTTAACACATGCTTTTTGACAATTAGTTGTTATTTATTTTCACCTTTGTTTAACCACCTATAAGATTTATCGAAGAGTAGGTGCGCAATTTCGGCGACTACCTGAATTTTAGTGCGCAACTCCAACATACTACAGCTAGAATAATTCAAATTCTTTATTTTTAGCTGACACCAAAAACTGTAAATGTAACTTTAATTCACTGAAGATGAATGGTTTTTGCGACGAAGGTATTTTACGAGTATATGTCTTATGTATACGGTAGAGTAGTGAGTATTAAAAATAATTTAACAAATTTAATAAGAGAGTTTTTATAGCTTCGTATTTAAATTTACACCAGTATTCAATCCCTGAAAGTCAGTACGGTATAAATTAGTTTAGGTTCGGGAAAGAGAGATGAGCGCAACAGAACCCACTAGATTAATACTAGCCCACTAGAACTAATTTGTTCTTCAAATATTCGTCGTTTATATATTAAAATAATATTTGGTCGAATTTTGACCGTTGGGTGGTCTCTAGTTATTATTCATTTTTTACCAATCGCGGAGAGTTTTCACAGCTTTTAGAGTATTAATGAGGGATTAAGTTTAATATTTTTGTAGTTGAGCCAACACAGTGTTCAGTAGACTTGTCCAACTCAGCTCGGCGTTCACTCAGTTCACACGGTCGTGTTTCCGTACATTTAGTGAGGTCAGAACGTGATTTTCATGTATCCTTTACTAGACGACCACACGCAGCCTGTGATGATGTCATGATACAGATGAGTCAGATCCTCTACAACTAGAGGGTGACTCGTTCTCAAAACGTGGTTCATTCAGTTTAAGCAAGAAAAAAAGCTTACTGCTGCCATGGTGATCAAACTAAATCGATGCTCATAAGATTATACGGAAAACAATCAAGAGTATTCATACCATAGATACAAATTAAAATTGTATTTAAAATTGAATTAATTGACTTTTTAACTAATACATGTATAGCACACGGTAGAAAAATGAACATTTTATTTTAAAATACTATATTTATTCAAATATATTTTCAACCGTGCGTTCGTTTGCCTTTGTTCACTGTGGTTTGTTTACATTCTATCCTTCATTAAAGGTTCACTTTTCCACCTCAGTTGAACACTCTACATTAACTAAGCACTACTGACTACTGACTACAACTACGTTCGTCATTGGCCCCGAAACTCCAAAGCAGCCCAGCTGTTGATTTACAGAAACATCTGTGTCAGTTGGCACTGTACTGACTCTCATTAGTGTTGTTGTGTTGGTAACAGCGTGATAACTGGGCTGGTTTCGACCATTTTCACCCACTACAAAGATTTATCATCACTACTTTTTTGTTCCCAGATTTAAAAAATATATATATATATATATTAATAACTACTATTTACCCAGATTTTAAACATCAGACATGTAATGACAGGTTTATTAAGGAAATCAGCAAAGTAAAAATTCTTCAATTTTACTCGAAAATGTACAAAGGAAATACAATTTTTGTAATTTAGCCAAAATCCTCAGCTTTCCTAGTATAATCATTTACAAATGTAACAGGAGTGTGCTATATGCTGTGTTAATATTTGTAATATAGACATTATCCGAAAAGTTTAATTTTCCCGTGTAGAGTCCACGCTCTGGTATGGAGTGTATGGTGTGTATGGTGCGTTCTGGTATGGTGTGTATGGTGTGTATGGTGCGCTCTGGTATGGTGTGTATGGTGCGCTCTGGTATGGAGTGTATGGTACGCTCTGGTATGGTGTGTATGGTGCGCTCTGGTATGGTGTGTATGGTACGCTCTGGTATGGTGTGTATGGTGCGCTCTGGTATGGTGTGTATGGTGCGCTCTGGTATGGAGTGTATGGTGCGTTCTGGTATGGTGTGTATGGTACGCTCTGGTATGGTGTGTATAGTACGCTCTGGTATGGTGTGTATGGTGCGCTCTGGTATGGTGTGTATGGTGCGCTCTGGTATGGTGTGTATGGTGCGCTCTGGTATGGTGTGTATGGTGCGCTCTGGTATGGTGTGTATGGTGCGCTCTGGTATGGTGTGTATGGTGCGCTCTGGTATGGTGTGTATGGTTCGCTCTGGTATGGTGTGTATGGTGCGCTCTGGTATGGAGTGTATGGTTTGCTCTGGTATGGTGTGTATGGTGCGCTCTGGTATGGTGTGTATGGTGCGCTCTGGTATGGTGTGTATGGTGCGCTCTGGTATGGTGTGTATGGTGCGCTCGGGTATGGTGTGTATGGTGCGCTCTGGTATGGTGTGTATGGTGCGCTCTGGTATGGTGTGTATGGTTCGCTCTGGTATGGTATGTATGGTGCGCTCTGGTATGGTGTGTATGGTGCGCTCTGGTATGGTGTGTATGGTGCGCTCTGGTATGGTGTGTATGGTGCGCTCTGGTATGGTGTGTATGGTTCGCTCTGGTATGGTGTGTATGGTGCGCTCTGGTATGGAGTGTATGGTGCGTTCTGGTATGGTGTGTATGGTACGCTCTGGTATGGTGTGTATGGTACGCTCTGGTATGGTGTGTATGGTGCGCTCTGGTATGGTGTGTATGGTACGCTCTGGTATGGTGTGTATGGTGCGCTCTGGTATGGTGTGTATGGTGCGCTCTGGTATGGTGTGTATGGTGCGCTCTGGTATGGTGTGTATGGTGCGCTCTGGTATGGTGTGTATGGTGCGCTCGGGTATGGTGTGTATGGTGCGCTCTGGTATGGTGTGTATGGTGCGCTCTGATATGGTGTGTATGGTGCGTTCTGGTATGGTGTGTATGGTGTGTATGTTGCGCTCTGGTATGGTGTGTATGGTGCGCTCTGGTATGGTGTGTATGGTGCGCTCTGATATGGTGTGTATGGTGCGCTCTGGTATGGTGTGTATGGTGCGCTCTGGTATGGTGTGTATGGTGCGCTCTGATATCGTGTGTATGGTGCGCTCTGATATGGTATGTATGGTGCGCTCTGGTATGGTGTGTATGGTGCGCTCTGGTATGGTGTGTATGGTGCGCTCTGGTATGGTGTGTATGGTGCGCTCTGGTATGGTGTGTATGGTGCGCTCTGGTATGGTGTGTATGGTGCGCTCTGGTATGGTGTGTATGGTGCACTCTGGAATGGTGTGTATGGTGCGCTCTGGTATGGTGTGTATGGTGCGCTCTGGTATGGTGTGTATGGTGCGCTCTGGAATGGTGTGTATGGTGCGCTCTGGTATGGTGTGTATGGTGCGCTCTGGTATGGTGTGTATGGTGCACTCTGGAATGGTGTGTATGGTGCGCTCTGGTATGGTGTGTATGGTGCGCTCTGGTATGGTGTGTATGGTGCGCTCTGGTATGGTGTGTATGGTGCGCTCTGGTATGGTGTGTATGGTGCGCTCTGGTATGGTGTGTATGGTGCGCTCTGGTATGGTGTGTATGGTGCGCTCTGGTATGGTGTGTATGGTGCGCTCTGGTATGGAGTGTATGGTGCGCTCTGGTATGGTGTGTATGGTTCGCTCTGGTATGGTGTGTATGGTGCGCTCTGGTATGGAGTGTATGGTGCGTTCTGGTATGGTGTGTATGGTACGCTCTGGTATGGTGTGTATGGTGCGCTCTGGTATGGTGTGTATGGTGCGCTCTGGTATGGTGTGTATGGTGCGCTCTGGTATGGTGTGTATGGTGCGCTCTGGTATGGTGTGTATGGTGCACTCTGGAATGGTGTGTATGGTGCGCTCTGGTATGGTGTGTATGGTGCGCTCTGGTATGGTGTGTATGGTGCGCTCTGGAATGGTGTGTATGGTGCGCTCTGGTATGGTGTGTATGGTGCGCTCTGGTATGGTGTGTATGGTGCGCTCTGGTATGGTGTGTATGGTGCACTCTGGAATGGTGTGTATGGTGCGCTCTGGTATGGTGTGTATGGTGCGCTCTGGTATGGTGTGTATGGTGCGCTCTGGTATGGTGTGTATGGTGCGCTCTGGTATGGTGTGTATGGTGCGCTCTGGTATGGTGTGTATGGTGCGCTCTGGTATGGTGTGTATGGTGCGCTCTGGAATGGTGTGATAGTTTGGAGAATGACAAATGCAACTAATTCTAAAAGTATCTATTGCAATTACTAGGAGAATTCAAACTTCCTATAAATTGCCCTTTTTTAATTTGGTAATTTTCGCTGGTTGGTCTTGTTGGGTTTTAATTCTGAGTGTTTGTAAACAAATATAAACTCTGTTTTTTCTCAACATATTTTACCACGGCTACACAACAAATTTCAAACAATTACTGTCAGGGGAGTAACATTAAAGAATTTAGTTTAACAAGAGAACCAAACTGTGTTAGATTTGTAAATGAATTTGTATATCACATCCGGTAAGAACAAATTAGAACAGGTAAAGACATGCTACAGTTAAAAGATCTTTCTATAGTTTGGTCGACGTTATTCCAATATTTTAACTAAGTTTTGTATTATTTTTATGCTTTATTTCTGTATGTAATATCGTACAAATGGGACTTATTCAAAGGTATGATGTAATTGAAATGAATAAAATGAGTTTGAACTTATTTAACTATTTTGAATCATGCCTAAATCATCAAATAAAATACAAATTAACTTAAAATATAAAGAACTTTGGATACCCCTTGGGTGGAGCCCTTCGGAATCAAACCCCTTTACTACATTTGACCTAAAGAATCAGTGTATCAAATTTCACCTCTCTAGTATATGTAAGTTAAAGATTTAGTGATACGTCAGTGAGGGCTTTGGCTAACATACATTAAAGAAGATTAATTATATACTAGATGTTATCGCCCAGCGAATGATTTATAAAAACTAAGTCAGTTGTGTGTGCTGCATTCTGTGGTTAGCCCGTGGAACTACTACATAAGGAATACATGGGAACTTTGAGCCTCCGTGGGGTAAAGCCCTAATAATTTTCGCAACTATAATATGCCTATATGTTACTTAGGACTATCAAGTACCTCTCTGCCAAATTCTAGCTCAATCAGTCCAGTGGTTAGAGCGTGATTGAGCCACAAATATCTAAACAAAGAAATAAACAAACTTACAATCTTTCACATTTTATAATATTAGTAGGATTAAAAGTGTGTTATACCAAACCTTTCATTGGTGGCGTGGTTTTTAATATATGCTCAAAGTAAAAGTGTGTTATACCAAACCTTTCATGGTCGGCGTGGTTTTTAATATATGCTCTACTGTAAAAGTGTGTTATACCAAACCTTTCATCGGTGGCGTGGTTTTTAATATATGCTCAAAGTAAAAGTGTGTTATACCAAACCTTTCATGGGTGGCGTGGTTTTTAATATATGCTCAAAGTAAAAGTGTGTTATACCAAACCTTTCATCGGTGGCGTGGTTTTTAATATATGCTCAAAGTAAAAGTGTGTTATACCAAACCTTTCATCGGTGGCGTGGTTTTTAATATATGCTCAAAGTAAAAGTGTGTTATACCAAACCTTTCATCGGTGGCGTGGTTTTTAATATATGCTCTACTGTAAAAGTGTGTTATACCAAACCTTTCATCGGTGGCGTGGTTTTTAATATATGCTCAAAGTAAAAGTGTGTTATACCAAACCTTTCATGGGTGGCGTGGTTTTTAATATATGCTCAAAGTAAAAGTGTGTTATACCAAACCTTTCATCGGTGGCGTGGTTTTTAATATATGCTCAAAGTAAAAGTGTGTTATACCAAACCTTTCATGGGTGGCGTGGTTTTTAATATATGCTCAAAGTAAAAGTGTGTTATACCAAACCTTTCATGGGTGGCGTGGTTTTTAATATATGCTCAAAGTAAAAGTGTGTTATACCAAACCTTTCATCGGTGGCGTGGTTTTTAATATATGCTCAAAGTAAAAGTGTGTTATACCAAACCTTTCATCGGTGGCGTGGTTTTTAATATATGCTCAAAGTAAAAGTGTGTTATACCAAACCTTTCATCGGTGGCGTGGTTTTTAATATATGCTCAAAGTAAAAGTGTGTTATACCAAACCTTTCATCGGTGGCGTGGTTTTTAATATATGCTCTACTGTAAAAGTGTGTTATACCAAACCTTTCATCGGTGGCGTGGTTTTTAATATATGCTCAAAGTAAAAGTGTGTTATACCAAACCTTTCATGGGTGGCGTGGTTTTTAATATATGCTCAAAGTAAAAGTGTGTTATACCAAACCTTTCATCGGTGGCGTGGTTTTTAATATATGCTCTACTGTAAAAGTGTGTTATACCAAACCTTTCATGGGGGGCGTGGTTTTTAATATATGCTCAAAGTAAAAGTGTGTTATACCAAACCTTTCACGGATGGCGTGGTTTTTAATATATGCTCAAAGTAAAAGTGTGTTATACCAAACCTTTCATCGGTGGCGTGGTTTTTAATATATGCTCAAAGTAAAAGTGTGTTATACCAAACCTTTCATCGGTGGCGTGGTTTTTAATATATGCTCAAAGTAAAAGTGTGTTATACCAAACCTTTCATCGGTGGCGTGGTTTTTAATATATGCTCAAAGTAAAAGTGTGTTATACCAAACCTTTCATCGGTGGCGTGGTTTTTAATATATGCTCAAAGTAAAAGTGTGTTATACCAAACCTTTCATCGGTGGCGTGGTTTTTAATATATGCTCAAAGTAAAAGTGTGTTATACCAAACCTTTCATCGGTGGCGTGGTTTTTAATATATGCTCAAAGTAAAAGTGTGTTATACCAAACCTTTCATGGGTGGCGTGGTTTTTAATATATGCTCAAAGTAAAAGTGTGTTATACCAAACCTTTCATCGGTGGCGTGGTTTTTAATATATGCTCAAAGTAAAAGTGTGTTATACCAAACCTTTCATCGGTGGCGTGGTTTTTAATATATGCTCAAAGTAAAAGTGTGTTATACCAAACCTTTCATCGGTGGCGTGGTTTTTAATATATGCTCAAAGTAAAAGTGTGTTATACCAAACCTTTCATCGGTGGCGTGGTTTTTAATATATGCTCAAAGTAAAAGTGTGTTATACCAAACCTTTCATCGGTGGCGTGGTTTTTAATATATGCTCAAAGTAAAAGTGTGTTATACCAAACCTTTCATCGGTGGCGTGGTTTTTAATATATGCTCAAAGTAAAAGTGTGTTATACCAAACCTTTCATCGGTGGCGTGGTTTTTAATATATGCTCAAAGTAAAAGTGTGTTATACCAAACCTTTCATCGGTGGCGTGGTTTTTAATATATGCTCAAAGTAAAAGTGTGTTATACCAAACCTTTCATCGGTGGCGTGGTTTTTAATATATGCTCAAAGTAAAAGTGTGTTATACCAAACCTTTCATCGGTGGCGTGGTTTTTAATATATGCTCAAAGTAAAAGTGTGTTATACCAAACCTTTCATCGGTGGCGTGGTTTTTAATATATGCTCAAAGTAAAAGTGTGTTATACCAAACCTTTCATGGGTGGCGTGGTTTTTAATATATGCTCTACTGTAAAAGGAGGGGGAATCTTCCAAGTTTCGGCTCATTAACAAAAAGCTCCTCTTTTCTTCCTTGGACTGACGCTTATACCACTAACTCTAAATTGCTGAGTCTTCGTCATTTCACCGTACGTTTATTAGCTGTTGAAGGCTACAATATGCTACACAGTCGGGATGCAGTACAGTGAATTAAAGGTTTCTATTGACTCTTTGGGATAGTAAAATTTACGAATTATTATTTAACAATTTTGACATAATCTATTTAATGTTTTGTTCAAGCTGCAATTTGAATTAATTTCACGCCACGATTCCTTTTTGTTTAAAAGTGTTTATTAAAATATACCCAAACTATATTAGCGTGTTTCCTAACAAAATTATTGGGGAAATAATTACAAGAGTTGTGGTATTTTTATAAATTTGCTTTTATTAGTAAGCTTGGACGTAGCATGCTATCAACCTGCTATTATACTTGTTTTTTTTGTCACGCCACTGAAATTACTCTTGAAATAAAGTGAATTTGTGACTAGTGTCATTTGTTGTATTACATTTCGATCAAACTTACTTATAACTTAACAAAACATAAGAAAAACTATTTATTTTTAACCTTAAACAAAAAGTTTACGTGTTATACTGGTTTAAACCAGTTCGGTAATTCGCGTCCGGCCGGAACGATCATTTTTCGTGTTAAATGTTTGTGATTTATCGTGTCTAGTACTGTTTTAAATATGTTGTGTATTATTTAAAACTATGACGACCTTCATCATGAAGTAAAGTTTGACATCAAGGGTTTGATAATGGCCTTTTAAGGTCTAAACTCGAGGCAACATCGTGTGAACCAAGAATTGACGACAGATTTAGGTTAGCAACCTGTCATAAATGATTAATTGCATAAGTTATAAATATGAGAAAGGATTATGGTTAAACTCGAGTAATAAATTAGCATATTTTAGATACAAGTCCACCATACTACGCACTGTACCTGCCTCGACGAGTTGGCATTCTGCCCACTACGCCACCGGCGGGCTACTACGGGAGCCTTAAGCAATCAGATTAATGCGCTTTATTAGATTACCGTCATATCCAATGAGGAAAGTTATTGTTTACAAAATAAAAATGCATATTCATGCCCCATTATTGCTGTTACTGTTTAGGTTTAATACTTATATAATTTAGATGATTTCAGATGATTATTTCAACTTATTGTTTTACATGTCAGTTGTAACTGGGATTGCCAGGTCTAGTGTTATCAAGGAAATAATTGTAAATATCTTAGTAAGATTAGCAGTTAAATTAGCTTTTTAAAGTGTTTCGTTGTAACACCAGGCGTTTCAATCTAGTTACATCGGAGTGGTAGAACGATAAGTTGAACTATATGGAATCATAGTCTAAAATATATGTCACGACGCTAAGTCAGTATTAGTCTTTAGGTCCCTATGTTGAATTTTAAAGGTCAATATAGTGAAGCGTAATAGATGATAAAATACTTTTTTAATTTTTACATAAATCATGACGACCATGTTGACATGCTGCATTATAAGGATTCGATCATTAAATATCACACATTACCGAAGATTTCCTATTGAATTATTTAGATTGTTTAGAAACTGGAATATACAGGGTGTTCCTAAAGTCCTGGAAACATTTTGTCGTGTAATAAATGAAAACCAATAGAGATACGAAAATAAGGTTATATTTTGTAGAAATGGCATGAAAACAAGTTGTTCAAACAATATATACAATATTATTACACTTCCACATGTGACCCATTTGTGTCCCGTTGAATATCAAGTCTAAATTCAATCTCCGCCCAAGTACTCGCCAACATCTCTTCAGTAATTGATAAGATTGCGTCTCTAAACCTGGTCTTCAACACGTTCAGGTCTGTGCTTCAATTAGAGGAGTTTCAATCCTGGAATGTTTTCCAACAAGACGGAGCGCCACCTCATTGGTTTTTAGATGTACGAGATTTCCTTGATGGAGCGTTTCTCAATGGTTGGATTGGTCGCGGTGGCCCATAGCTTGGCCTCCCCGCCCGCTGGACATCACGCCAATGGACTTTTCATTTTGGGGCTTTGTGAAAGACAAGGTTTATGTTACACCTCCCTTTCTCAAACCTGAACGTGTGAAAGACAAGGTTTATGTTACACCTCCCTATCTCAGACCTGAACGTGTCAAAGACAAGGTTTATGTTACACCTCCCTATCTCAGACCTGAACGTGTCAAAGACAAGGTTTATGTTACACCTCCCTATCTCAGACCTGAACTTGTGAAAGACAAGGTTTATGTTACACCTCCCTATCTCAGACCTGAACGTGTCAAAGACAAGGTTTATGTTACACCTCCGTATCTCAGACCTGAACGTGTGAAAGACAAGGTTTATGTTACACCTCCCTATCTCAGACCTGAACTTGTGAAAGACAAGGTTTATGTTACACCTCCCTATCTCAGACCTGAACGTGTGAAAGACAAGGTTTATGTTACACCTCCCTATCTCAGACCTGAACTTGTGAAAGACAAGGTTTATGTTACACCTCCCTATCTCAGACCTGAACGTGTGAAAGACAAGGTTTATGTTACACCTCCCTATCTCAGACCTGAACGTGTGAAATACAAGGTTTATGTTACACCTCCCTATCTCAGACCTGAACGTGTGAAAGACAAGGTTTATGTTACACCTCCCTATCTCAGACCTGAACGTGTGAAAGACAAGGTTTATGTTACACCTCCCTATCTCAGACCTGAACGTGTGAAAGACAAGGTTTATGTTACACCTCCCTATCTCAGACCTGAACGTGTTGAAGACCAGGTTTAGAGACGCAATCTTATCAATTACTGAAGAGATGTTGGCGAGTACTTGGGCGGAGATTGAATTTAGACTTGATATTCTACGGTACACAAACGGCTCAAATGTGGAAGTGTACTAATATTGTATGTATTGTATGTAAAACTTGTTTTAATTCTCTTTCTAAATAAATATAACCTTATTTTCGTACCTCTATTGATTTTAATTTTATTACACGACAAAATGTTTCCAGGACTTTAAGAACACCCGGTATTTTCCTTTAACTATTAAAAGTCTTTTTAACAACTAGTTAGTTTTAACAGTCTTATCTCCAAAAGTCAATATTTCTTCACGGTGACATTTTGTACGAGTAAAGCAATAGTAATTCTATCCAATAGCAACGTCATCATTAAGTCTAAGGCTCATATCTTGAACGCATATTTTCTGTTATTTAAATTAAGTTTAATTTGGAAAAATTACGTCAAAGTCAGTTTGTTTATTGAGAGTTCACCTACATACCGATGTCTTTAAATCCCTATGGTGGGATACTTATTGTGTAAGTGGAAGGTTTTACACACGATACAGTGTTACTGACTGATCAAACATTCGCAGCCTTGATTTGAAAGTTATTGATGCGCGGTTGTCAGTGTTTGTGATTGCTATGTTTTTAAGGAACGAAAAATTAATTAGGTGTTGGAACATTAATAGTACAACAAGTATGCTATATCCTATACTCTAATATGAGTAAGGTTTGCTTGCTTGCTTGCGTGCTTGCTTGCTTGCTTGCAACACGGATCTCAAAAACGGCTCCAACGATTCCCTTCAAATGTTCGAAATAACTAATTTCTGGGATAAAAAGAAGTTCTAGACAGGCCTCATCCCTAGGAAAAATCAAATAACGTAAAAAAACTAAAATGAAAAGTTAAAAAAATTAACATTGGGCTAATGGAGTTTCAAATCAAAACAAAAGAATTGTAACAGCTGTTCATAATCAACCAGAGAACTGTAAAAGTAATACTCATGTTGTTTATGATTATTAACATGTGGTTTCCTGATAGCAGAGATTGAAAGATTTGATTGAAGATTACATATATAGAGTAGTAAAATAAATCAAAGGGACACTGAGCTATAAATAACAACTGGAGTGACCTTAAAAATGTAGAAAAGAGACAAGTGAGTTATACAAATCTGATTATCAGTAGGGGGAAGTGGTGAGATATTACTCCGAGTCATCTAAACAAACTGACTGACCTTCTCCCGAGCAAAGCTCGGCCCCCCGGGTACTAAAGATAAATACGACCAATTTGTTTGTTTACATTTACTTAAATCAAAACAAAAATGACGACAACGGAGCAATATGGCCAGCTGTTTGGCGCGCAATTTGTTAATGACCCTTACCTATTTTGGTTCTAGGTTTCTTGACATAGTGAACATGAACGGTTCAAAGAGCAGCATACATACCGGATAACAAAGCCCTAAACAGATTGTTTATCTACTATCAACTGTAGGCATAATCTGCCAATAAGAACTTTATCTACATTGTTAAAATAATTTATTGATTTTTTTACAGTTTCTTACCTCTTAAACTATTATTTTGTATATATTTTTGGTATATTTCAAAAGTTTTCACTCTCTAGATGTGCCTTTTGTGGGTTTGAACAATACCTTCAGGGTTTCGCCCCATGGGCTTTGAAAGCTTCAATGCTAAACTTATGAGTTATTTTATTTTGATAGTCAGGTGATTATAATATGTAAATATTTCAAAACATCCGACCCTATTGTCCGAGAGATTCCCGTACGGAGAACGGGACGGGTAAAAATGTATTTCAAAAACGTTTTAAAATGTATTAAATATATAGGAATAGTATAAATTAATACAATTATATAACATAAGATTAGATTAATATTAACTTGTAAGCTCGTGCTGTAGTAATGACTGTTTACGGGCTTCTCTGGTCGTGCTGTAGTAATGACTGTTTACGGGCTTTTCTAGTCGTGCTGTAGTAATGAATGTTTACGGGCTTCTCTGGTCGTGCTGTAGTAATGACTGTTTACGGGCTTCTCTGGTCGTGCTGTAGTAATGACTGTTTACGGGCTTCTCTGGTCGTGCTGTAGTAATGACTGTTTACGGACTTCTCTGGTCGTGCTGTAGTAATGACTGTTTACGGGCTTCTCTGGTCGTGCTGTAGTAATGACTGTTTACGGGCTTCTCTGGTCGTCTTCATATTTTGCTCACATGTTCTTGGAACAATGAGAATTATGAGTTGTAATATGAAGATAAATCTAACGTGCAGTTAAACAGTAGTACATCATTACCTTGTAACATAACCTTGTAGGCTAAATGTAATTGCCTTGTGGCTTGTTTAGAATGTTTTTTATACAGTTTATTAGAGAAATACCCCGTAGCAGCAAACCTGCGTACTCAGCGAATTTCCAATGCATATATAAGTATCTTAATACCACATAAAGATACATATCAAGTTTCATCAATATACATTCATAAATAAACGATTTATGACATTTTAATTATTCTCCATAATAATAATATGGCGGCTGAGTATGCAGGGTTTCTGAAGCAAAGAACACAAAAAATGGGGTTTTATACAAATATCAATATAACTCGATAAGGTTAAGCCACATACCAAATTTTATTAATTTATATTCATAATTAAGGGACATAACACGTTACTTATTCTCCATAGGAGCTGAGTACGCAGGTCTGCTGCTACGGGAACTATCGGCCAAAAATGTATTTTAGTGCAAATATTAATAGACCACAACGATATGAAGCAATATACCAAGTTTCATCATGATAATTTGATAATTAAGCAAGATATATACAATTTTTCTTATTCTCCTTAAGAATACAATTGAATAACGTACTGTGTTTAGCACTTTCAATATCTCTGTAACCATTTGACGTAGAGCAATGACAAAAACACCAAATTGTGCGTATTTATAAGCTGATTCCAATGGAAAAACTAAAATTTGACTTTTCAAAACTTATGTGTTAAAAACCCATTTTTGGGGTACTAACCCCCCCCCCAAAAATACCCCTTTGGATAGGTCGATCTGCCTGGTTCTCGAACTTAAGTCATAAATGCTGCTTTACACGTTTATACCAAGTTTCGTCAAAGTTGGACTATTTTTACGAGTGTTATCGCGGACACACACACACACACACACACACACACACACACACACACATAATATATATATACAGTTTTGAACGAATGGTGCTTTTGGCATTTAAGGACATCAAAACGAAAAGTTATCATGGTCCCGGGCCTAGGTCTTACTGACTACGGTAATAGCTTCTTCCCTATAGGGGAAATTTGCTAACAACATATTTTTTGTTAACAAAAATATTAAATGTATTTGCATAGCTTCTCTTTTGGAGGGACCTTTAGCAAATTAATGACTTTAGATAATATGTTGAAGAGCTATGAACAAGAGTTGTTGGTCTATGGTTTAAGCTAAAGAAAACAAACCCTCTCTTGACCGGAGCTTTAACCAGAAATATGTCTCTTTGTCTGTTTGATGCGGTAAGCAAATAAATTCACAATTAATGAGCCTTTAAAGGATAAATGGTCGATGAATGTTGTTATTTAAACTGAAGGTACCGGGGAGACCGAACCCCGTGATATTTGATTCATCTCCTAGGTGAAAAGGATGTCCATTCTATATACAATCTTTATTCAATGGTTCTAGTAACTATTTTTAATAAATAATGTGTTGATACTTTACCTTGTGTTAGTGCTACATTTACAGTTCACTGGTTAATTTATTCACAGCTGTTATGATTCTTTGGTTTTTATTTGAAACTCCAAAATTCCAATTTTAAAATTTCCAATTTACACATGAGATTTTTAAACAAAATTTGGATTTTCCTGGGGTTGAAGTTTTTACCAATCGATTTTTTAGATACAAATTTCCTAACTCCAAAGTTTAAAAAAACAATCTTGTCGCTGGATTCCGAGATAAATTTTGCAAACAAACTGACATTGCTCAAATTAGATTATTGTAAAAAGGATAAAAAGGATTATTGTCAAATTGGATATGTAAAAATGTAAAAAAATAGTTCATACCACCCAATAAAACCCCATATTTTTCTAAACTTACATGTAGTACTAAACTTACGTAACAGTCCAACACGGACACCAACAATACATCGCGTTAGCAGTTGCAACCCCTGCAGACCGGCGATACCAGCTGAACACTGTAGCCATATTGCATCGGCGGCAGCACGGCGCTGCCTAATGTTGACCTACAGGAAAACGCTAATAATTTATAGAAACGTTTGTGAATACTACACTAAATTGTGGGGTGATGGTAATAAATAGTATAAACACGCTATGATTTGTACTTCCAACAGAATTATTCGTTGCATTAAAATTTTATTTGCATATAAAGACTTTAAATTCCGACGTACTGCTCCCTTGTGAAATAAACGTTATCCTATACTCTAATATCAGTAAGGTTTGCTTGTATGCTTGCTTTCTTGCGACACTGATCTCAAAAACGGCTCCACCGATTTCCTTCAAATGTTCGAAATAACTAATTTCTGGGATAAAAAAAGTTATAGACAGGCCTCATCCCCAGAAAAAATCAAACAATGTAAAAAAAACTAAAATGAAAAGAAGTTTAAAAAATTAACATTGGGTTTATGGAGTTTCAAATCAAAACAAAAGAATTGTAACAGCTGTTCATAATCAACCAGGGAACTGTAAAAGTAATACTCATGTTGTTTATGATTATTAACATGTGGTTTCCTGATAGCAGAGATTGAAAGATTTGATTGAAGATTACATATATAGAGTAGTAAAATAAATCAAAGGGACACTGAGCCATAAATAACAACTGGAGTGACCTTAAAAATGTAGAAAAGAGACAAGTGAGTTATACAAATCTGATTATCAGTAGGGGGAAGTGGTGAGATATTACTCCAAGTCATCTAAACAAACTGACTGGCCTTCCCCGAGCAAAGCTCGGCCACCCAGGTACTTGATATATAATCCATAATTATCAAGAGTTGCAAGCGAGTTCAATATGGTGGCTTATCACCAGCTGAACCTCTCTAAACAAAAACAAATCGTTCACTGAAAAATAAACAAAACACTTAACAAGACGAAACAAAGCTTCGTCAATCTTCTGTAGGGTAATTTCTTTGAGAAATTAACTAAATCCAAAAGACAGAGCCCATTTTCCAAACTAAATGCGTTATTAAATCAAGCTTTGTATGCTGTCCTTCTTTGTTTGAAGTAGTAAGCTATTTATGATTTTTTGACATTTTTTAACTTTAAGCTTTCTATCTTTACTTTAGAGGAAATTATATCATATTTATTGTTCGTACTTTCTTCCACTAATGTGTACGAGCAACTCGAAAATCGTCCTCTAACATTGTACTTACTTGATGGCAATAAGCATTTCACTAAGTCAAAAAATCTGACAAAATATAGGTATCAGAAAAAGATCACACAACCAAGCCTTATCTTCGCTCAGTACAACATTTATTAAAACTGACATTACAGAAAAATACTTTATTAAAAGTTGTTTTAGTGATAACATGTCTTTCCTCACAAATTATCTTACGGTTTTAGCTGACAACTGACTCACTATCCATAGTTCAAGTACGGCTTACACACTGTCGGACGTGCCTGCAGTGTTGAGATGTTTTATTGATAACATGTCTTTCCTCACAAATTATCTTACGGCTTTAGCTGACAACTGACTCACTATCCGTAGTTCAAGTACGGCTTACACATTGTCGGACGTGCCTGCAGTGTTGAGATGTTTTAGTGATAACATGTCTTTCCTCACAAATTATCTTACGGTTTTAGCTGACAACTGACTCACTATCCGTAGTTCAAGTACGGCTTACACACTGTCGGACGTGCCTGCAGTGTTGAAATGTTTTAGTGATAACATGTCTTTCCTCACAAATTATCTTACGGCTTTAGCTGACAACTGACTCACTATCCGTAGTTCAATTACGGCTTACACATTGTCGGACGTGCCTGCAGTGTTGAGATGTATAATCACATATAAATTCAATTATAACATATTGTCTTCTATGTTTTGGGGATGGATCCCCCATAACATCAAATCATCACTACTATTATAAAAATGAGGTGGTGTCTGTCTGTCTGTCTTTTGTTCCATCACGTCAAAACCACTGGACCAATTCTGCTGAAATTTGCACAAATGTAGTCTATGTACCAGGGAGTGTCATAGGCCTATCGCCGTTTAGAAATGTCCTCAGGGCTCTGCCCCACGGGACTTCCAAGATCCCATGTTATTATTATGGAGGTGACTTTCATTTGGTTTATGTCACATGTGTGTTTTCCTAATTCAATTCATTTAAATAAACAGCTGTTATAAGGAGCATATAACTGCAGACTGTCATTGTTTTGTTTACAGTTTTTCTACTCTGAGTTTTCACCCCGTTGCATAGCAGCTAGTATTCAATGGCAAGGTCACAATTTAGTGTCTTGGTCAATCTTTTTCGAGTTGAAACTTGTCAACTGATAGTATCACATAGTATATACTCAAGCATTTAGTCTGGAAGGGTGGCATCTAAGGGACTACTGAACCGATTTTTATTCTTTATTTAATAAACTTGAAGAGTTGATAATTTACGAATCTCCTTATAATTTGCACTAGAACTTAGAGCTCCGCCCCACTGGCCTTCAAAGGTTTAATGTAAGTCGTGTGAAATTATGGAAATCAATAAAGTGTATATTAAACAGCTACTGACACGTTAAAAAATACAGCACAGTAGCAAAATCAGATGACAGACATTTTCAAGTTAACGACTGTTAGAATATTATGGCGTTAACGACATGGTGTGCATATTATGGTTGGTGGTGCAAAATCAGAAGCATCAAATTTTAGGCGTTAAATCATATTATATTAGATCATAAACCAAATACTAAAAACATTATATACTATAAAATTACGAGGGGTAGAGTTTCCTCATGAAATATATTGATATTTAATTTTAAAACTATTTTTATTAAGAAGAACGTTTGGCAAAAACCTAAACATAAGTTTAGTACCTACCTTCTAAGATAAATAATTTTAAGTAAAATATTAAGTGAGACTACAAGAGCGGCGCGGCCTGACGCCGAGTGGCCGTCGGCCAAGTCCGCCATCGTACATTTCCCATCTCGTTACCCATTGTCTGTACTTCCCTCCATCACTCGCACACTGACTCGCTTATTCTTAGACGAACAGTTTGTACTGTCATTCCTGATACAGACATTCCACTAAACATGGCTACCACAAATATGTAGGTATTAATAGTGCAAATGTCACTATTACGGTATACTAGGTCCCCAAAAGCACAGCCTACTATACAATTATTGCTCTGCCGTCAGGCCTTTCTCAGTATAACATATATGTTGTAAAAGGTACACACAGAATTCTTCTTATCATTTAACGTCAGCACTCATTGCCTTTTGACCAAAGACTAGACACGGCGGTATGAGGTGTTGCGCTCGTGGAAGATAGCAAATTCCTACCATTTATTTCGCAGTTTCGGGAATCTAAAAATAAAAAAAATAAAAATAAAAACTGATCGAAGAACTTGATTTTCTGGTTTTGAACCTGTAAAATTCAGCGGTTTATTTAATAACTGTGCTTTATCCTATACTCTAATATGAGTAAGGTTTGTGTGCGTGCTTTCTTGCTTGCAACTCTGATCTCAAAAACGGCACCAACGATTTCCTGCAAATGTTGGAAATAACTTTTTTCTCGGATAAAAATAAGTTATAGACAGGACTCAACCCCAGGAAAAATCAAATGATGTAAAAAAACTAAAATGAAAAGTTAAACAAATTAACAAAAATCAAAACAAAAAAATTGTAACAGCTGTTCATAATCAACCAGGGACCTGACAAAGTAATACTTGTCTTGTTTGTAACTGTTATCATGTGGTTTCCTGAGATCAGTGACTAAATCTGTTGAATGAATACTGCGTATACAGAGTGGTCATACCCGGCATAGATCAAAGGGACATTGAGCTATAAATAACAACTGGAGGGGCCTTAAAATGCTGAAAATAGGCAAAAGAGCTATACAAATCTGATAATAATTTGGGGGAAGTGGTGAAATATTACTCCAAGTTATCTAATCAAACTGACTGGCCAAAAAAATCTACTTCTCGTTCCCCACCGATGGTCATAATGAGAGCCTTACTAAGCGTCTTTTCCTTATTAAATATTTCTGTGTTGCTCACCATACAACTTGAGCCAGGATGAAATTACGGTTTACCCCAATTAACCACTAAACACCAAATTGGCGGTAAAGCTGTAAGTAAATTCGCCAGGGATGGACCTCAACTCCGAGCCGAGACTACATAGTAATGATAGCAGTCAGATGTGGCTGGCAGATTTAGGACCTTGTTATTTGAGGTCTGCTTCTTATCAGCGCCACCCCCGCGCAAAACACGAGATATTGGGCGCATGTCTTACCTCACGGCTATTTTTGTATTACTTAGTTATGTTCTTTTTATAAATTTGCACACCTAGGACGAAAAATCTTGCGTGAATATCATTTTATCCATGTAAACAGCGAGAAATAAATGTTGGGTTTTTGATGTGCTGTGTTTTTTGGTTAATCGAATAAACCCTTTAGGAATGGAATGAAAAAATTGCATGACCCAAACGTAAAACTCTTTACTAAACTATCATGACCTTGACAGGTTTGGAACTTTTTCCTCTAACAACATTAGTAAAAAGGCCACTGGCGTGGACAAACAAAACATTGTTGGGGACAAATCGTAGAATTTATAATAAATAACTATCAGGATGATAATAAATATAGCTGATTATAAATATGTATTTATTACAAAAGCAATCTGTCCTAAATTTAGCCTCCATTAAAGTAGTGTTTTATATGACTTTCTTCTTCGTGGGTTTGCGCTTACACATGGGGTGGGGGTTGGATCATTCAATCATTCACGTGTTTTTTTTAAGCTTTAAGACCTCAATTTGATGTAATCTCACTTTAGACAAAAGAGAAATACTAATGCGGTGTGATGTTAAAGCCATTTAAAATCTTTAAGTTAAAATGTGTAATACCTTCTAAATTTATATGCATTTAAAATTTAAAATTTGAAATGCATAATACCTTACAAGGTATTATACATTTAATCACATTATTATTATCACGCATTTAAATATCACAGAAGTGATACTTCAAATTATTGCATTATCATATAAATTAGTGGCTTGTCGGCTTGTCAGAGCAGATGACGCGACTGCTGCCTTCACTACTGTTGGTTGCTACGTTACTTGGCATATCATAGCTGTAACCATATGCGGCTTGTCAGAGCAGATGACGCGACTGCTGCCTTCACTACTGTTGGTTCCTACGTTACTTGGCATATCATAGCTGTAACCATATGCGGCTTGTCAGAGCAGATGACGCGACTGCTGCCTTCACTACTGTTGGTTGCTACGTTACTTGGCATATCATAGCTGTAACCATATGCGGCTTGTCAGAGCAGATGACGCGACTGCTGCCTTCACTACTGTTGGTTGCTACGTTACTTGGCATATCATAGCTGTAACCATATGCGGCTTGTCAGAGCAGATGACGCGACTGCTGCCTTCACTACTGTTGGTTCCTACGTTACTTGGCATATCATAGCTGTAACCATATGCGGCTTGTCAGAGCAGATGACGCGACTGCTGCCTTCACTACTGTTGGTTGCTACGTTACCTGGCATATCATAGCTGTAACCATATGCGGCTTGTCAGAGCAGATGACGCGACTGCTGCCTTCACTACTGTTGGTTGCTACGTTACTTGGCATATCATAACTGTAACCATATGCGGCTTGTCAGAGCAGATGACGCGACTGCTGCGGTTCCTGTGCACTACCCGGTTGCCGGGCCTGTACGCTTACCGTGGTTCCCGTGCTGTACCCGGTAGCCGGTGCTGTGCTCTTATCGTAGATCCCGTGCTGTACCTGGTAGCCGGTGCTGTGCCCTTATCGTGGTTCCCGGACTGTCCCCGGTAGCCGTTCTTTGCCCTTACAGTGGTTCCTGTGCACTACCCGGTTGCCTCGGCTGTACCCTTATCGTGGTTCCCGGGATGTACCCGGTAGCCGGTACTGTGCCCTTATCGTGGTTCCCGGACTGTCCCCGGTAGCCATTCTTTGCCCTTACAGTGGTTCCTGTGCACTACCCGGTTGCCTGGGCTGTACCCTTATCGTGGTTCCCGTGCTGTACCCGGTAGCCGGTGCTGTACCCTTACCGTGGTTCCCTGGCTGTCCCCGGTCGCCGGTACTGTGCTCTTATCGTAGTTCCCGTGCTGTACCTGGTAGCCGGTGCTGTGCCCTTATCGTGGTTCCTAGGCTGTACAGGGTAGCCTGTGCTGTGCCCTTATCGTGGTTCCTAGGCTGTACCAGGTAGCCGATGCTGTGCCCTTATCGTGGTTCCTAACCTGTACCAGGTAGCCGGTGCTGTGCCCTTATCGTGGTTCCTAGGCTGTACAGGGTAGCCTGTGCTGTGCCCTTATCGTGGCTCCTAGGCTGTACCAGGTAGCCGGTGCTGTGCCCTTATCGTGGTTCCTAGCCTGTACCAGGTAGCCGGTGCTGTGCCCTTATCGTGGTTCCTAGGCTGTACCAGGTAGCCGGTGCTGTGCCCTTATCGTGGTTCCTAGCCTGTACCAGGTAGCCGGTGCTGTGCCCTTATCGTGGTTCCTAGGCTGTACCAGGTAGCCTGTGCTGTGCCCTTATCGTGGTTCCTAGGCTGTACCAGGTAGTCGGTGCTGTGTCCTTATCGTGGTTCCTAGCCTGTACCAGGTAGCCGGTGCTGTGCCCTTATCGTGGTTCCTAGGCTGTACCAGGTAGCCTGTGCTGTGCCCTTATCGTGGTTCCTAGGCTGTACAGGGTAGCCTGTGCTGTACACTTATCGTGGTTCCTAGGCTGTACCAGGTAGCCGGTGCTGTGCCCTTATCGTGGTTCCTAGCCTGTACCAGGTAGCCGGTGCTGTGCCCTTATCGTGGTTCCTAGGCTGTACCAGGTAGCCGGTGCTGTGCCCTTATCGTGGTTCCTAGGCTGTACAGGGTAGCCTGTGCTGTGCCCTTATCGTGGTTCCTAGGCTGTACCAGGTAGCCGGTGCTGTGCCCTTATCGTGGTTCCTAGGCTGTACACGGTAGGCGGTGCTGTGCCCTTATCGTGGTTCCTAGGCTGTACCGGGTAGCCGGTTCTGTGCCCTTATCGTGGTTCCTAGCCTGTACCAGGTAGCCAGTGCTGTGCCCTTATCGTGGTTCCTAGGCTGTACCGGTTATCCGAGGAATAAAAACCTGAATGTGCTTCATTCTGGGTCTAAGCTTTTGAAATATTTTGAAAACGAGTAAATGTGTATGCAAACTATTATTCAAATAAAATAGATCTCAATAAGAATTACGTTGAATCTTAGAAAGTGTTAGTTACAATAAATTAAATGCAATGAACGTAACTTGAATCAAAAGTTAACAATCTTTGGTCACTTACAAGTAATTCTTCCAAATTACAGTGGAAGGTCTGCCTTCAAGCCACACGAAGACAACCGTTTACACAATTGTTAAACTGGGCTTGAACGTATAATGCTGTGCAATTTTACTATATGTATTTCATTTCCAATATTTTCAATATTCAGATCACCACAAAGTACAATTTTGATTATAAATTTAGATAACTAGCCCGTTCTAATTGTTCAAATAATACTGAAAAACTTTCGTCGTATGATCTGTAAAGGAAACAATTATAATATCTAGTGCAATTACTTTAATAGCACATACCTCAAAATTGATTCCAATGCAATATTTCTCGACTTCAACCACCCGATATATGACGAGATTCAGCAATAAACATGATCAACGGCTCTTTTGCCAATTCGGAGAAAATAGACGAGATAAAATATTTAAAGGATCTCGTCACTTCGACTCAATCTAAATATAGTTCCAAAATGCGTTCGTAGCTCAGTTAATAATAATATATTCTCAGTTAATAGTAAATATTATTTCCTTTCATTTGACACACCCGCGTCCACGTGTAAATTGGTCCAGTGGAAGTTTTACACGTTCTTCCGGAAGATTTTTAATTTTTTGTTTTAATATATAGGATTCCTTTAAAAAATCAACCACTTCAACCAACAACTAACAAAAGAACTGAGTCAAATTATTAAAACTACAAATTTTGTTTATTTTAGGTGGAATGAACATTCTTGACCTTTAAAAAAAAGGTCAAGTTGCCAAGGATATGTTGTCATGTCAAGGACATAGCAATTTTCCTCCCAACATTGCAATTATTCTCTTGAAAAACTGTATCTAGCAGGGGAATGTTTATGGCCCGCCACCGAAAGCAAAGGCTATTGAATGAAATGGCTTGAGTCCAAACTAGCCTATTGTTTCGACCTCTAGTCGCGAAATCGACCTGAATCCAAGAAAATTGCAGTCCGCCAATTATCACCGTATAGCGTGGCGGTATACATTTAAAATTGATTTGATTTATATAAAATAAAAATAAAAAATCTATATTTGCATTTTGGAAGAATGAGTTTGAAGTTATTAATCAACCGGAATGGTTATGTTTAACTATTTAACCTTTCAAACCTAACTTTAACCTTAACTGATTGCAACAGGATTCATATTTTTCTTGTCTTTTTCTGTAAATAGTTTTCTTTGCAATAGTTTAAAAGAGTACAGAGTAATTTATTTAACTCATTGTAATTCAAATATAAACAACTTTCACTTTTTCTTTTGACTTTTAAACATTTTTAAATGCAGTTATGGTGAAGTGTTCAATGTAGTTTATTCCTTCGAGTAAGAACCCTGCTGGAATGTATAGATTGCCATGTAAAGAAGTGCGGACTGTATTCTATGATGCCACTTTACAAAAAAGTGTTCTCAGAACTGACTCGATTATTCAAAACAGTTGTCAATGCATTTGTTGTGAGATGAAAACAAATACAACAAAATAGTCATTAACTTCAATTTAGGAAAAAATTACGCGCATTCGTCCTGGGAGCTAAAAACAAATTGGCTCAAACTCTCGCTTCCAAATATGACTTCTCAGTGAACATCCTAAACATCCTCAAGTTTGGCATACGAATGGAGACCCTGACAACATGCCCGACAACGGATAGAGTTATACGTTTTATTTTAACTAAAACTAATGATATAACTGTGTATTTAAATTACTAAACTATACCTACAAACTGCAGGGTGTTTATAAAAGAAGTAAACGACATTATACATCAATAAACTAATAACTACATCATTTATTTCGGTGTAGTTGAAGAATATCTATGGATAAGAAAATACCTCAAGTTTTGTTTCATACAGATGATGGTCGTCAACTATGTGTTAAGTGGCAATGTTTAGTTTTTAGGAAGAAAATGGCCTCTACTCTTTTTGAGAGTTTTTGTTGCGATGAAGTAATGTTACAAATGCCTCCGCAAAGCCCTGATTTTACTTCTTGTGATTTTATTTGGGGGGTTATGTTAAAGAAAAAGTTTTTCTACCAGTCTCCCATCAAACCTCTTACAGCTAAGAGGCAGAACAACAGCTGCTGTAGAGAGTGTTGATCAGCCCACATTCCAGAGAGTTTGGTCAGAACTTGATTTTAGGAATCATCTCTGCCAAGTGAAATAAGGTCACTTCTAATAAGTGAACACTTCTAATATATGGGAAAAAACTTGAGAATATGTGCTTTCTGAAAATGTAAGTTGTGTCTACCTTGTAAATAAAACATAGTTGTATCTGACTATCAAATTTGTCTATTTATTTTATAAACATCCTGCATATTGTTTCTAACAAGCAACTTCCTCAATGATAACTGTGTAAAGCGCCCATTGGCAACAGCAACTGTAACTTCTGCTGCGTTGCATGTATTTCGCCAATTTCCGTTCATCATTCACATTATTACAGCCTACAAGAAACACTGGGCTGGTTTTCTTTTGAACAGTTTTATTGCATGTCCGGAGAGAGTAAAATGTTTGCTTTAAACGAATAATTCTGTGTTTGTTATTCCCAAAACTATAATGCGATTTCGTGATTTGTTGAGTTACTTGGTTAATCTTTCAATGATTACTATTCATAATCTTCGTTTATAACCCTACTAAGATTTTATTGCAATTCTGTTAATGGTGCAAAAAAACGTATTTTAGAAATTGCAAGAAACTGATTGACAGACATATTTCATTGAATGATACGTTGTTAAAAGGAACGTCAGCTTGAAGAGAAATGTGTGTGATAATACTCTGAATAGTAACTACTGATAAATTTTCATAAAAAAAGTCCTTTTAGTGAATTTTCCCGATAGGGAAGAAGCTATTACCGTAGGTGGTATGGTAAGACTTGGGTCCGGGACCAAGATAACTTTTCATTTTGGGGCCCCCAGGGCCCAGATGCCGAAAATACCATTCGTTCAAATGTTTATTTATTTATTTGTGTGTCCGTAGGCACGATAACTTTCGTAAAAAAGTCCTATCTTAATTCAATTTGGTACAATATGCAAATCTGTTCAATGCATTCAAAATTCACTGAGTACGCAGGTTTGATGTGACGGGGGTATTTTATATTGTGGGGAATAGGTGGATATAGTGGTGGAGAGAACGGCTTTCCCCTCTTCAGTATTTCTCATAGAACAAGTTAACCAATTACTAAAAAAGTGGATTCATTGGCTAGTGCTATTTCTTCCATAGTATAACTGTTTGGTTACAGCTGTTAGTTATTCATCATTACTTCGGCTTTATAAATCAGCAGGTTCGTTCTTTCCGTACATGTTACTTTGCAACCACTGTAAGAGCAACGAGAGTTGGTCCGTGAGTGGAGGAATAGTGTAAGCTATAATAACGGTTACGATTGTTCCAAAAATGACATGTAAGCCCACCACTAAGTGTGTCTCACCAAAGGTTTTGTATGGACCATGGACATCATTGGTGTAACACTTCTCTCTTAATTACGCTTGGCTACAAGAACTGGTGAGGGGGTTGCGTTGTGTTCCTCTACACGCCCACGCACGAGGACACGAATGTAGTCGTCCATCCCGCGGCTGCCGTTACAGTATGTTTAAAATATAAGTTAATTGCTGTAGAAGTTTATTTACAAATGTTTGGTTGTATAATGATAAATTTGAATGTTTTATTATGACGTGTAACCTATCCTGCTATCGCTGCAGCTTAATCGGTCCAGGAAATATTACTGTCAATAGCATGGAATTACTGTGGCGAACGGAAGAGTTTTATTGAAACAGAGGTCTATAATTCTAAAATTTAACTATTTAATAGTGAGAGTAAACTATTTAAGTGAGTACGAGTCGTTGGCTGTGGTCGAGGCGATGGACTCCGGAACCGTGGCAGCGGCTCTGTCGTGGGTTCAAATTCCGGACCAGTACTACGGTTCGAACTGTAACGACTTGCCCCTGGTTACGTTCCACGCACTGATCTGTTGATCTGTAGCCTATGCAGAAGGTCAAAGTAAGGCAAACTGTGGCTGTCAACCTCTAAAAAAGAAAGGAAAAGTTAATACTTAACATTTCTTCCGACTGAGAAGGGAGTTAATGAATCAAACAGCAACTCGTAATCTAGTTTCCTAGTTAACGAGTTTAGTCGCTTGTTTTCGCCGGCTGCACCATAATTGTCTGCGGCAACGAGCCAAACAACGGTCGATGTAAACTTGCCATCGAGGGCCCACTTCACTACTGTATTAATTGTTGTTTTGTTGGCAATCGTGGTTTTGACAAAGTGTTCGTAGACGTAGAGCCTATTACGTGAAATAATCAGTAATTTTCTCATTTTGCGATTAACAGGTGTGTTTTTTTATTTAAAAATTACTGTTACCATACCGAAATTATTGTTGAGGAATTTACAAACCGAATTTCGAATGTTATTGGTTCTTTGAAATTATAATCATATAATGAACATTAACTTAACATTTATTTTTAATTGGATAAACCTGAGGGAAGATACATGTCGTAGAATTAAACATAAACTCTTTATTTGCATTTAGTGTTGCAATTACGCTATGACCAATATTACTGGTCGAAATCGACAGTCCTGAATCATACGTCATTTGCCATCTGCTACGTAAATACAGTATACATTTTGATATAATCTACGGTTTTTGAGACTGGGGTAATTCTATTTACAAATCAAGTGGATATAATATGTCTAGGGGAATTTCACATTTAATGTTTTGATTTAGGAACGGCAATTAATCATTAAATCATTGTCTAAGACGCCAAAGCAACTAGGGCGTATTTTAAGGCGAATATGAATTATGTGTGGTGTATATATTTTTCTTAGATTTCAATTCTAGGTAAACATATGACAATCTAATTAAATACGAATGTAAATTGTATACTATGTTACGTCTATCCTACTATAATAGGCAATACACAAAAGATCTCGAATAAAAATCGTAAAACTAGCGTGAAAATTATGAAATATTTTAAAGCTACAAGATGTTCCCTCGCAGTTTGAAAGATTTTATTGCCGCTGACTAGAGTTATCGCGGCTGGCGGGAAGCCAAAAAGTATCGGAGATGAACTGAAAATTAACAACTGTGACACCCGAGGGACCAGTGACAAAGTGTTTCCCTCCCACTGCAGGAGTGTTCACTGAGCATCTTCCATTGGTGGAACTGTGACTGAGAATATTAACAACTGTGACCGTCTAGTGGGACCAGTGACAACGTGTTTCCCTCCCACTACAGGAGTGTTCTCTGAGCATCTTCCATTGGTGGTACTGTGACTGAAAATATTAACAACTGTGACACCCGAGGGACCAGTGACAAAGTGTTTCCCTCCCACTGCAGGAGTGTTCACTGAGCATCTTCAATTGGTGGAACTGTGACTGAAAATATTAACAACTGTGACCTTCTAGTGGGACCAGTGACAAAGTGTTTCCCTCCCACTGCAGGAGTGTTCTCTGAGCATCTTCCATTGGTGGTACTGTGACTGAGAATATTAACAACTGTGACCGTCTAGTGGGACCAGTGACAACGTGTTTCATTCCCACTGCAGGAGTGTTCTCTGAGCACCTTCCATTGGTGGTACTGTGACTGAAAATATTAACAAATGTGACACCCGAGGGACCAGTGACAAAGTGTTTCCCTCCCACTGCAGGAGTGTTCTCTGAGCAGCTTCCATTGGTGGTACTGAGAATGAAAATATTTAAAACTGTGACTGTCAAGTGGGACCAGTGACAACGTGTTTCCCTCCCACTGCAGGAGTGTTCTCTGAGCATCTTCCATTGGTGATACTGTGACTGGAAATATTAACAACTGTGACCTTCTAGTGGGACCAGTGACAAAGTGTTTCCCTCCCACTGCAGGAGTGTTCTCTGAGCATCTTCCATTGGTGGTACTGTGAATGAAAATATTAACAATTGTGACCGTTTAGTGGGACCAATGACAAAGTGTTTCCCTCCCACTGCAGGAGTGTTCTCTGAGCATCTTCCATTGGTGGTACTGTGACTGGAAATATTAATAACTGTGACCTTCTAGTGGGACCAGTGACAAAGTGTTTCCCTTCCACTGCAGGAGTGTTCTCTGAGCATCTTCCATTGGTGGTACTGTGACTGAAAATATTAACAACTGTGACCGTCTAGTGGGACCAGTGACAACGTGTTTCCCTCCCACTGCAGGAGTGTTCTCTGAGCATCTTCCATTGGTGATACTGTGACTGGAAATATTAACAACTGTGACCTTCTAGTGGGACCAGTGACAAAGTGTTTCCCTCCCACTGCAGGAGTGTTCTCTGAGCATCTTCCATTGGTGGTACTGTGAATGAAAATATTAACAATTGTGACCGTTTAGTGGGACCAATGACAAAGTGTTTCCCTCCCACTGCAGGAGTGTTCTCTGAGCATCTTCCATTGGTGGTACTGTGACTGAAAATATTAACAACTGTGACCGTCTAGTGGGACCAGTGACAAAGTGTTTCCCTCCCACTGCAGGAGTGTTCTCTGAGCATCTTCCATTGGTGGTACTGTGACTGGAAATATTAACAATTGTGACCTTCTAGTGGGACCAGTGACAAAGTGTTTCCCTTCCACTGCAGGAGTGTTCTCTGAGCATCTTCCATTGGTGGTACTGTGACTGAAAATATTAACAACTGTGACCGTCTAGTGGGACCAGTGACAACGTGTTTCCCTCTCACTGCAGGAGTGTTCTTAGAGCATCTTCCATTGGTGGAACTGTGACTGAAAATATTAACAACTGTGACCGTCTAATGGGACCAGTGACAACGTGTTTCCCTCCCACTGCAGGAGTGTTCTCTGAGCATCTTCCATTGGTGGTATTGTGACTGAAAATATTAACAACTGTGACCGTCTAGTGGGACCAGTGACAAAGTGTTTCCCTCCCACTGCAGGAGTGTTCTCTGAGCATCTTCCATTGGTGGTACTGTGACTGAAAATATTAACAACTGTGACCGTCTAGTGGGACCAGTGACAAAGTGTTTCCCTCCCACTGCAGGAGTGTTCTCTGAGCATCTTCCATTGGTGGTACTGTGACTGAAAATATTAACAACTGTGACCGTCTAGTGGGACCAGTGACAACGTGTTTCCCTCCCACTGCAGGAGTGTTCTCTGAGCATCTTCCATTGGTGGTACTGTGACTGAAAATATTAACAACTGTGACCTTCTAGTGGGACCAGTGACAACGTGTTTCCCTCCCACTTCAGGAGTGTTCTTTTAGCATCTTCCATTGGTGGAACTGTGACTGGAAATATAAACAACTGAGACACTCTAGTGGGACCAGTGACAAAGTGTTTCCCTCCCACTGCAGGAGTGTTCTCTGAGCATCTTCCATTGGTGGTACTGTGACTGAAAATATTAACAACTGTGACCTTCTGGTGGGACCAGTGACAAAGTGTTTCCCTCCCACTGCAGGAGTGTTCTCTGAGCATCTTCCATTGGTGGTACTGTGACTGAAAATATTAACAACTGTGACCGTCTAGTGGGACCAGTGACTAAGTGTTTCCCTCCCACTGCAGGAGTGTTCTCTGAGCATCTTCCATTGGTGGTACTGTGACTGAAAATATTAATAACTGTGACCGTCTAGTGGGACCAGTGACAACGTGTTTCCCTCCCACCGCAGGAGTGTTCTCTGAGCATCTTCCATTGGTGGTACTGTGACTGAAAATATTAACAACTGTGATCGTTTAGTGGGACCAGTGACAACGTGTTTCCCTCCTACTGCAGGAATGTTCTCTGAGCATCTTCCATTGGTGGAACTGTGACTGAAAATATTAACAACTGTGACCTTCTAGTGGGACCAGTGACAACGTGTTTCCCTCCCACTGCAGGAATGTTCTCTGAGCATCTTCCATTGGTGGAACTGTGACTTAAAATATTAATAACTGTGACCTTCTAGTGGGACCAGTGACAAAGTGTTTCCCTCCCACTGCAGGAGTGTTCTCTGAGCGTCTTCCATTGGTGGTACTGCGACTTAAAATATTAACAACTGTGACCGTCTAGTGGGACCAGTGACAACGTGTTTCCCTCCCACTGCAGGAGTGTTCTCTGAGCATCTTCCATTGGTGGTACTGTGACTGAAAATATTAACAACTGTGACCTTCTAGTGGGACCAGTGACAACGTGTTTCCCTCCCACTTCAGGAGTGTTCTTTTAGCATCTTCCATTGGTGGAACTGTGACTGGAAATATAAACAACTGAGACACTCTAGTGGGACCAGTGACAAAGTGTTTCCCTCCCACTGCAGGAGTGTTCTCTGAGCATCTTCCATTGGTGGAACTGTGACTGGAAATATAAACAACTGAGACACTCTAGTGGGACCATTGACAAAGTGTTTCCCTCCCTCTGCAGGAGTGTTCTCTGAGCATCTTCCATTGGTGGTACTGTGACTGAAAATATTAACAACTGTGACCGTCTAGTGGGACCAGTGACAAAGTGTTTCCCTCCCACTGCAGGAGTGTTCTCTGAGCATCTTCCATTGGTGGTACTGTGACTGAAAATATTAACAACTGTGACCGTCTAGTGGGACCAGTGACAACGTGTTTCCCTCCCACTGCAGGAGTGTTCTCTGAGCATATTCCATTGGTGGTACTGTGACTGAAAATATTAACAACTGTGACCGTCTAGTGGGACCAGTGACAACGTGTTTCCCTCCCACTGCAGGAGTGTTCTCTGAGCATCTTCCATTGGTGGTACTGTGACTGAAAATATTAACAACTGTGACCTTCTAGTGGGACCAGTGACAACGTGTTTCCCTCCCACTTCAGGAGTGTTCTCTGAGCATTTTCCATTGGTGGAACTTTGATTGGAAATATTAACAACTGAGATACCTTTAGTGGGACCAGTGACCACTGCATTATCGTCGACCTGAACCGGTCATTTTGAGCTGCTCGATGGTAAGCAATTTAGTCTTTAAATTATTCCTTCAGTTAAAACCTTTAGTAAAATGTATATATCATTTATCTGCTTTTTACAGTTATGGGTTTATTTGGATGTGATGAATAAACGATGATGGTAATTTAAAATTTATTTCTGATCCTTGCTTACAATTATACGCTATTCGTAATTCTAGTCCTACGTTCATTCTAAAGACAATGTGGAGGTGAAAGTATTGCCGAAAATGTAGGTTTACTTTTACCTTATGAGCGGAAAAACCACAATAACTCACACGTTATTTCATGTAACAGTGTAAAATGCAAACCTGCAAACTGTTATAAATGCTAAATTTGTTTAAATAAATGAATAACCATTTTTGTATTAAAGCTAATACAATTGCGATGGTTATTTGATACTTTTAAATAATAAAGAGTACTGTATAATTTAATAACAAATTAACATAAAAATTGTATAAGAGGGTTGTAAAACTATGGTAAATACCCTAAACAGTGTATAAATTGTAACTTTTAAGTTTAAAGTATATATCTAGGTCCTCTCAAGATTTGACTTGACGGCTAGACGTGGAAGATTGCAGTTCTGCAATCACTGGTTTGTATCATCCGGGTTCGCCAGGAAGATATATTTATAACATTTCAGATTTTAGTGAAAAGCTGAATATGTGTTTTATTTTTATATTTACTAATCTCTGAACAGATATGTGTCTTCTTTGATAAGCTAGAAAAGCAAGTTTTTAATTAGGATAGTATACATGTCATATATCAATATTATTTTTGATGTCTCAAAATTTAATTTTTTCAATTTATTCTGCCATCTCGACTCATTATTCATAACTTGCTCGTTCAGGGAACATACAAATATGCCAACAACGAACGCCGCGCCGCACCGGTAACTTGTGATAGTTAAGAGTCGTGTGTACGTCGAGGCATTTCGCACACAATTATTTATTAAGCTGAAAAACAAGATTTTAAATGTTATCACAGTAATTCTGATTCGAGGTTTTACAATAATTTTAAAATAATTATAAGGATAAATAGTTAAAGACAATAACCGTGATACATTTAAGTAACAAGTTTTTTTTTGAATGGCTACTGGTCTATTACCTCATAATATAATCGTATGCACGTATTATTAATGAAAGTTATATTATTATATTATTAACATTCGATCTTATGGATATTAGTCGTACTCCCTGTTTCAACAGTAAAATAAGAACATTTGAATCCTGTTTGATTTTATAGTTCGAACGACAAAATTAAATTTTAATTCCTAATCTCAAATTCCAAGCTCACTTCGGATAAATCTTCTTTGTTGAACGCAAAACAAGAAAGCGTCATATGTTCCAGTTTATAAACTTCATTACGCAAAACAAGAAAGCGTCAAATGTTCCAGTTTATAAACTTCATTATACAAAACAAGAAAGCGTCGAATGTTCCTGTTTATAAACTTCATTACGCAAAACAAGAAACGCGTCAAATGTTCCACTTTATAAACTTCATACCCAAAACAAGAAACGCGTCAAATGTTCCAGTTTATAAACTTCACTACGCAAAAACAAGAAACGCGTCAAATGTTCCAGTTTATAAACTTCATTATACAAAACAAGAAAGCGTCGAATGTTCCTGTTTATAAACTTCATTACGCAAAACAAGAAACGCGTCAAATGTTCCACTTTATAAACTTCATACCCAAAACAAGAAACGCGTCAAATGTTCCAGTTTATAAACTTCACTACGCAAAAACAAGAAACGCGTCAAATGTTCCAGTTTATAAACTTCATTAAGCAAAACAAGAAAGCGTCAAATATTCCAGTTTATAAACTTCATTACGCAAAACAAGAAAGCGTCAAATGTTCCAGTTTATAAACTTCATTACGCAAAACAAGAAAGCGTCGAATGTTCCTGTTTATAAACTTCATTACGCAAAACAAGAAAGCGTCAAATGTTCCAGTTTATAAACTTCATTACGCAAAACAAGAAAGCGTCAAATGTTCCAGTTTATAAACTTCATTACGCAAAACAAGAAAGCGTCAAATGTTCCAGTTTATAAACTTCATTACGCAAAACAAGCAAGCGTCAAATGTTCCAGTTTATAAACTGCATTACGCAAAACAAGAAACGCGTCGAATGTTCCAGTTTATGAACTTCATTACACAAAAACAAGAAACGCGTCAAATGTTCCAGTTTATAAACTTCATTGCGCAAAACAAGAAAGCGTCAAATGTTCCAGTTTATAAACTTCATTACGCAAAACAAGAAACGCGTCAAATGTTCCAGTTTATAAACTTCATTACGCAAAACAAGAAAGCGTCAAATGTTCCAGTTTATAAACTTCATTACGCAAAACAAGAAAGCGTCAAATGTTCCAGTTTATAAACTTCATTACGCAAAACAAGAAAGCGTCAAATGTTCCAGTTTATAAACTTCATTACGCAAAACAAGAAACGCGTCAAATGTTCCAGTTTATAAACTGCATTACGCAAAACAAGAAACGCGTCGAATGTTCCAGTTTATAAACTGCATAACGCAAAACAAGAAACGCGTCGAATGTTCCAGTTTATAAACTTCATTACACAAAAACAAGAAACGCGTCAAATGTTCCAGTTTATAAACTTCATTACGCAAAACAAGAAAGCGTCAAATGTTCCAGTTTATAAACTTCATTACGCAAAACAAGAAAACGTCAAATGTTCCAGTTTATAAACTTCATTACGCAAAACAAGAAAGCGTCAAGTGTTCCAGTTTATAAACTTCATTACGCAAAACAAGAAACGCGTCAAATGTTCCAGTTTATAAACTTCATTACGCAAAACAAGAAACGCGTCAAATGTTCCAGTTTATAAACTTCATTACGCAAAACAAGAAACGCGTCAAATGTTCCAGTTTATAAACTTCATTACGCAAAACAAGAAACGCGTCAAATGTTCCAGTTTATAAACTGCATTACGCAAAACAAGAAACGCGTGGAATGTTCCAGTTTATAAACTGCATTACGCAAAACAAGAAACGCGTCGAATGTTCCAGTTTATAATCTTCATTCAGGCCGGAAAATGTGACACGCATTTCTCCATTTCATCCCAGAATGCCTTGGCTTTAATATTTCATTTCCTGTGTATTTTTATTCTCTTTCATAATATAGTAAAGAAATATCGTTTTTTAACTTTTGGGCGAGCTTCAAAAAATGCCTTCGTTAAAACAACTACTAACCAATTAATATTAAAGAGGTCAATATTTATAAAAGCTCTCAATATTTAAAGTTACAAAAATAACTTTTCTGTTTATTATTTTTCAGTTTGAAGTTAAACCGTTTTAATAAAATGTTAAGGTTTTTTTAATTACAAATAATTACCTGATTATTAATTATTTAATTAATTACCTAATTAACAAATCATTATTTCATTTTAAAGTTATGCCATTTTTGGTAGTACTTGATAATATTTGAAAAGAAAAAACTGGCTCCCCTGGTGTTCTTTGCCATCTAATTTACTATGAATGTTCCAAGTAAAGCCTTCTAGGCTGAACTATAGCTTCAGAAACCTATACCTAAAGACACAAATTTACCATTTTTCTTTCGCAATTATACAGTGTAGGAGGATATTATGACGTGACTCAATTAGCTAAAGATTTACAGAACAACCAACACAAATACGAATATTCATGTAGTATATAGAAAACTATGATAATGAAGCTGTAAAATGAACCAATTCTTTAATTAAAGATATGGTATATTTTTACAATTCTTTCCTAGAACATTCATAAATCGAAATCTGCTTCAGTTGTATTTCAATGTTTCACCTGGTGAACTCGGTAGTCGTTGGTTACTTGGTATTTCATCAATCATAATCTCATTTGCAAATCTCATTTGCAAATCTCATTTGAAGTTTTTTTGTTTTGGAAAACTAAAACAGAATCATACCAAATTTATCAGAATGAAGATTTATAATAAGATATCACGTATTTACAAACAGAACTTAGTGTTTCTTTGAACAACAAAGCGGTAAAAACGTTTGTTTGGAGTTTGACGTGTATTTAACTGCTCCTCTGAATTGACTGTTTGTGGACCTAAACGTTTTGGTCCATTTATATATTTCATAAAACGAACACCCTGAACGATGTGCAGGAAATTTACATGACGAAACTGGAATCAAAAATCAGTTATTCGAGCTTTCAGGTTTTAAGTTAAACGGACTCCTGAAAATAGCTCTGAGAAAAAACTGACAAACTGGAGATACCCAAACAGTAATAAGTTAGGGAGTCGCATATGACGTGGTGTTGTCATATTGCCTTTTGTGGTTGAAATTTACTATATTGACCGAAAATTAATACCACAAACTCTACATTAATTTCAATGCAATAACATAAATCACTATAACGTATTATTAATTACTCACTGTTAGTTTAAAAAGAAATGGTACATAGACATTCATCTTCTTTATTGTTCGAATACTTTTATTATATAAGGGTATTAATCATAATGTCATTAACATGCTAAGGAAAACTAAAAAAAATAGTTATATATCAAAGTTTATATTCATTGCTAGTTTTTAGTCCAGTCTTTTGCAGTACTAAATCCAAGCTAATTGACTCTAAAAGCGACGAGGAATGTGTGTTGGACTGACGCCACGAGTGGAAGTCTGACGTCATTTGACGATCTTGACGGTACCATTAGCAACATTGTGATGACATCATTTTGTTAGGACTGCAATTAATGTTTTAAACAATGTTTGTATTTTAGCGAATTTCCCCTATAGGGAAGAAGCTATTACCGTAGTCGGCATGGTAAGACCTAGGCCCGGGACCATGATAACTTTTCGTTTTGAGGTCCCCAGACCCCAAAAACACCATTCGTTCGATACTGTATATATATATATATATATATATATATATCTATATATCTATATATATATATATATATATATATATATATATATATATGTGTCCGTGAGCACGATAACTCTCGTAAAAATTATCCGATTTTGATGAAATTTGGTATACACGTGTAAAGCAACATTTATGACTTTAAGTTCGAAAACCAGCCAGATCGCTCTATCCGAAGGGGTATTTTGGGGGGGTTTTGTACCCCAAAAATGGGTTTTTTGAATTTTTTACATATAATTTTGGAAATTGTCAGATTTTATTTTTTCCCATTGGATTCAGCTTAAAAAAACACACAATTTGGTATTTTGATCATTTCTCTACATCAATTGGTTACCGAGATATTGAAAGTGCTAAACACAGTACGTTGTCTAATGTTATTCTTATGGAGGAAAATAAAAATTTTATATCTCGCTTATTTATGAACATATACTGACGAAACTTGGTATACGGCTTTATCTGGTTGTGGACCATTGATATTTCCTCAAAAAAACAATTTTTTGACAAAGGCTCCCATAGCAGCAAACCTGCGTACTCAGCCCCATGTTATCCTTATGGAGAATATGTAACGTGTTATCTCCCTTAATTATGAAGATAAATTAATGAAATTTGGTAAGTGACTTCACCTAGTTGAGTTATATTGATATAAGCATAAAACCCCATTTTTTTGTGTTCCTTGCTTCAGCAAACCTGCATACTCAGCCGCCATGTTATTCTTATGGAGAATAATTAAAATGTCATAAATTGCTTATTTATGAATGTATATTGATGAAACTTGGTATGTAGCTTTATGTGGCATTAAGATAAATATGTATGCATTGGAAATTCGCTAAGTATGCAGGTTTGCTGCTACGGGGGTATTTACTTTTGAATGCAATAGTATTTCACTTAATTGGGAAATAAATAAGACATCTGGGTAGGTCCAACACAAACTCTTGACGGAGTGTAATGCTACGTGCAGCATGTTACTAGGAGTACGCTTAAATATTCGCGCTATGGGACAGCAAGCACAATATGTTAAATAATAAAATACCCCCGCCGCAGCAAACCTGCGTACCCAGCGAATTTCCAATGCATATATATGTATCTTAATACCACATAAAGCCGCATACCAAGTTTCATCAATATACACTCATAAATAAACGATTTATGACATTTTAATTATTCTCCATAAGAATAACATGGCGGCTGAGTATGCAGGTTTGCTGAAGGAAGGACCACAAAAAATGGGGTTTTATACAAATATCAATATAACTCATTTAGGTAAAGCCACATACCAAAATTCATTAATTTATTTTCATAATTATGGGAGATAACACGTTACTTATTCTCCCTAAGAATAACATGGGGCTGAGTACGCAGGTTTGCTGCTAAGGGAGCCTTTGGCAAAAAAATGTTTTTTTGAGCAAATATCAATGGTCCACAACCAGATGAAGCCGTATACCAAGTTTCGTCAGTATAAGATCATAAATAAGCGAGATATAAAATTTTTCTTTTCCTCCATAAGAATAACATTAGACAACGTACTGTGTTTAGCACTTTCAGTATCTCGGTAACCAATTGACGTAGAGAAATGATCAAAATACCAAATTGTGTGTCTTTTTAAGCTGAATCCAATGGTAAAAACTAAAATTTGACTATTTCCAAAATTATATATAAAAAGTTCAAAAAACCCATTTTTGGGGTACAAAACCCCCCCAAAATACCCCTTCGGATAGAGCGATCTGGCTGGTTTTCGAACTTAAAGTCATAAATGTTGCTTTACACGTTTATACCAAATTTCATCAAAATCGGATAATTTTTACGAGAGTTATCGTGCTCACGGACACATATATATATATATATATATATATATATATATATATATATATATATATATATATATACAGTATCGAACGAATGGTGTTTTTGGGGTCTGGGGACCTCAAAACGAAAAGTTATCATGGTCCCGGGCCTAGGTCTTACCATGCCGACTACGGTAATAGCTTCTTCCCTATAGGGGAAATTCGCTAAAATAAAGAGAAGGTGTTTAATTCAACAACCATGCATGACATCTCGAGCGATGGTGTCTTGTCTAATATTTCTGACTTTGATTAAATTATAGTTGGTCTTAGACTAGTAAAGTTCGGCTAAAAGGCAGGCAGAATCGATAAGGAAAGTCTCTTTGGGTAATGTTGCACACTTGTTGGAACTGCTTGGGTACTCTCTGTCCGTTACTTCACTTCAATTGTTGGCTATGGTGAATTGACGTTGTTTAATATATCACAATCGAGATTTATTATTGCGTTTAAAAAAAAAGTCTCACACGATTCTGGGTCTTTAATTCTGGTGTTGTCTTTAGGCGCGAAATATGTTTGTGACGTAAAGGCCAGAAAATCTGAAAAAAGAACTGAATAAGAATAAAAACAACGCAAGCAGAAATATTCTTGCTGGAAAATGTTATCTGAGATTATTGGAGAACCAAGTTTTATAATTAGAGTGAAGCGAGCTTTCGCGGCCATATTGGTTTCTTTACTGTACATAGAAGTTTACGTTATTTCCGAATGAAATGGCTTATAAACAGTACAATTTGTATCCTATATAAATCATATTTATTCAGTAAGTTTTGATCTTGATTACAGTATATCATAGATACAGTACAAGGAGATCTAATTTAAATGACTCAGAAGCATAGGCGTCGTATTGAAGTGGGGGGCACGTGTACCTTACATTGCCGTCCGTCAGACACCACGTTGTCCGATCTTTATTATGATTACGTGTGTTTAAAATGTCATTCTATTGGAATTCCCAGCAATTTTATGAGGGTAATTTACGGCCGATATTAGGAGTTCAGATCATCGGTAACCCAGTTCAGCATTAATCGGTGGGAATAATCTGCCCGATTTTAGTTAAGATTTATAAAATTCTGAGATTAAAGTTTAGATATAATAGTATAAGATCTTGTTCAAAAAACAATCAAATGTCACTTCTGCCATTTTCCAATAAGCTGGCGAAATTTCTTATGACCCGAAATAGAAAACTTGATATTTTAATTAGAAGACCTTAGTGCACATTTCCAGGAAATATATTTCTGCTTGAAATGTTTTTATTTCAATCTATTTTCCCTTGCCTAGTAATAAAGGTAGAAGCAATTAGTTGGAAAAACGAGCTAAAATCAAACACATATTTTACATAAGTTACATAAAAGTTGATGGCTTAGAGATTGCAATAAGGGGTCTTCTCTTTAGATTTATAAAGAAAATTTGAGGCTCATCCTCAAATTGAATAGTCAAATAACAACGCAGATATGGAATATCGTGTTTTGCGCGGGGGTGGCGCTGATAAGAAGCAGACCTCAAATAACAAGGTCCTAAATCTGCCACCTACGTCTGACTGCTATCATTACTTCATATTCTCGGCTCAGCAAATACAACGATCCAGTTCTGTATCTCGTTCTTAACATTAAATAAACTTGTCTCAAAATTGTTAATGCTAAGGAAACAACTAATCGAAATATTTATAAAAATTGATTAGTATTTTGTACAGTAGTTTAGGCTGTTCTATTTGGCCAATTTTTCTTATTTTTTAATATTAGGTACTGTACTTATATCAAAATGAAATGGAGCATATGAACTAGTATTTTGCATAGCGCACCTTTGTAGCCCCAATGCCAGTCGCTTGGGGAGTATTACATTTTGATCACATTGAAACGTGTTTCTGCAGAGTTCAGTTCTTACTGTTATCTTATTCCTGGACGCTTCTTACGTCAACATTCTGAGTGTGTTTCTCCCTTGGTTATGAAAATAAATTAATGAAACTTTGTATTTTAATTAATATGTCTCACCAGGCTGAGGTACACTGATATTTGTATTTATACAATTTGTTTCTCTTCCTAGATGCAGCAAACCTGCGTAGTTATCCCTGATGTTATTGTATAGATCTTTATGGGGAATAAATAAAATTGTATATACTGTATCGCTTACTAAGAATATATCTTGATGGAACTTGTTAAGAGGCTCTACGTTGTAGTGATACACATAAATATGTATTGGAAATTCGTCAAATATGAAGGTTTGCTGCGACGCGGGTATTTATTAATCGAATTGCTTAAGAAATGTTTCAGAATTTAAACTTTATAGTAAACCTGTTTAAAAAAACTAAATTCTCATACATTTAATAATCTGTTAACATATATATATAGTTATAGTAACTAAGCTAAGATATGGAATTGTCGAGGTGTTTTTCAAAGCTCACAAATCTCGGACGTGTTACCACGGCTAGTTAAGCTGTTCACTCGGGAACAATGAGCCGCTGTGGTGGAGATATAGCGATAGAGATGGAGTACAGACAATGGTTAACGAGATGGAAAATGTTCGGTTAGTTGGCGCTTGGCCGTCGGCCACTTGGGCCTCAGGCCGGTGACAACGACTCCTCGCCCCGACGCCGACGCCGACGCCTGACGAGTACGATCTTGTGCGTTCTGCGGCTTACGCCTCTATAAATCACATTCAACTCTCCCTAATACTGCGATATGTTTAATATATAATATCTGAGCTAAGGAATTATTCAACTATAGTAGCATATATTCATCACTGGGACCACAAGTGAACCTTCTCTATACTAGCTCAAAGCTCAACTGAACCCGATAAGCTGATCGCGCTCAACCTTGAAGACCGATCATAACATGACACAAGTCGTGCAGTAACAATCAACAACGCTTCTTCGCCAACTGGAATAGAATGATGTCGAAAATAGTCCTAATAAGCTGATGACAAGTTTATGTTCCCGCAGGCTTCGCCCTGCAAATGATTTATAAAAACTACGTCAGTTGTGTGTGCTGCGTTCTGTGGTTAGCCCGTGGAACTACAACGAATCAAGATCAGCTGTTTGTATTTTCATCAGCTCAAACAAAAATGAATGTCCATAAGGAATACATGGGAACTTTGCCGGGTCTCTGGCGGAGCCCTAAGGTCAGATCAGGATGAAAACCATTTAGTTTTCCTATTTTATGCCTAAAGAATCTATGTACAAAATTTCAGCTCTCTACCTAAATGGGAAGGTGGAGAATTAGTGATAAGTGAGTGAGTGAGTCAGTCAGTCAGTTTGACGAAATTTGGTATAAACGTGTAAAGCAGCATTTATGACTTTCGAAAAGCAGACGGATCGACCTATCTGAAGGGTATTTTGGGGGGGTTTTGTACCCCAAAAATGGTTTTTTTTAAATTTTTTACATATAATATTTGAAAAAGTCAAATTTTAGTTTTTTTATTGGAATCAGCTTAAAAAGACGCACAATTTGGTGTTTTGATCATTGCTCTACGTCAAATGGTTACAGAGATATTGAAAGTGCTAAACACAGTACGTTGTCCAATGTTATTCTTATGGAGAATAAGACAAATTGTATATCTCGCTTATATATCAACTTATCCTGATGAAACTTGGTATATTGCTTCATATCGTTGTGGTCTATTGATATTTGCACTAAAAAACATTTTTTGCCTATAGTTACCGTAGCAGCAAACCTGCGTACTCAGCCCCCATGTTATTTTTAAGGATAATAAGTAACGTGTTATCTCCCTAAGTATGAACATAAATTAATGAAATTTGGTATGTGGCTTTACCTACTTGAGTTATGCCCCATATTTGTGTAAAACCCCATTTTTTATATTCCTTCTTCAGCAAACCTGCATACTCAGCCGCCATGTTATTCTTATGGAGAATAATTAAAATATCATAAATCGTTTATTTATGAATGTATATCGATGAAACTTGGTATGTAGTTTTATGTGGTATTAAGATACATATATACATATATGCATTGGAAATTCACTGAGTACGCAGGTTTGCTGCTACGGGGGTATTATAGATATAGATGAGTGAGTATCGAAAAGCCACTTTTGGCCTTAGAGATGAACTGTATTTTCTGTCATACTGCAAACAATATTGAAATAACAATTTCACAAAAACTAAATTTGGTTTACCTCCAAAAGTTTTACTTCCATCTTGGTCTTGCAGCTCGTACAAACAGCTGCAACTCAAGTGGTCATTGTTAACAAGACGAATAATTCCTTCAACTCATTTGCACAGCTAGACCTAGACCAAAAAGTGTCATCAAATAAATAATGTATTTCGTCCTTTTAGCGAATTTTCCCCATAGGAAATTAGAGAATCTCCCCTACAGGGAAGAAGCTTTTACCGTAGGTAAGAAGCATGGTAAGACCTAGGCCCGGGACCATGATAACATTTCGTACGAAACACTACTCCTCCGTTAATAATGGACGGATTTTCACAATCGATGTGTCAAAATTAAGTGTTTTTTATCTAGACGCCCCCTTTCACCAATTCCTGTGATAAAGGTCCTCGGGCTTTGCCCCACAGCTCCTCAAAGTTATAGTGTATTCCTTATGAAGAAAAGATTTTGTTTACTTAAACAGACGAATAATTTGTATTAAATGCATACTAAAACAGCTGTTGATAGTAAAACACATGACAACAGAAGAGCTTACACAAATATAATATAATATTACGTTGTGATCGCGAGCGAAGCCGCGACAGGCTACTAGTATATTTTAATGTTGGTAGACACATTTGTAATGCGTTTTGATTCTTCCCGAGCAAAATGGCGGGTATCAGCTAGTATTTAGATATTTATAAAATAGAGGTTATTTCTAATCTATGAACCAGATTAATAAAACTTAGTCCTCTTTTGTGTGATTGAAGTTTGCCAATAAGTTTATTATCGTAGCCAAAAGTAAATAGATCTGACGACTGACGAAATAAATATGGGAGGTTAAATAAAGCAGAGTCAACAACGCGTGACGCCCTGGCAAATGGGCGCGTGTCTTTAGAATTGGGTTAATTTCTCAAAGGCGGATTCCGCCAGACAATGGTGTGGCTGGCCTCAAGCCATCGTATTGATGGAAATTTAACTGGCTTAGAATCCGGGCTGATTATTACGGCTTGAAAAAGAAAGGTTGTATCCTGAATATCCCAGTTTTGTGACTATTTCCTCTAATACCAATTGTCACTTTTTGATAGGGAAAATTTTTAGGATGCCCAAGCTTTGATACTAGGTAAAGACGATAGTTTTTAAAAAGACCAATTAACTATCTCAATGATGAATGGCAATTTTATTTCGCAAATAAACCAGTTGCGAAACTTCACAAAGGATCACATTAGGTTGGGTGGTAACACAGCTGTACAATGTAAACCAGTTGCGAAACTTCACAAAGGATCACATTAGGTTGGGTGGTAACACAGCTCTACAATGTAAACCAGTTGCGAAACTTCACAAAGGATCACATTAGGTTGGGTGGTAACACAGCTGTACAGTGTAAACCAGTTGCGAAACTTCACAAAGGATCACATTAGGTTGGGTGGTAACACAGCTGTACAATGTAAACCAGTTGCGAAACTTCACAAAGGATCACATTAGGTTGGGTGGTAACACAGCTGTAAAATGTAAACCAGTTGCGAAACTTCACAAAGGATCACATTAGGTTGGGTGGTAACACAGCTGTACAATGTAAACCAGTTGCGAAACTTCACAAAGGATCACATTAGGTTGGGTGGTAACACAGCTCTACAATGTAAACCAGTTGCGAAACTTCACAAAGGATCACATTAGGTTGGGTGGTAACACAGCTCTACAATGTAAACCAGTTGCGAAACTTCACAAAGGATCACATTAGGTTTGGTGGTAACACAGCTGTACAATGTAAACCAGTTGCGAAACTTCACAAAGGATCACATTAGGTTGGGTGGTAACACAGCTGTACAATGTAAACCAGTTGCGAAACTTCACAAAGGATCACATTAGGTTGGGTGGTAACACAGCTGTACAATGTAAACCAGTTGCGAAACTTCACAAAGGATCACATTAGGTTGGGTGGTAACACAGCTGTACAATGTAAAAAAGTTGCGAAACTTCACAAAGGATCACATTAGGTTGGGTGGTAACACAGCTCTACAATGTAAACCAGTTGCGAAACTTCACAAAGGATCACATTAGGTTGGGTGGTAACACAGCTCTACAATGTAAACCAGTTGCGAAACTTCACAAAGGATCACATTAGGTTGGGTGGTAACACAGCTGTACAATGTAAACCAGTTGCGAAACTTCACAAAGGATCACATTAGGTTGGGTGGTAACACAGCTCTACAATGTAAACCAGTTGCGAAACTTCACAAAGGATCACATTAGGTTGGGTGGTAACACAGCTGTACAATGTAAACCAGTTGCAAAACTTCACAAAAGATCACATTAGGTTGGGTGGTAACACAGCTGTACAATGTAAACCAGTTGCGAAACTTCACAAAGGATCACATTAGGTTGGGTGGTAACACAGCTGTACAATGTAAACCAGTTGCGAAACTTCACAAAGGATCACATTAGGTTTGGTGGTAACACAGCTGTACAATGTAAACCAGTTGCGAAACTTCACAAAGGATCACATTAGGTTGGGTGGTAACACAGCTGTACAATGTAAACCAGTTGCGAAACTTCACAAAGGATCACATTAGGTTGGGTGGTAACACAGCTGTACAATGTAAACCAGTTGCGAAACTTCACAAAGGATCACATTAGGTTGGGTGGTAACACAGCTGTACAATGTAAACCAGTTGCGAAACTTCACAAAGGATCACATTAGGTTGGGTGGTAACACAGCTGTAAAATGTAAACCAGTTGCGAAACTTCACAAAGGATCACATTAGGTTGGGTGGTAACACAGCTGTACAATGTAAACCAGTTGCGAAACTTCACAAAGGATCACATTAGGTTGGGTGGTAACACAGCTCTACAATGTAAACCAGTTGCGAAACTTCACAAAGGATCACATTAGGTTGGGTGGTAACACAGCTGTACAATGTAAACCAGTTGCGAAACTTCACAAAGGATCACATTAGGTTGGGTGGTAACACAGCTGTACAATGTAAACCAGTTGCGAAACTTCACAAAGGATCACATTAGGTTGGGTGGTAACACAGCTGTACAATGTAAACCAGTTGCGAAACTTCACAAAGGATCACATTAGGTTTGGTGGTAACACAGCTGTACAATGTAAACCAGTTGCGAAACTTCACAAAGGATCACATTAGGTTGGGTGGTAACACAGCTGTACAATGTAAACCAGTTGCGAAACTTCACAAAGGATCACATTAGGTTGGGTGGTAACACAGCTGTACAATGTAAACCAGTTGCGAAACTTCACAAAGGATCACATTAGGTTGGGTGGTAACACAGCTGTACAATGTAAACCAGTTGCGAAACTTCACAAAGGATCACATTAGGTTGGGTGGTAACACAGCTGTACAATGTAAACCAGTTGCGAAACTTCACAAAGGATCACATTAGGTTGGGTGGTAACACAGCTGTACAATGTAAACTAGTTGCGAAACTTCACAAAGGATCACATTAGGTTTGGTGGTAACACAGCTGTACAATGTAAACCAGTTGCGAAACTTCACAAAGGATCACATTAGGTTGGGTGGTAACACAGCTGTACAATGTAAACCAGTTGCGAAACTTCACAAAGGATCACATTAGGTTGGGTGGTAACACAGCTCTACAATGTAAACCAGCAGGTCTCTGTTGTTGGAGTTCATATATTTGGTAATTGAAGTGTTTATTAGTGAATTTCCTTTGGAAAGTGAACTATTAGCATGACCCGCACGGTGAAACTTAAGCCCAGGACCACCATAGAAGTTCCTAACGTGACCCCCTGAACACGTTTTTGGGGGTCGTTCAAAATTTTATATATGTGTTTGCACTGTAGTGGTCGCATTTTTGTCCGATTTACTTCAAATTTGGTAGGGACATTCTTTTTGTAATCAGTTATACAAGTTCGTTGGGCAAAACAATCGGAAAACTCTAACCCCGTTTTTTGGGGATTTTAAATTTAGAAATTTGAGTTTTTGGGCCCAAAAAGGGTCATAAAAGCCCTAAATGTAAGATTAATGGATACTAGGTTATAGAACGTAAACAGGCGAAAATGTTAAGCCCTCCCTCATCATTCTAGCACTAATATTTACCGATTTGTTAAAGTAAATGAAAATTGAGTAAACACAGTACGTTGTCTTATGGGGATTTTACATTGGAAAAGGCTGTTTTTCATATCTTGATGTAGTTTTATCACTCCTAATACCCCAATACCGATTTTTGATCCTGATGGTACATCCTCCTAAGCTTACAATGCACAACATTGCCATCCCAATACTGTATTTAAATCCAGGTGCTACTTCTGATGCTAGGTGCATCAGAACTGCCAAAAAACTGAATATTTTACATTTTGCTAAAAATGCCACAAATCTTTGTTTATATCCGTTATTTGATTTTAGTGAATTTCCCCTATAGGGAAGAAGCTATTACCGTAGTCGGCATGGTAAGACATAGGCCCGGGACCATGATAACTTTTCGTTTTGAGGTCCCCAGACCCCAAAAACACCATTCGTTCGAAACTGTATATATATATATATATATATATATATATATGTACTAACACATTAAAACAGATAGATATTCTTTCTCCTTTATAGCTTGAAAACGTTTGTATTATAAACGAAAATTCGCAAAAAACTTCTTTCTCATTATTTATATCTATCTGTTTTAATGTGTTAGTATATATATATATGTCCGTGGGTGCGATAACTCTCGTAAAAAAGGTCCGATTTTGATGAAATTTGGTACAAACGTGTAAACCAGCATTTAAGACTTTAAGTTCGAAAACCAGACGGATCGAGCTATCCAAAGGGGTATTTTGGGGGGGTTTTGTACCCCAAAAATGTTTTTTTTGAGTTTGTTACATACAATTTTTGAAAAAGTAAAATTTTATTTATCCCCATTGGAATTAGCTTAAAAAGACGCACAATTTGATGTTTTAATCATTGCTCTACGCCAATTGGTTACTGAGATATTGAAAGTGCTAAACACAGTACGTTGTCCAATGTTATTCTTATGGAGGATAAGAAAATTTGTATATCTCGCTTATTTATCAACTTATCCTGAAGGAATTTGGTATATTGCTTCATTTCATTGTGGTCTATTGATATTTGCACAAAAACCCATTTTTTGGCCTATAGTTCCCATAGCAGCAAACCTGCATACTCAGCCCCATGTTATTCTTATGGAGAATAATTAACGTGTTATCTCCTTTAATTATGAACATAAATTAATAGAACTTGGTATGTGGCTTTACCTAGTTGAGTTATAGTGATATTTGTATAAAAGTCCATTTTTAGTGTTCCTTATTTCAGCAAACCTGCATACTCAGCCGCCATGTTATTCTTAAGGAGAATAATTAAAATGTCATAAATCGATTATTTATGAATGTATATTGATAAAACTTGGTATGTGGCTTTATGTAGTATTAAGATAAATTAATATGCATTGGAAATTCGCTGAGTATGCAGGTTTGCTGCTACGGGGGTATTTTAAGTTTTTATTGGGGAAATTCACTTCCCTCACGCAGCGTGCTGCGTGCGAACTCGTTTTTAACTTTTTCACATTTTACGTCCACAATGTCACGTTAAAGCTTTCAAATTCAGACCGACGGTTAAACTCTAAACAGTTACAGCAGTATCCTCTGGCCATCAATGAACCGATGTCATTTCAAACATCGGGCAAAAACATGTTTAACGGATTTTGTAATCATTAATTTGAAACCCTCCATAGGTAGTCTAAATTAATTTGTTTAATTCATTTTAAAATAACTGTAAAACTGATAATAGTTCAACTATAGTAGCGAAAGCAAATGATTATTTTATCCTTCTTACATGAATCACAATAAATCCTGACAGAGGGCAGAGTTACCGAAAGGTGGGCAGCCATCGTTTCGCCTTTACTATAATGTGAAAACCTAAGCTTCTTGAATTTACTTGTGCTGGTAACAGACGTAACTAAAGAAAACAATACCCCGTCGCAGCAAACCTGCGTACTCAGCGAATTTTCAATGCATGAATATGTTTCTCACCACCACATAGAGCCACGTACCACGTTTCATAAAAATACATAAATAAATAACTGATCTATAGCATTTGATTTATTCTCCATAAGAATAAGATTAGGGCTGAGTACGCAGGTTTGCTGCAACGAGGAAGATAAGAAATGTGTTTATTTTGCAATTATCAATATAACTCAACCAGTTGAAGCTACATACTAAGTTTTATTAATTTATGTTCATAATTAAGGGATATATATAACTTTACTTATTCTCCACAAGAATAACATTAGGGCTGAGTATGCAGGTTTTCTGCTCCTAGGATAATCAACAAAAAATAAATTTTTTGTACAAATATCAAAATACCAGTACTACGTGAAGCCACATACCAAGTTTCATCAATATACATTCATAAATAATCGAGATATCAAATGTTATTTATTCTCCATAAGGATAACATTGGACAACGTACTATGTTTAGCACTTTGAATATCTCTGCAACGGTTGGACGTAGAATCATAATTTAAACACCAAAATGATTGTATTGTGAAGCTAAACTGATTGATAAAAGCAAATGTGAAGTTTACATTAAAATGAACTGTGGAAAAGCAAAAAACCTTTTTTTAAGGGAAATTCTCTAAAAACAGCTAACACCAAGTGGTGAGTCCAGTAAATATCTGACTTAGCTTACACCATTTGTTACATATACATGTAATAATTTGTTACATTCTTCCTCTAGGAACCAACGCCAAGTCTTACAACACTATGGATATCTACAAACCGAACACCGAGTAGTATCAAAATCATAAGAAAATGTCGTGAACGTATTATGCAAATTGAAATATTTCACGTCAATATTTAAAACGATACTGATACTAATTATTAGGGCATTTAACTTTACACTGACAAATAATAATTACATAGATATTTAAAACGCAAATATACCTCTCCGAAACCGCAAGAGGAATAGTAGAGAACCAAGGGGTAGGTCTGGCAGTGATATAGACTCTCGAGGTTTTGATTTACGTCTCGTTTTTGAACTGTTATCTCGCACGTCTCCGAGGAAAAATATCGTGGCCCTTAGTTTAAATGATATTCAACTAAGGTATTTGAACATCGTGTTTACATGTTTTGTAACTGAAACTGTCGCCTTGGGTCGTTGTTATAATTATTTATCACTGATTTCTACACCTCGCTTCTTCCGAGGATTTTGTTTTAAACAAACAAGGATAGCTAATCACTTCGTTCATTAGCTTTAACAAGGATAGCTATCACTTCGTTCATTAGCTTTAACAAGGATAGCTATCACTTCGTTCATTAGCTTTAACAAGGATAGCTATCACTTCGTTCATTAGCTTTAACAAGGATAGCTATCACTTCGTTCATTAGCTTTAACAAGGATAGCTATCACTTCGTTCATTAGCTTTAACAAGGATAGCTAATCACTTCGTTCATTAGCTTTAACAAGGATGGCTAATCACTTCGTTCATTAGCTTTAACAAGGATAGCTATCACTTCGTTCATTAGCTTTAACAAGGATAGCTATCACTTCGTTCATTAGCTTTAACAAGGATAGCTATCACTTCGTTCATTAGCTTTAACAAGGATAGCTATCACTTCGTTCATTAGCTTTAACAAGGATAGCTAATCACTTCGTAGCAATTTCTTTTCATAGGGAGCAAATTTAGTTTCAAGACGGGCGAGTGGTTTACACATCGTTTTCCAAGATCTGGATGTGGTTTATTATTATGTGAACCGCTCGACCTTTCTGGAATAATGAACACGTGTTAAGCAATTAGCTGACCGATCGTATCGTTGTACAACTCAAGCAAGAATACCATCGCTCCTTCACCAACTGTGATGGAATTATGTCGAGGTGAGACGTCATCCTTAACTAAATATAGAGAGCTAATAATCAGCTGATGACCGACGTATGGAGGTAAAGTTACTTGGACTGCCGCCACCGGCCTACTCAGCTGGGGGGGAGGGGGGGGCTAATGTGTAAACAACGTCTCTTACGGCGCTGTTGGCGTTCAAGATAATGCACTATATAGCAAAGCAAGCCACTTGCGGTCCATTGAATGACAATGGCCAAGCACTGTGTATGGTCATTGTGAAATAAATTTGAACATTTTTGAAATTAAACAGTTAGTTTGGCTCGCCGGATGCAATAATTTGCATTTTCAGTTATATCTCAAGTTTTAGTTTATTTTTAAGTAATCTTAAATTATATTCTTAACGGTAATTTATGTAATCTTTAATAATTCGTTAAAACTATTACCCTCGATTAATAAAAAAAATATAGATTATATTTTTCAATAATTACGTTTTATATTCTTTCATTGTAATCAAAATCATGCATTATTAAATTTATAGTCGTCTAAATTTGATTCCGTGAATTTGAGTTATCTTAAGATTCGAAAAATCAAACGTATTATTTGTCACCGATGTTCGCTCACGAGGGAGCGACTGTTTCTTTTGTTCACTTTTTTCTTGTCAGTGGTGACTTGATTTATGTTGTGGAAAACATTGATGTTATTGTTAAAAATATCTTTCCGAGCCGAAACAATAGAACAGAGAGAAAAATATTATTCTTTGAACCACGTTCTTCTTTGAGGGAGAAACATTTCTTTCGTAACAGGAAACATAGGTTTCTGCAAAATTAATTAATTTACCATGACTTCGGATTTTTAAAGTATAAATGCTTGATATCACGTAATTGCCTTTTTCTTAAATCGTATCTATTAAGTTGTAAGACATTTACGATTCTTTATTTTTGTTCGGTGATTTTTCTTTTCCTAAACCTACAATACTGGCAAAGTATTGTAGGTTTCCTCCCAAAGGAGAAAAACAAACTTTTAGTTGTAGGGACAGAAAATTAACCTACAAAAGGCCTTGAAACCCCGTAAATATAATCCCGTAGTTGTGGCAATACCCCCTGAGCAATATAACGAAATAATAGAAAGAAAACTGCTAAACATGGAAATCAGTTTAAGACCATTTATTACGTATCCAACCCGAGAGTCCTCGGTTACTATGTTTATTTGTCATCGCTTTTATATGATAATTTTGTATTTAACTGAAATTACTGAAACTCTTACTTGCCTGTACTTCGTCTACTTCGTCTACTCTCTATGAGTTGTGTTCTCGAGGCCTCCCAACTACAGCAGTCGTGGTCGGCCACTGAGACGCGGACCTCCCGTCATGGCTTGGTGATCTTCGTCTACTTCGTCTACTCTCTATGAGTTGTGTTCTCGAGGCCCCCCAACTACAGCAGTCGTGGTCGGCCACTGAGACGCGGACCTCCCGTCATGGCTTGGTGATCTTCGTCTTAAATCTTCCTAAACTCTTTGATGTCGGATATTATCATCTCTTATTGTCTATTTGCAGCTCGAGATGTCACCCATTACATCTATAACGGATGGTATTCCTCAGTGCGGTATTTCTGGTACTATGTCAATACTTTTACGCTTGCCTACTCTATCAAGTGGATTGCTCGGGTTATTTTAACTAAAACAATGTTGGTAGGTTATTTTGTTTGTAAAGTTTACAGCCCTCCAACACCGTGAAACCCCCGTTATTAAAGACAGAATTTTCTTTTAATCCCAGGAGAATTCCCACACTAGGTTTCAAAGCTACGCCTCTCAAAAACTAAAATAACTGGTGACAAAATACGAGTATTACTATAAGCGTTGGAAACGCACAGATACGACGCTTGACAAGACCAAATGACAAGTTGAAAATGTAATGGTTCCGTTTGATATCAGTTTATAATATGTATAATATTATATATTTAACCCTGTTATTCGGCTGTCCCCAGGCGGTGGTGACGTACTCCTCGACGTACGTGCTCGTGGCGCTCAGCATTGACCGCTACTACGCCATCATGTTCCCGATGAACTTCTCCGGCAGCTGTGAGTATTGCCGCGTCTCTAGACTGTGTCATATCGGGTAGTTTATATCCTATACTCTAATATGAGTAAGGTTTGCTTGCTTGCTTGCGTGCTTGCTTGCTTGCGACACGGATCTCAAAAACGGCTCCAACGATTTCCTTCAAATGTTCAAAATAACTAATTTCTGGGATAAAAATAAGTTCTGGACAGGCCTCATCCCCAGGGAAAATAAAATAATGTAAAAAAACTAAAATGAAAAGTTAAAAAAATTAACATTGGGCTTATGGAGTTTCAAATCAAAAGAAAAGAATTGTAACAGCTGTTCATAATCAACCAGAGAACTGTCAAAGTAATACTCATGTAGTATATAAGTACCTGGGGGGCCGAGCTTTGCTCGGGGGAAGGCCAGTCAGTTTGTTAGATGACTTGGAGTAATATTTCACCACTTCCCCCTACAGAAACTCATATGCCTCTTTTTTACATTTTTAAGGTCATTCCAGTTGTTAGTTATAGCTCAATGTCCCTTTTATTTATTTTACTACACTATATATGTAATCTTCACTCAAATCTTTTAATCTCTGCTCTCAGGAAACCAGATGTTAGTAATCATAAACAACATGAGTATTACTTTGACAGTTCCCTGATTGATTATGAACAGCTGTTACAATTCTTTTGTTTTGATTTGAAACTCCATAATCCCAATGTTAATTTTTGAACTTTTAATTTTAGTTTTTCAAATTATTTTATTTTTTCTGGGGATGAGGCCTGTCTGGAACTTATTTTTATTCCAGAAATTAGTTATTTCGAACATTTGAAGGAAATCGTTGGAGCCGTTTTTGAGATCAGTATCGCAAGCAAGCAAGCAAACCTTACTCATATTAGAGATAGGATTATTAACATGTGGTTTCCTGAGAGCAGAGATTAAAAGATTTGAGTGAAGATTACATAAATAGAGTAGTAAAATAAATCAAAGGGACGTTGAGCTATAAATAACAACTGGAGTGACCTTAAAAATTTGGAAAAGAGGCAGATGAGTTACACAAATCTGATTATCAGTAGGGGGAAGTGGTGAAATATTACTCCAAGTCATCTAAACATACTTACTGGCCTTTCCCCGAGCAAAGCTCGGCCCCCAGGTACTGATAAATAAAATATCTAAGATAAAAACGTAAGAACATAAAATAGCGGACAAATAAATTGCCAGATGAGGGCGTGGTTTGTCGAGTCATCAACAAAGATCAGCCAGTAGTAGACGTGCTGCATTGCCAAAACTCCACACCAGCTGATCGGATAACATATTTTCTATGGCAAAATGACAACAGTGACAGCGTACACTGCGTCTGTGCTATTGGCTCCAGCCCAACTGTCAATTTAATTGTCCGCTATTAGAGTCAGCTGTTCATAATGTCACTTATATTTGACTTAGTCGAGTATGTTTTGACAATTTTATGAAGGTTTTCATCAACAAAATGTACTGGAAGATACGTAATTTGATAGGTAAGAAGCCATAACAATCCTCAAACTGTTATGAGTCATATAAATTAAAATTTTAAATAATTATCATTCACCATTTCCACTTTGTACGGAAATTAGGCTTAGTATTATATTTGTATTCCTACACGTGAGGCAAATCAAGGCTTGTGGAATACAGCCTCTCGGTTTGTTAAGTGATTTAATAATTTCAGTAAGGTTTTTGATTGCGCATGGGAACATTAAATCTCTGTAAGTAATGCTATTTTAAATAAACATAACTAACGCTTATTTTCTTACATCTATATATCTATATCTATCTACAAGGCCTATTCACTTCCTTAAAATCCTCTCGGGCTACGCCCCGTGAACGTCCTAAGTTTCAATGTTTACATTTCAGAAGAAAGTAAACATTCAGATTCTGTAATGCGAACAGCTGAGGACACTTCCATTTGACAGCTTAAAGAGCAGAAGCAAGAACAGCTGTTTCAAGCTAACTAAAATTCAAATTGCATTCTATACTCTAATATGAGTAAGGTTTTCTTGTATGCTTGCTTGCTTGCTACACTGATCTCAAAAACGGCTCCATCGATTTCCTTCAAATGTTCGAAATAACTCATTTCTGGGATAAAAATAAGTTCTAGACAGGCCTCATCCCCAGGAAAAATCAAATAATGTAAAAAAACTAAAATGAAAAGTTAAACAAATTAACATTGGGATTATGGCGTTTCAAAACAAAAGAATTCTACTTTGATAATCAACCAGGGAACTGTCAAAGTATATATATATATATATATATACTCATGTTGTATATGATTATTAACATGTGGTTTCCTGAGAGCAGAGATTAAAAGATTTGAGTGAAGATTACATATATGGAGTAGTAAAATAAATCAAAGGGACATTGAGCTATAAATAACAACTGGAGTGACCTTAAAAACGTAGAAAAGAGGCAAATGATACAAATCTGATTATCAGTAGGGGGAAGTGGTGAAATATTACTCCAAGTCATCTAAACAAACTGACTGGTCTTCCCCCGATCAAAGCTCGGCACTCAGGTACTTGACTATATAACGGGTAAAGAAAACACCTGTGTGAAGAACGGGTACATCAGCTAGTTACAAATATACACCAACAAATCCTATACAAATACACAAATCCCATATTTTTATCAATAAGTTACAAAGGGAAATGTGTCTTGTTTCTAGCAACAACGAAGTCACATACGTCTTGATAAAGTCTAACCAGTACATACAAAAAGTCTACATTCCTAAAGTTCCGCAAAAGAAGGAGACCTCTGGTTTTTTCAGTTTTATATTTTCATAAAACTTTCATGTTGAAATTGCAAAATAGAAACCCTGTGTTATGTGAAGTACTACTCATGTATTCTACCGAAGATTTTAAGCTAGGATTTGTTCTCCAATACTATAGACAGTTCTCGCCAATAGAGGGCGACACTCATATCTGGAGGCAGTTAATGTTGAGTAGGCAGGTGCGCTGGAGTGCTCGCCGTTCGCGTGTGGCTGTCACTGTTATAGCTCTTGTAACCTCCTCGCCAACTCGGGCCTTTGCGTGCATTAAGCAAAGAAGATATATTTGAACAGAAAAATAATTAACGTAACACAAAATACGTTTTAGAATATGTAGAATGCATTGCACTTCGTCTTCAAGTCAGTTCACATGATACAACCTGTATAGATTTGTTAAATGTATGATACATCATTTTCCACTTCACGCTTAGCTGGGATATCCGGTATTATTACGCACTGAAAATAATTTATTTATTGAAACGAAGCATCAATATTTGAATCACAGTCACAAAATACTGAACAATAAACTTAAGTATTCGATGATAACTACAGGTTTACCCGTTATAAAAAGATAAATCAGCGAGGCGGATTCACAAAAATATGGAACTAAATTAACAAGCTGCATAAATCGTATCATGTTAATTACCAACATATAAATTAAAAATAATTATCCCGGACGACCTCCGGATACACCCGGACGACCTCCGGATACACCCGGACGACCTCCGGATACACCCGGACGACCTCCGGATACACCCGGACGACCTCCGGATACACCCGGACGACCTCCGGATACACCCGGACGACCTCCGGATACACCCGGACGACCTCCGGATACACCCGGACGACCTCCGGATACACCCGGACGACCTCCGGATACAACCGGACGACCTCCGGATACACCCGGACGACCTCCGGATACACCCGGACGACCTCCGGATACACCCGGACGACCTCCGGATACACCCTGACGACCTCCGGATACACCCGGACGACCTCCGGATACACCCGGACGACCTCCGGATACACCCGGACGACCTCCGGATACACCCGGACGACCTCCGGATACACCCGGACGACCTCCGGATACACCCGGACGACCTCCGGATACACCCGGACGACCTCCGGATACAACCGGACGACCTCCGGATACACCCGGATGATTTTGATTGATTTCACGGAGAGAGAATCACATGTTCCATTGTGTGGTGAAGCTGATGCACCTTTTGACTAACATACACTTGCCATAGAAACATTGAAACTTATATAATATACTGTAGTATACAAGACACGAGCTTTTAAACACAAGTACTCAACTGCTTTTCTCACCACAAGAGCCACAAAATGCGTTAATGAGCATAAACATACGTTAAATGACGCAAAAATAAATATATAAATAGTACGTTTCCAGTTGGGACTAGAGGTCTGTGAAAGATTTGTTTGTTAGGCGACCGAGGCTGTTATTAATTTGTGTGTTGTAAACAATCTGGCCGCCCGACACCTAATGGATTCGTTTTGTTATTTGGTCAATTTTTGTTTTTATAAACCGTCGAGCGAAGTTCATTTGTTTTTAACTCGCAATTTTTACAACAATTTCGTCTAGCAATAATGAGAGTTCCTAAAAGCTATGTACTCGTATTGTTTTTTTTGTTGTTTTTTTTTATTCAAGAAAACAAAATATAAATTTGTATTTTCCATTTATGTAGCGTTTTGCAATTTGTTTATCCTATTTTTACCGTATAGTGAGCCATATTTTACATTACCGATTGTAAGTAATACTATTGCGATTAGCCTGATACGTTTAATTGTTGTTTAATAAATGCACACCCTTTCATTTATAGCGAATTTCCCCTATAGGGAAGAAGCCATTACCGTAGTCGGCATGGTAAGACCTAGGCCCGGGACCATGATAACTTTTCTTTTTTAGGTCCCCAGATGCCAAAAACACCATTCGTTCAAAACTGTATATACAGGGTTATTCAATAAGAATGGAGCAAAATTAAGGTTAATTCATTTGCATACTCTGAGTTGCAAAATCATGAAAACAGAATAAAACTGTTTCTTATATTAATAAGTTTTAATTTACATTAAATTATATGCATTACAAATGCTCAATGTGAGCTCCATTAGAAAGTCCGCAAATATCCAGGCGAAATTCCAACTCAGCCCAGACATTCGGTAGCATTTCCTGGGTTATGGACTGCACGGCTTCTGTTATTCGATGTCTTAATTCTTGCAGGGTTTGGGGCATAGGAGGGTAGTACACTTTGTCTTTGATAAACCCCCACAAGAAAAAATCACATTGCGATAAGTAAGGCGATCTTGGCGGCCAGCGCATCAAAGGACTGTCTTCATTTCCAGAGCGTCCAATCCAACGGTCTGGCAATCTATCATTCAAAAACTCACGCACTTCAGACCTGAAATGTGGAGGAGCACTATATAGCTGAAAAACTACGTCTGGAACATCTTCAATAAGCTGAGGAATGAGCCATTCTGACAAGGTATCTAAGTAAACGATTCCAGTTACAGTGCCTTCAATGAAAAAGAAAGGTCCATACACTTTACGGTTGCTAAGAGCACAAAGAACATTCAGTTAAGGCGAATCTCTTTCGTACTCGATAAACTCTCTTGGCTTTTCTAACCCCCATATTCTTACATTATGGCGATTTACTTGTCCACTGAGATGAAAGGTAGCCTCATCACTAAACCTAGTCTCTCAGCAAAGCCATCATTTTCAAATTGTCTAATCATATCATGGCAAAAATCTGTACGTTTTGGCTTGTCAGTAGGCTTCAATACTTGTAACAGCTGCAGTTTGTACGGTTTTCGTCTCAAACGCTTGCGTAAAACACGCCATACCGTGGACTGCGGTATGTGAAGTTCCCTACCAGCTTTGACTGTCGAGGTTTTTGGACTCCGCGCAAACTTAGCTTCGATTCTCTCCACAGCGTCTGGCGAAGTCTGAGGACGCCCCGAACTCTTCCCGGCACACAAACATCCAGTTGTCTTGAACTGCCTCACCCAACGAGCTATGCAGTTCCGATGAGGAGCCTCCTTCCTGAATTTGGTCCGAAAGTTCCGCTGAACACTAACAATAGCATTAGTACGAGCAAACTCTAAAACACAAAATGCTTTTTCTTGTTTTGTAGTAGCCATTTGTTGATAGGCTTCGTGTACTCAACTAAGCAACTGAGACAAAACATAACCTTGTCAAAAAAACTTATTAACACGCCCTTTCCATTGTTGTAACAATCAGCTGTTTGAAATCAAGGAAACAGTCGTACCAACCGTTTAGATTTGAACCATTCTTTTTGTATACATATATATGTGTGTGTGTGTGTGTGTGTGTGTGTGTGTGTGTCCGTAGGTGCAATAACTCTCGTAAAAATGGTCCGATTTTGAATAAATTTGGTACAGACATGTAAAGCAAAATTTATGACTTTAAGTTCGAAAACCATAGCCATATCGCTCCATCCTAAGGGGTATTTCGTAAAAGTGCTAAACACAGTACGTTGTCCAATGTTATTCTTATGGAGAATAAGAAAAATTGTATATATCGCTTATTTATCAACTTATTCTGACGAAACTTGGTATATTGCTTCATATCGTTGTGGTCTATTGATATTTGCACAAAAAACGATTTATTAGTTGATAGTTTCCGTAGCAGCAAACCTGCGTACTCTGCCCCCACGTTATTCCTATGAAGAATAAATAACGTGTTATCCCCCTTAATTATGAACATAAATTAATACAACTTGGTATGTGGCTTTATATTGATATTTGTATTAAAACCCATTTATGATGTTCCTTGTTTCAGCAAACCTGCATACTCAGCCGCCATGTTATCCTTATGGAGAATAATTAAAATGTCATAGGTCGTTTATTTATGAATGTATATTAATGAAACTTGGTATGTCGCTTTATGTGGTATTAAGATACATATATATGCATTGTAAATTTGCTGAGTACGCAGGTTTGCTGTTACGGGGGTATTTTAAATCGTTATGTCCCGCGGTATATCTAGATTTCAGTATGAATTTTATTTTGTAAATACCAATAAGTCTTTTCTCCCTTCAGGAGAAGAGGAGTTTTAACTTTCCCTTCGTAAAACAACCAACATCTCAGTTCCTCCTTATTTAAAACCCTCTCCATCCAAATAATGGAAACTTAATTAAGCATTTTCACAACTTTCCATGCAACAGCTCTGCAACATCCTTTAGTTTGCTTTTAACTCTGCAAAGAAGGAATGCAATGTTGTATATACTTAATGGGACTCTTTGTATTCCATCTTACCATTTAGATAAGTATGTTTGTATGATAATCAAATGTTTGTAATAAGTTCACTGCATGCTTCAAGCAAATACATTGAGTTAACCTTTGTTATCGGTACAGTTAAAAGAAAATTACAACTGTAATTACCTGCATCGATATATCATATTCCTACTTCACATTCCGTATACCTATTTATCGTCTTATTGTTCTTCCATCTATATTTATTCTTTTTTGAAATTAAAATTATCATATTTTACTTGTTTCCGAGAGATCGCTTCCAGTGTTGTGTAATGTATTAACTTGACACTTTAATTGATGGTCTTATGAGATGCATAAACAACTAATATTCTTCCTCCAACTTCCTCACCAAGATGTTATTCGAGTACTGGCTCGAGGGTGTCAACTTGCTCACCGAGATGTTATTCAAGTACTGGCTCGTGGGTGTCAACTTCCTCACCGAGATGTTATTCAAGTACTGGCTCGTGGGTGTCAACTTCCTCACCGAGATGTTATTCAAGTACTGGCTCGTGGGTGTCAACTTCCTCACCGAGATTTTATTCAAGTACTGGCTCGTGGGTGTCAACTTCCTCACCGAGATGTTATTCAAGTACTGGCTCGTGGGTGTCAACTTCCTCACCGAGATGTTATTCAAGTACTGGCTCGTGGGTGTCAACTTCCTCACCGAGATGTTATTCAAGTACTGGCTCGTGGGTGTCAACTTCCTCACCGAGATGTTATTCAAGTACTGGCTCGTGGGTGTCAACTTCCTCACCGAGATGTTATTCGAGTACTGGCTCGTGGGTGTCAACTTCCTCACCGAGATGTTATTCAAGTACTGGCTCGTGGGTGTCAACTTCCTCACCGAGATGTTATTCGAGTACTGGCTCGTGGGTGTCAACTTCCTCACCGAGATGTTATTCAAGTACTGGCTCGTGGGTGTCAACTTCCTCACCGAGATGTTATTCGAGTACTGGCTCGTGGGTGTCAACTTCCTCACCGAGATGTTATTCAAGTACTGGCTCGTGGGTGTCAACTTCCTCACCGAGATGTTATTCAAGTACTGGCTCGTGGGTGTCAACTTCCTCACCGAGATGTTATTCAAGTACTGGCTCGTGGGTGTCAACTTCCTCACCGAGATGTTATTCAAGTACTGGCTCGTGGGTGTCAACTTCCTCACCGAGATGTTATTCAAGTACTGGCTCGTGGGTGTCAACTTCCTCACCGAGATGTTATTCAAGTACTGGCTCGTGGGTGTCAACTTCCTCACCGAGATGTTATTCAAGTACTGGCTCGTGGGTGTCAGTCTTTCGGCAAGGCCTATCTCAAAAGCTCCCGGTTCGGGTTGGCTCTACACGTACGAGCTGGGAACTCAACTTACCAGCATAGTGCATAGTGTAATGCTGGTACATCAGGTCCCACACTTCTCGCGAACACGCCCAAACATTCGGCCGAACTCTGCATGGTCAGAGTAGTGTGGGAGCTGCACCAACTTTTGAATACATACAAGAACATACGGGACGGAATGTTCAGTGAACATTCGGGAGAATGTTCGGCCGAATGTTCAGGCCTGTTCGCGAGAAGTGTGGGACCGCCTTTACACTCGCACTTTGCCCTCGACACTTGATAAATATAATTTATCTTAGAGAAATATTACACATATTTCAAAAGGGTGAATTTTACGACATTTAATTAATATAATTAATTTAAAATACGGAATAATGCCCAGTATTTCATAATTTATTCCTTGAACATATTCGGTTTAATATATTCATAGATAGCAAATGTATATTTGTTTCTCAAAACCCTACAAATTTATTTACTTTTTCTGTAGTATATTCCATGTCACACATCAGACAGAATTATCAATTCACTGAAGAACCAGTGAAGTAAAACAATTTACGGTACTAGAGCCTAAAAATATAGTTAGCAACATGTTTAAAAACGAGCATAATACATTACTCAAAATATACTACGGAAAATAACTTTTGTACCATAAAAAAGATTTTATATTTCTAAACTTGAAAAGCTCCCAGTCAAAAGTCGGGCCTATAAAACGTCCGGAGGATTTAGTTGTTATTCCGGAAAAGGAAGTTCGGGTATAACATCGGCTAAAGCATATCGACAGCTGGAACACTGATGGAGGGAGAGTGATTCCGGTGTTATGTATTGGAAAAACAAGCGCATAAACCGATACAGTCGTGGCGCGCACGTGCCGCATGCGATATTAGCCGTATCGAATGTGATTGTGGCGCATCAGTCGAACGGCGCGGCGGCCACCGATTGACTGTCTGGAAACTTTTTAATTGTTGAACTGTGGAAACTTGTTAACTATCGTTGTTACAAGCTGAACGAAGATAAAACTTGTAATCGACTAAGCTGTTATAGCTTGTTATAATACAAACTTAAAACTGCCAACAACGGAAAAGGTGATGTCCGTTATCGTAAAAACTTACATGTACCATTTTTATCAAAATTTGTTAACGTCTACATTTTAAGACTATTGACGTTTGGTTGTATACATATATTATATACAGAGTACTTGGGACTATTTTGAAACAAAATGTTGATAAAATTCCTAGTTTAATTCCTATTGTTTATCTGTTATCATGGAGGGGGTTAAATGTGGTGTGGAGAGTCAGGGTTTTGAATAGGGCTTTTATTATTGTACTCAATAATTTTAATTTTATAACGTCTAGCAGCTGACGATAGCAATTTACCAGTTCAATTTAAAAATGAAATTACTAAATAAGTTGTTTAGTTTGGTTTCTAATAGCAAAAAGGGTTTCTAATGCAAAGTTAATTCGATTTAAATTGTTTTTGTGTTCAGCCCAAGCGACACGCGGCTGAAGCCTTAAACACTAATTCTCGGCTCACAACCTACATACTGTATGGCGTGTGTAACTTACGCTTTGCTCGTACCACAGACGAATGCACGGTCGAATGTCCTATCATTCGTATCTGCTGATTATGAAGAGAATAGTTTCGCTCACTTACAATGGGCATTCGTATACAAATGTGACTGTGTCTATTGTTTACTTAACACTTTGCACAAGAATAACAGTCAAATGCGAATACCATCTGTCCATTACGTTTCACTTAAATTCGCTCAGGTTTTAGGTTTTTGTGAAGAGAAATAATTCATCAATCGTAATGGTAAAATTATAACTTTGAGGAATTACGGATAACATTGCTAAAATCAAAGTCGGAATTGTTTATGCAATTATTCCATAACCAGACAAGTTTAGATGCATGGGTATCGATTTCATCTAGTAAAACGTCGATTTAGACATATCTAGACCCACCTCACATGGTAAAACTATTTTCTTTTCTGGTTTTATGTAAAAATGTCTGAAGAAAACTATTTTATAATATTTGTTATTAACATACTAGCTGCAGGTGTCCCGTTCTCCGCACGGGAATCTCGCAGCACAGGGTCACATGTTTTGAACTGTTTACATTAAAATCAGCTATTTGACTAAATAAAATATAACTCCATAAGATTAACAATGAAACTTTAAGAGCCAATGATGCGGAGCCCTGAAGTTAGAAGTTTTTCAAAACCCCAAAACGCACATGCAGAGGTTAAGAGCTTTCCATTGATACCAAATATGAATACAAAATAATAGTTTTAGGGGTCTAAAATTGCCGAACAAAAATCAAGAAATTGTTTTAGTAAAATAGAATATTTGTTAGAGTTTCTTCCTTCCTAATAAACATTGTAACCCTATTTTCATTAATTAATTGAACATAATATTATAAGTGCATCGACATTTTTTAGATGAACCTTATATGAGAGTCATTAATTGAAAGATTTCCTCTTCAATGTTTCAGCGCATTAACCTACAACATCGCATTAAGTATCTTGTATTTTATGAAAACTCCAATTATTAAATTACACGTAAAATTTAAGAATGTATTTCATTTTTTGAACACATCCGTAGAAGTCGTGTTCTTAAGTTTCGACCTCGTAACACAACAAGCATCTCAGTTCTTGTTTAAACTTTCTTAGTTCAGATGTTCCTAATTATTTACGCAATTTCTAAACTTACAGTAATACAGTTTTTAATATAATATATTATTATAAATACATGTTTCATAAATTCTTAATATATGGGATAAACTACCATGAGAAGCAGTAACAAATTATAGCTACACATTTAGTAAATTATTGCAACACATTTTTTGTAATTCATATATCATTTCCGTTGCTTGTCGCTTCGAAAGACGAACACGTCCCCCAGTAAAACGGGGTGGTTGTTTCTTGTGAAGGCAACATCGGTCTGCCGTATAAGGAAGGCTTTTAAATTAACCTAAAAAGATATATTACAAACAAAGGTAAATATTAACTAATGTATACAATCAACACAGCACAATAAGAACACAACAACAACACAACAACACAACAATTACGCATAAAAGGGTAAATTGACCGTTGTCATAATAAGATCCGTTTCGTTATTAAATAATAATGACACGCAGGTATATTGCTAGGAATGAATATGACAGAACTAATTTAAACGAACAAAGTCTGCAACGATTCTGGAAATTCCAATTCTGTAATGAAAACTACTGATGTAAAACTACCCGTATCGTTTCCAGTATCATTACTTATAAGAGTGCGCTATTTATTGAAGACCTGAACGCTCCAGTGAATGTAGGTACTGTATCTTCGAATTCTTCGCTTGTTGTCAAGATTTGGGAATGTGCCAAATCTCCCCTCAAAACACCGCATACTAAGTCCTAGTCCCGATTATAATTATTGAAACGCGACTTAATACAAATCTTCGTAAAGTTCACTTAAAATATTTACATAGAATTATACAATAATATCGATTATATTTGTCGTTCTTTTAATCATATATTTCTTCAAGCACCGCAAATTATGGTGTCAATGAAAATTTTAAATCCATAATGACGTAAGCAAAAATGTATCTTCACTAATTTGTTTATTGTTTATGGAAAGCAACTTATTGTGAAAATAGAATTTGCATCAATAATAGCTGTACCAATATTAGTCTTTTATTATGACAGACAATTTAAACAAACGTAATTCATTCGAACATGATTTTGTTGAATTAATTCCAACAATGGCAACTGGCTGGGAGCGCTCGGGCCTAGCTGGCATTGATAATTGGTCATAGATAGTAACACAACTAGGGTTTGGGCCGTTCTCAAAACATTAAAAATGGCACTGTGGCGTGTGTTTACACAAACAACCGTTATGAGGGTAAAATGTTTTGATTTGACACTGTTTTGGTCCAGTATCATTTCCTATGATTGTTCACTATACTTCAGTTCAAAAGGTTGCATTAGGTCTAACTATACATAATTATAAACAGCCCATACCTAAACCTCTGATTTAATAAAGTTTGTTTGATACATTCTAAGAATCCCAAACCATAATTTTATTATTGAATACACATTGAGGATTCATAAAAATACGTCAAACAACATCGCTACGACCGTTGCCATCGCCATTGTTACTTAGCCACGTGCACCGTATATACGCACAGTTTACAGTTTATGCTCTACGACCGTTGGCGTCGCCATTGTTACTTAGCCACGTGCACCGTATATACGCACAGTTTACAGTTTATGCTCTACGACCGTTGGCGTCGCCATTGTTACTTAGCCACGTGCACCGTATATACGCACAGTTTACAGTTTATGCTCTACGACCGTTGGCATCGCCATTGTTACTTAGCCACGTGCACCGTATATACGCACAGTTTACAGTTTATGCTCTACGACCGTTGGCGTCGCCATTGTTACTTAGCCACGTGCACCGTATATACGCACAGTTTACAGTTTATGCTCTACGACCGTTGGCGTCGCCATCGTTACTTAGCCACGTACACCGTATATACGCACAGTTTACAGTTTATGCTCTACGACCGTTGGCGTCGCCATTGTTACTTAGCCACGTGCACCGTATATACGCACAGTTTACAGTTTATGCTCTACGACCGTTGGCGTCGCCATTGTTACTTAGCCACGTGCACCGTATATACGCACAGTTTACAGTTTATGCTCTACGACCGTTGGCGTCGCCATTGTTACTTAGCCACGTGCCCCGTATATACGCACAGTTTACAGTTTATGCTCTACGACCGTTGGCGTCGCCATTGTTACTTAGCCACGTGCACCGTATATACGCACAGTTTACAGTTTATGCTCTACGACCGTTGGCGTCGCCATTGTTACTTAGCCACGTGCACCGTATATACGCACAGTTTACAGTTTATGCTCTACGACCGTTGGCGTCGCCATTGTTACTTAGCCACGTGCACCGTATATACGCACAGTTTACAGTTTATGCTCTACGACCGTTGGCGTCGCCATCGTTACTTAGCCACGTGCACCGTATATACGCACAGTTTACAGTTTATTCTCTACGACCGTTGGCGTCGCCATTGTTACTTAGCCACGTGCACCGTATATACGCACAGTTTACAGTTTATGCTCTACGACCGTTGGCGTCGCCATTGTTACTTAGCCACGTGCACCGTATATACGCACAGTTTACAGTTTATGCTCTACGACCGTTGGCGTCGCCATCGTTACTTAGCCACGTGCACCGTATATACGCACAGTTTACAGTTTATGCTCTACGACCGTTGGCGTCGCCATTGTTACTTAGCCACGTGCACCGTATATACGCACAGTTTACAGTTTATGCTCTACGACCGTTGGCATCGCCATTGTTACTTAGCCACGTGCACCGTATATACGCACAGTTTACAGTTTATGCTCTACGACCGTTGGCATCGCCATTGTTACTTAGCCACGTGCACCGTATATACGCACAGTTTACAGTTTATGCTCTACGACCGTTGGCATCGCCATTGTTACTTAGCCACGTGCACCGTATATACGCACAGTTTACAGTTTATGCTCTACGACCGTTGGCATCGCCATTGTTACTTAGCCACGTGCACCGTATATACGCACAGTTTACAGTTTATGCTCTACGACCGTTGGCATCGCCATTGTTACTTAGCCACGTGCACCGTATATACGCACAGTTTACAGTTTATGCTCTACGACCGTTGGCGTCGCCATTGTTACTTAGCCACGTGCACCGTATATACGCACAGTTTACAGTTTATGCTCTACGACCGTTGGCGTCGCCATTGTTACTTAGCCACGTGCACCGTATATACGCACAGTTTACAGTTTATGCTCTACGACCGTTGGCGTCGCCATTGTTACTTAGCCACGTGCACCGTATATACGCACAGTTTACAGTTTATGCTCTACGACCGTTGGCATCGCCATTGTTACTTAGCCACGTGCACCGTATATACGCACAGTTTACAGTTTATTCTCTACGACCGTTGGCGTCGCCATTGTTACTTAGCCACGTGCACCGAATATACGCACAGTTTACAGTTTATGCTCTACGACCGTTGGCGTCGCCATTGTTACTTAGCCACGTGCACCGTATATACGCACAGTTTACAGTTTATGCTCTACGACCGTTGGCATCGCCATTGTTACTTAGCCACGTGCACCGTATATACGCACAGTTTACAGTTTATTCTCTACGACCGTTGGCGTCGCCATTGTTACTTAGCCACGTGCACCGTATATACGCACAGTTTACAGTTTATGCTCTACGACCGTTGGCGTCGCCATTGTTACTTAGCCACGTGCACCGTATATACGCACAGTTTACAGTTTATTCTCTACGACCGTTGGCGTCGCCATTGTTACTTAGCCACGTGCACCGTATATACGCACAGTTTACAGTTTATGCTCTACGACCGTTGGCGTCGCCATTGTTACTTAGCCACGTGCACCGTATATACGCACAGTTTACAGTTTATTCTCTACGACCGTTGGCGTCGCCATTGTTACTTAGCCACGTGCACCGTATATACGCACAGTTTACAGTTTATGCTCTACGACCGTTGGCGTCGCCATCGTTACTTAGCCACGTGCACCGTATATACGCACAGTTTACAGTTTATGCTCTACGACCGTTGGCGTCGCCATTGTTACTTAGCCACGTGCACCGTATATACGCACAGTTTACAGTTTATGCTCTACGACCGTTGGCGTCGCCATTGTTACTTAGCCACGTGCACCGTATATACGCACAGTTTACAGTTTATGCTCTACGACCGTTGGCGTCGCCATTGTTACTTAGCCACGTGCACCGTATATACGCACAGTTTACAGTTTATGCTCTACGACCGTTGGCGTCGCCATTGTTACTTAGCCACGTGCACCGTATATACGCACAGTTTACAGTTTATGCTCTACGACCGTTGGCGTCGCCATCGTTACTTAGCCACGTGCACCGTATATACGCACAGTTTACAGTTTATGCTCTACGACCGTTGGCGTCGCCATTGTTACTTAGCCACGTGCACCGTATATACGCACAGTTTACAGTTTATGCTCTACGACCGTTGGCGTCGCCATTGTTACTTAGCCACGTGCACCGTATATACGCACAGTTTACAGTTTATGCTCTACGACCGTTGGCGTCGCCATCGTTACTTAGCCACGTGCACCGTATATACGCACAGTTTACAGTTTATGCTCTACGACCGTTGGCGTCGCCATTGTTACTTAGCCACGTTATTACGCACAGTTTACAGTTTATGCTCTTGTTTTTCCAATAGATAACCTTTTGAATCACTTTCCCTCTCTTTCACATATTTACATCATGGCCCAACTGTTGATGCCATAACTGTTGACTGCAGCAGATCTTATTTCCGATCATCGTGTATAGGCCATCGTGTATAGGCCATCGTGTATAGGCCATCGTGTATAGGCCATCGTGTATAGGCCATCGTGTATAGGCCATCGTGTATAGGCCATCGTGTATAGGCCATCGTGTATAGGCCATCGTGTATAGGCCATCGTGTATAGGCCATCGTGTATAGGCCATCGTGTATAGGCCATCGTGTATAGGCCATCGTGTATAGGCCATCGTGTATAGGCCATCGTGTATAGGCCATCGTGTATAGGCCATCGTGTATAGGCCATCGTGTATAGGCCATCGTGTATAGGCCATCGTGTATAGGCCATCGTGTATAGGCCATCGTGTATCGGCCTACGCTTTCATCACATTGACACTCTGCTTAAATGAGCCACACTATATTTTCTTAGTGAGGTAATTAACATTCAAATTCCAAAATTAATTTAATTCAATTTTGTATTGTCATTTCTAAATTGTTGTGTAGGCAGAAATGTGAAATGAGATGTACAATACAATTTTTAGAATCTTTATTCTAAAACATACTAGTAGCTTTCAATTAATACCAAATCTATATTTATAAAAGGCAAAGCCCTGGCTGACTGACTGACTCACTCATCACTAATTCTCCACCTTCCCATGTAGGTAGAGAGCTGAAATTTTGTACACTGATTCCTTAGGCATAAAATAGGAAAACTAAATGGTTTTCATCCTGATCTGACCTTAGGGCTCCGCCAGAGATACCGACAAAGTTCCCATGTATTTCTTATGGACATTCATTTTTGTTTGAGCTAATGAAAATACAAACAGCTGATCTTGATTCGTAGTAGTTCCACGGGCTAACCACAGAATGCAGCACACACAACTGTAATAGTTTTTATAAATCATTTGCGGGGCGAAGCCTGTGGCTATCAGCTAGTATGTAGATAAAATAATATTGTTAGGGATCGAAAATCGCCGAACAAAAATCAAGAAAATCCTTTAAATAATATAGATTTAAATTACTAAATTAACTTAACAAATAACTAGCAGACGTCCCGTTCTCCGCACGGGGATCTAGATGTATAGAGCCAGCCGTTTTAAAAGATTATTTACATTACAATCAGTTAAATAACTTAATAAAATGTAACTGCATAAGATTAACATTGAAACTTTGAGAGCTCGTGAGGCAAAGCCCCGTGATTGATAGTTTATGGAAAATCCCATCTATAGTGGTACCAAAATTTATATAAAACAATGGTTTTAGGAGTTGAAAATCGTTTAACAAAAATCAATAAATTATTTTGTTTTACTATTACAAATATTTTTCTGTATTTTAATTACTTGATATTATTAGGTTATTTGTGTGTTTTAAATTGAAAAATCAGATAAACATGGAAAATATGGGAACTCGAGTAAGAATTTACTTTCAGCTTATTAGATGTCCAAACAATACCAGGCACCTAGTGAAAAACATGACACCCGTTGAAGGTCTTGGCGAGAGAGTCGGAGGAAAAGTACTAGTTTTCTGACACAACCTTTCCTTTATACAAATTACAAGTTAAAATGCATTTTTTAAATCGGAATTTGATTTTTGTGATTTGATTTGATTACAAATCTGAATCCGAAACCAGGTATCAAGCAAAGCTGGTGGGCAAAGCTAGAATAAATAAGGCCAACTTCTCGCTAGATTTACCTGAAACTATCGGTTTTGTATAGTTTAAACCATATTAGATAATATCGACATACATATTATTAGATGACACACCGTCTTTATCAAATGTATTAAGTTTGAAGGGTGAATCAAACTTCCAATCGTTCATATCATTGTCACAATCGTCCGACAAAAATGTTTTCTATTAAGCCTACTTAAAGGTAACAATTAATAAACGTTTGTATTCCCCGGAATATTAATTTAATAACATTTATGTAAGGCAGTAACTATTTTTTTAAATTGAAAATACAATTACTTAATCTTGTTTTAAATCTATTCAAACTGAAACCTATTCGTATATTCTTGGGATGTCTCACTACCACTTTACCCTTTACCCATCCGACTTATAGACTATATATATATTAGCGGTCTGTCGCCACAAGGCGTGACCTTGGTAGTGGAGGGGAGGTTGCAGTAGGGGATGGTGGAAGGGGTGGCGGCACGTGGAACTTTGGTAAACATCCGATGATCAGTTATCGTGTTTACAATATTCCAGCGTCACACCCGTGGGAACCGCGCCAACTGAGCCACTTCCGCGTTGTGTTTGTGTTTGTGTTTGTGTTGGTCTCCGTTAGCTTAGCGACTCGGTGGAAGCTTGACCACATCTAATACAGCGGTTCTCGACCTTATTTAGAATACGTACCCCGTATCAATTTTGTTCATTAGTTGTACCATTGACTATAAATACTGAAGTAGACTTCTCATTGCCATTGTAAAATCTGTCCTTAGTTTTGTGTGTGGTAGGATTCAAGAGGACGTAGTTACACTAATCACGAACAGAGTATACTTCTGTAAACTGTTACTTATTATCTCAATGAAGGGAAGATATAACAGTCGGTGTGTCAGGAAGCAAACATAAGTTGATTATCACTCGCTTTCTAGGGTGGAGATATTTTACAAGTTAACGTAAATAACTAAAATAAATAGTCGACAGCAGCACAATCTGTCGGTCACCTAATCAAACTACGTCCACTACAAATTATGACAAACACTTAAAGTAGGACAGCTGGGCCATGTAGATGGGATGACTCCTTCGGTATATATAGTCAATGGTTGTACTCCTGAACCGGACTGTTTCGTACCTGGTGCAAGTTGAGCGTCATTAATGAGGAATTAGTAATATTGTTAGCAATAAATACCAGTCTAAATGAGTACTGCACTTAGAGTAGGACAGCTGGGCCATGTAGATGGGATGACTCCTTCGGTATATATCCTTCAGTCAATGGTTGTACCCCTGAACCGGACTGTTTCGTACCTGGTGCAAGTTGAGCGTCATTAATGAGGAATTAGTAATAGTGTTAGCAATAAATACCAGTCTAAATGAGTACTGCACTTAGAGTCAATTTCAGCAGTTCAATCTTGAATATAATAAATTCACACAGTGAAGGACGGAGTGATTTCAAGGACAAATTTGAATTGTATAGTAAAATAATTGTACCGTTCCAGTAGAACAATGACCAATTCGTTCCTCCTAATATTGTTTTAAGTTTCAAGTGAATTAAGTTTTGATTAAAGTCATCCTTTAACATCACAACTAAAAACTGACTTTATGTAGATACAAGATATGTAATACCGAAAATGGCTGTTAACAATCCATGTTTCATGAGGAATTTAACTTAAATTCTACTTTTAAGTTTACACGATTATTAGGTTATTTAAGTATTCTGATATGTATACAGTAAACTGAGCACATGCAAGCTCTGTTACTTAGATGTAATGCACGAGTTTTATATTTAGTAACTTATTCCCCCCTAACACCAGTTGTACTCCGTGCGTGAACTCGACTCTCGCCCGAGAATGAAATACAACGCCCAGTGTCGGGCGAACAGTGTCGCCCGTAAACAAGTTATAATAAATCGTCGATATATCCGATTGAATGTTTCTCTCACCATTATTTTCCTCAGTTAGTGTTGAATTAGATTATTCGATGAGTATTTTTTAATCAATCCTTGCCACTGAATCTAGGAAATATAATTCAGTTTGTAATTTGACACAATGATTAAAATCCCCGTTCGTATTAAGATATCATTTTAGAATTGAAGAACTGAAATAGGCCTACTAATAACAAATTAGTATTTTTTTTACGGTAGTAATTTAAATGTGTTTATTTATAGCTAGGTCCAACCGTTCCGATCATTCATCTATTTCCTGTTATAAAATCCAATCAGGTTGCAAACTTGCAGTATTTTTTAACATGTTCAATTGTAACCGTTTTATTTTATGTATACGGTTAATTAAAAGAGGCTTTACTATGAAACAAATAATTGTCCCATGATGTTCTCACCGAGACCGACCATGAGTTTGTGTGTGAACAGCTTACAGACTAATTAAATTGCAGAGGACGATCTTTGCTCAGAGAAAGTTGGTCAGTTTGTTCAATAAGTGGCTGACATTTCATCTCGTCTACTTGTTAGTGAATTTCCTTTGGAAAAGTCTAATTAAATTGCAGAGGGCGATCTTTGCTCAGAGAAAGTTGGTCAGTTTGTTCAATAAGTGGCTGACATTTCATCTCGTCTACTTGTTAGTGAATTTCCTTTGGAAAAGTCTAATTAAATTGCAGAGGACGATCTTTGCTCAGAGAAAGTTGGTCAGTTTGTTCAATAAGTGGCTGACATTTCATCTCGTCTACTTGTTAGTGAATTTCCTTTGGAAAAGTCTAATTAAATTGCAGAGGACGATCTTTGCTCAGAGAAAGTTGGTCAGTTTGTTCAATAAGTGGCTGACATTTCATCTCGTCTACTTGTTAGTGAATTTCCTTTGGAAAAGTCTAATTAAATTGCAGAGGACGATCTTTGCTCAGAGAAAGTTGGTCAGTTTGTTCAATAAGTGGCTGACATTTCATCTCGTCTACTTGTTAGTGAATTTCCTTTGGAAAAGTCTAATTAAATTGCAGAGGACGATCTTTGCTCAGAGAAAGTTGGTCAGTTTGTTCAATAAGTGGCTGACATTTCATCTCGTATACTTGTTAGTGAATTTCCTTTGGAAAAGTCTAATTAAATTGCAGAGGACGATCTTTGCTCAGAGAAAGTTGGTCAGTTTGTTCAATAAGTGGCTGACATTTCATCTCGTCTACTTGTTAGTGAATTTCCTTTGGAAAAGTCTAATTAAATTGCAGAGGACGATCTTTGCTCAGAGAAAGTTGGTCAGTTTGTTCAATAAGTGGCTGACATTTCATCTCGTCTACTTGTTAGTGAATTTCCTTTGGAAAAGTCTAATTAAATTGCAGAGGACGATCTTTGCTCAGAGAAAGTTGGTCAGTTTGTTCAATAAGTGGCTGACATTTCATCTCGTCTACTTGTTAGTGAATTTCCTTTGGAAAAGTCTAATTAAATTGCAGAGGACGATCTTTGCTCAGAGAAAGTTGGTCAGTTTGTTCAATAAGTGGCTGACATTTCATCTCGTCTACTTGTTAGTGAATTTCCTTTGGAAAAGTCTAATTAAATTGCAGAGGACGATCTTTGCTCAGAGAAAGTTGGTCAGTTTGTTCAATAAGTGGCTGACATTTCATCTCGTCTACTTGTTAGTGAATTTCCTTTGGAAAAGTCTAATTAAATTGCAGAGGACGATCTTTGCTCAGAGAAAGTTGGTCAGTTTGTTCAATAAGTGGCTGACATTTCATCTCGTCTACTTGTTAGTGAATTTCCTTTGGAAAAGTCTAATTAAATTGCAGAGGACGATCTTTGCTCAGAGAAAGTTGGTCAGTTTGTTCAATAAGTGGCTGACATTTCATCTCGTCTACTTGTTAGTGAATTTCCTTTGGAAAAGTCAACTATTAGCATGACTCGCACGGTGAAACTTAAGCCCGGGACCACCATAGAAGTTCCTAACGTGACCCCCTGAACACGTTTTGGGGGGTCGTTCAAAATTATATATATTTACATTTTTCTCCGATTAACTTCAAATTTGGCAGGGACATTCCCTTCTATTATCAGTTGGACAAGTTCGTTGGGCAAAACAATCGGAAAAGCTAACCCCTTTTTTTGGGCATTTTAATTTTTCAATTTTTTGTTTTGGGCCCAAAAAGGGTCAGATAAGACTCGAATGTAAAATAAATGCATATTGAATTATAGGAATTAAAAAGCCGAAAACTTTAAGCCTTCTACCATCATTCTAGGTAGGTGGTATCATTCATAGGTACCGGGTTATTAAAGAATACGTAAATTGACTAAACACAGTACGTTGTCTTGTGGGGATTTTACATTAGAAAAGGCTGTTATTCATATGTCGGTGTACTTTTATCATCCCCAGTATCCCCACGCCTACTTTCAATCCTGACTGGACCTTCTCCTAACCTTATAATGCGCAACATTGTTTTCCCAGCATTGTTGGTAAATAGAACCAGGAGCATCAGAACAGCCAACAAGTTAAATGTTTTAAGATTTTTATATAAATTCCTAAAGTTTGTTATGTGGAAATTCATTTTCCTCACGTCAGCGTGCTGCGTGCGAACTCGTTTTTGTCTTTTGATGATGTTTTCCTAGTGAGTGTTTTGAAGTACTGCATTCTGAGTCTCGACCTTTTTTTGATCAAAGGAAATGGATTTTTTCTAATAATCTCATAAAACATAATCGTAATATTTATCTTCGTAAAATTAACATAAACTCACTTGCAAAGGTAGTGGTAATGAGAGGCCTTTAAGGTTTTTTTAACTGGTCCACAACTTAGCGTCTTCAATCTTAGTATTGTTTTCATTATTAATTTTATTTTAATGAAGCTCAATTTTGTGTGTGACGTGAATGATGTGTATTTAGATTTCTAAACAAAATAAATTAGTTTCTTCTGTTTCCTAGTGTAGCTTTATATGTACTCGGTAAAAGTTGAATTTATGTAGGTTGTGTAAAACAAAGGGTTATTAATTTCGCTTTGGCTTTTAATTTTTGTTTAACAAAATTATGTGCGGAAAAATTAATACATTTTTTAAACAACTCAATTAACACCCAATCTTAAATTATATAGTCTAGAATACTCTCTCCTACAAACTTCAATGTAAAATAGCGCATAACATGTAGGCTTGCAAGACAAAGAGCGCAACGTCAAAAGCCTCGTTGGGCGTCAGACCGCGGCCTCTAGTGACAGTTTCGGGGATTAGTTGGAGGTGCAACAGCGGCCCGTGCCAACGCAACAACATTGCACTTGCAATCTATTTGTAAAACATTCCCGTTTTGTGGCAGTTGTTTGCAGTTTATAGCCTTTGATTTTGGAAACGATTTTTTTTACTTTGCTAGTTCTGAAGTGATCAAACCAAAACACCTATGTGCATGTGCAGTCTCATCTACTATATTTAAGCAATACTGTAGAAGTGTTTAAATCAGGTTTAACACTTTCTATATAACGATAGGTCCTGAAGGTACAATCAAACTGGGAAACTCGTGTTGCGCAATAAGAAAAGTCAGCAATATACAAAGCAACTTGGATTGATTATTTCACCTCTGAGTAGGTTGCGGTACTAGTAGACCTGCAATAAATTGAAGACACTTGAGTTACAACAGTTTAGCATTTTAGAAAGTGGCAGTTTCGCTTACACATGCAACTTCGGAGTTGCGGCTTGCTCATTGTTTTTGTGGGATTTTTCATATATATATATATATATATATATATATATATACTTTATTAGCATCGGTTGCATTAAAAGTGTCACAGCTAAGTTTCCTAGTGTGGTCGCACCTTCCAGCTAGGGTTGGTTCTAGCAATCAAATTCCAAAGGACAGTCCCTGGTTAAAACTATGTATTTACTCGACTCTTATAGGCCTTAATGTTAAAGTTTCCTATGCAATTAATTCTAAAGGAACCATCATTAGTTATATGAATATTTTGTAAACATTCAAATTTCTCAAGGATGTACTTTACCCACCTTTCAACAAAAGCCAAATCTGGGTATTTTATCAAACCAGGTTGTGATTGGTGATAAAACATATTTGTAATGGTTTTCTATATTGCATAACCATTCAAAAAATTGCATTTTGTATATTGCATATTGCATATTGCATAGTCATCCTTCAAAAAGTAAATTCACACAGTAGTATGGATAGTGTGAATGTTTTTACACACTAATTCACATTAACATGATTTTGTAAATCGGAATAATGTTACCGTTATATTCACATAATTTGACTGAGTGTTATACGGTACTCATTTTCTAGAAACCCACACAGTGGACACCTAGTTAATTTAGACGCTTCAAGGCCGAACAGAAATTATACGTCCCACTTAGCCACTTTATGATTTAATCTCCTAAAATGTACATTCAACACAAATCTTTTGGGGCAGTTGTTTACAATTTCATGCCATCAAATCCCCTGAGATGACAGGTTGAATGTCTTTTGTGATGCTCTACAGTCATTTATATTTTGTGGTAGTCTACAAAGTTTTTCTAGTCATATCAAGGGCAAAGTTATGCCAGGTCATAACACAAACAAATGGGAAGGGACGGAGGCATTTTGTCCTGTGCTCGCGGAAATGGTCCAATCTGTCCGACTTTGCGCGGGCGGCGGGTCAAGCCCGGCCTGTGACATTTGCTGTCTCACGAAACGAATTATATGCATTTTGAGCAACATGTCATCTCTTCTACATGTGTTCACTGTGTGGAATTAATTTTAATACTGAAATGATGCAGAATTATTTCTAGCAATTGTTATGTCATTGTATATTTTGCATTAAAATTGTTATATTTACAATCATTAAAGTAGGTTAATAATGGTTGACTAAACCCCTCAGCCATAGCAGCATTGTGTGGTAACTTGTTGACGGTATTTATAGCCAATATGGCTAACACTAAAGAAATTAGGTTCACATTTCATATTTTTCCTTTGTAACTTAACTTGATTCGAACTTCACATTCATTTTCAATTTAGCTGTAGTCATTATGGTCCTAAATTCATTTTAAAATGTATTACTATTTATGCCTTCAAAAGTCCAGAAATAAAAGAGCTCTTTACTAAATTAAAGAGAGCTTTAGATTAACTGAGGATACCCTTATTATTGTTATTACATATAATATATTATATTGCAAATTGTATAATTAGACTTACCACCAATTTAAAGCCCAAATCATCTTCTAGAAATATATTTATGAAATATTATATCTTGTTTCATGTGTGTGTGTATAAAACTGTTGTGTAGGTCAAATCTTTGGTCAAGAAAACATTTTAATAAGTTTGTTGATAGATTATTCATTTTGTAACAAAATTTAAGAATCATAAACAAATTAAATAAGAAACTAGAGCAAATAAACCCTCAAAAGTTTGCATCATCCCATGGAATCATGCTGTAGGACGTATAATCAATTCTTACCAACCCTTCTGTGCATTTGCATCTTATAAACGATCATTAAAAGAATATTAACAAATATTAGTTAATGTGGCAAGGGGGTATTCATAAATATGACAATGAAACATCAATCGCTGCATTCACCATCTTAAACTTAACATTTTCAAAAGTCTTCCATCCCAGATAGAAGTGGACATTAATAGTTTACAAAGGGAACAAATGAATATACAGCAAATCATTGACTTTGACAACGAATTTAAATGAGTATTCAACTACGAGTATAATTGCATTCAATAGTGTTGGTGTAGTTTTAGATCAGGCTAACGTTTTAATACCTTATTTTATTTCAATTAAAACTCGTTTTTACTATTGAAAATTAAATTGTTAGTTAAAATAAGATTTATTAATTTATTTTGGTTTGTGAAAAATCAATTTGTGTATATTAGTTATATTAATTAGTTAACCATACAAACCAGTAAAAAAACTAAAACCGACCCATTGTTAGCAGATAACATTTAATATGTGTCAATAACAAAATGTTTTACAGTGTTGAGAATTATTTAAATGAAGTTATGATATAATGGTATTTATTTGTTTATATATTAATTGTAATGTTTATAAATTTATGATTAAAGTTAGTTTAATGATCGGGGTGTCATCTACCAAATGAGTGTATTACTCTAATGTATTTGTTGTGTTACGTGACTGTTGTACAAGTAAATTGTTTCGACGTTAAGTTGCTCACTTACAATACTAAAGCAGACTAACGTAATTAATAACTCTCCAACTTCAATTTAGATCAAAATCATTTTAACTTTACTTAACAAAGTTAGTTCCACTCGCTCGATGACTTCATATTACAGTAGTGGTGGAAGGCAAAGAGTGAAATTGTAACCAACGTTCTTTTGTAATTGTTTTTGTGGGTAAGGACAACCGTTGCTGTTTTGTTTTTTGTTGCTAAATAACTTAATAAGTCAATGAAATTTACTTCCTATAAAGTATTAGGTCAGACTTCGGTAATATATGTGCTATAGTTGAATTAATTTGTATTGCAAATGTTATATGGAGTTTGATGTGTATTGATAACGAGTACGTTTCTGAAATGCTAGATATTGTATCACCAGAAGAAATCCTTCTGTTAAAGAAGGAGATAATACTAAAGCTTAAACTAAGTTAAAAGACGAGTTATTGTGGAATGAAATGAAATAAAGAATCGTAAAATAATGTCAATGCCACCAAAACTTCTGCTTTATGAGTTCCATTGGATAAAATTAAATTGTGACTTTCAACTTCATCACATTCATCGTAAACTTGTGAATTCCTTTAAGGATCGCAAACAAGATATCTTCCGGCAATAAATTTCTACCCTTTGTTTTTCTGAGAATTTTCTCTTTATTCTTTATTTAAAATATAACCATTGTTTCCTATTTTATAAGATAAGTAACCTTATAAATACTAGGAGGCAACTTAGGACACACTTGGGAAACTCTGCATCACGGAATCGTGTTGGAAAGGTATATTTAGGTTTTGGTTTCTGACTTACGCCCTACTGGTTAAAGTATAAATTAGACGTTTCGGGTTTACAAAAAACTTGTCCCTCTACATCAATGACGGGCTAAAACAATTTTTGTAAGAGTTCTTCTCCAAAGATTCTGATCTGAATTAGACGACTGATGTATCAACCAAGTTGCCTCAATCTCTAGGAGACAAGTAGTATTCAGTTTTCAATACCGACGTTCTGACGGATATAGGTCTGACTCAACGGTTTTTTCGTAGCCCAACCGTTGACATTCCAAAATAATACATTCTAAAATTAAAATTAAACCTATTTATTTTAGTTATATAAAGTTCTGAAAAAATAAACTTATAAAATTATCAATTTCAAGAAGTATAAAAGTTTTCACCACTTTTTATCTGTAAAATATATCAATAAATTAATTCAAAATTGGATGTTAATAACATATCTTTGTTCGTAATTTTATCCAGATTATTGATTTGTTAAATAGTTTGTAATTAAATTCTGCTGAGGTCGAAAATAAGAGAGGAGGGTCGTGTTATTACTATGAATGAGACAGAGTCACGTGACTAAGTAGAGTATAGGCCTACAAATACAAACCTGTTGGTTATGTCAACTCGTAAGCCCCGCTTCCACTGTGCTTTAATGTTTGTTTTTCTGTGGCAGACGTTGATTTTATTTTGCCAGCTGATTATTTGTACCCCTGTGTAACTGAGATAGTCAGGTCTAACTGCACTGGATGTATTGCCATTCTGCTATTTTCTTAATTGCATTTAGTTTTTAAAATCTGTTCCAACTGAAAACTGTTTTTCAGTTAACTGACACTCTTAAGTTTAATCTTTTCTGACCAGCGACACCATAAATATCCAAAACTGGTGTACAGGTGCTCCCGTTTGCAAGGATGAGAGCCCGGATACTGGCCCTGGTGTTGTCCGTTCCCATCAGAGTGATGTACCACATCCGCCTATTTCATATTATCCACCGTTACATTTCCCCCCACTGTTGCAGGGAGGAGAGCCCATATGCTGGTAGTGTCCGCATGGACGCTGGCCCTGGTGTTGTCCGTTCCCATCAGAGTGCTGTACCACATCCGCCTATTTCATATTATCCACCATTACATTTCCCCCCACTGTTGCAGGGAAGAGAGCCCGGAGGCTGGTAGTGTCGGCATGGATGCTGGCCCTGGTGTTGTCCGTTCCCATCAGAGTGCTGTACCACATCCGCCTATTTCATATTATCCACCGTTACATTTCCCCCCACTGTTGCAGGGAGGAGAGCCCGGAGGCTGGTAGTGTCGGCATGGACACTGGCCCTGGTGTTGTCCGCTCCCATCGGAGTGCTGTACTAAGTCCGCCTATTTCATATTATCCACCATTACATTTTCCCCCACTGTTGCAGGGAGGAGAGCCCGGAGGCTGGTAGTGTCCGCATGGACACTGGCCCTGGTGTTGTCTGTTCCCATCAGAGTGCTGTGCCACATCCGCCTATTTCATATTATCCACCGTTACATTTCCCCCCACTGTTGCAGGGAGGAGAGCCCGGAGGCTGGTAGTGTCCGCATGGACACTGGCCCTGGTGTTGTCCGCTCCCATCAGAGTGCTGTACCATATCCGCCTATTTCATATTATCCACCGGTACATTTCCCCCCACTGTTGCAGGGAGGAGAGCCCATATGCTGGTAGTGTCCGCATGGACACTGGCCCTGGTGTTGTCCGTTCCCATCAGAGTGCTGTACCACATCCGCCTATTTCATATTATCCACCGTTACATTTCCCCCCACTGTTGCAGGGAGGAGAGCCCATATGCTGGTAGTGTCCGCATGGACGCTGGCCCTGGTGTTGTCCGTTCCCATCAGAGTGCTGTACCACATCCGCCTATTTCATATTATCCACCGTTAATTTCCCCCCACTGTTGCAGGGAAGAGAGCCCGGAGGCTGGTAGTGTCGGCATGGATGCTGGCCCTGGTGTTGTCCGTTCCCATCAGAGTGCTGTACCACATCCGCCTATTTCATATTATCCACCGTTACATTTCCCCCCACTGTTGCAGGGAGGAGAGCCCGGAGGCTGGTAGTGTCGGCATGGATGCTGGCCCTGGTGTTGTCCGCTCCCATCGGAGTGCTGTACTAAGTCCGCCCATTCATATTATCCAACATTACATTTTCCCCCACTGTTGCAGGGAGGAGAGCCCGGAGGCTGGTAGTGTCCGCATGGATGCTGGCCCTGGTGTTGTCCGCTCCCATCGCAGTGCTGTACCACATCCGCCTATTTCATATTATCCACCATTACATTTCCCCCTACTGTTGCAGGTAGGAGAGCCCGGAGGCTGGTAGTGTCCGCATGGACACTGGCCCTGGTGTTGTCCGTTCCCATCAGAGTGCTGTACCACATCCGCCTATTTCATATTATCCACCGTTACATTTCCCCCCACTGTTGCAGGGAGGAGAGCCCATATGCTGGTAGTGTCCGCATGGACACTGGCCCTGGTGTTGTCCGTTCCCATCAGAGTGCTGTACCACATCCACCTATTTCATATTATCCACCATTACATTTCCCCCCACTGTTGCAGGGAGGAGAGCCCGGAGGCTGGTAGTGTCGGCATGGATGCTGGCCCTGGTGTTGTCCGTTCCCATCGGAGTGCTGTACCACATCCGCCTATTTCATATTATCCACCATTACATTTCCCCCCACTGTTGCAGGTAGGAGAGCCCATATGCTGGTAGTGTCCGCATGGACACTGGCCCTGTTGTTGTCCGTTCCCATCAGAGTGCTGTTCCACATCCGCCTATTTCATATTATCCACCGTTACATTTCCCCCCACTGTTGCAGGGAGGAGAGCCCGGAGGCTGGTAGTGTCCGCATGGACACTGGCCCTGGGGTTGTCTGTTCCCATCAGAGTGCTGTACCACATCCGCCTATTTCATATTATCCATCGTTACATTTCCCCCCACTGTTGCAGGGAGGAGAGCCCGGAGGCTGGTAGTGTCCGCATGGACACTGGCCCTGGTGTTGTCTGTTCCCATCAGAGTGCTGTACCACATCCGCCTATTTCATATTATCCACCGTTACATTTCCCCCCACTGTTGCAGGGAGGAGAGCCCGGAGGCTGGTAGTGTCCGCGTGGACGCTGGCCCTGGTGTTGTCCGTTCCCATCGGAGTGCTGTACCACGTTCGCCCAGTCCAGGGAAGGCCGCAGTGCTGGATAGAGTTCAGCGAGCCGTGGCAATGGCAGCTGTACATGACTCTCGTGGCCACAGCCGTGTTTGTGGCTCCTGCTTTCATCATATCCATCTGCTACGCCCTCATCGTCACTACCATCTGGGCCAAGAGCAAGCTGTATACTCACAGTAAATATTTATTAAGCTGGACCGATAAAGGTTTAAAGCATGATCTTTTAGTGGCGACCCTTTTGGGGGGGGCCGCGCTCGGCACTCATGACGGGTCGCGAGGTGCTGGGAGGGGGGCGTTGTCCTTAGCCCTAAAATAAAAAAATTGTAAATATTTATAAACCCGACTTATTTTGTAAATTTGTTGTATATTAGTATCATAGGTTGTTGGAAGGCATTATTAGGTAAATATTTCATCATATTGCACCTTCAGTGTAGTTAAACATTAAATTAACATTTCAGATAACATAACTTCCACTCCCCTCTATTCAAAATCCTGAAGTTGTTTGACCTCTATAGATTTGTGACAACCTCAGGGCATTCTAATTGGTATTGAGAGTTGAATAAAACTCACTATACTCTACAAGAAAATTTACAATGTTAAAATAAGTTACACGATGCAACTAATTGTTTAAACTACTTCCTAGATGAGGAAATGTATGGTTTGAGGATTGGAGAGTATTTAATTGGGATTTCATCTTTAATTGAAGTTATAATGATTCGAGTTTAACATTGCTAATATGTGTAATAAAGGGGAAAATATGATGCCTCAGATTTTGGCACCCCCTTCGATCTTTACTTTGTAAAGTCCACTACTTTAGCTTACTTTGAAAAATGGTTTATAGTTCCGTCTGTTCAGTACCATTTCAATCAAGTTCTTATTTCTTAACTGAGTCATTTCAGAGCATTGGAGATGGAGTAGGAAATGTTAAGTACTGGATTAAAAATACTTGTCGTCATTACACATTATTTGCTCTCTGGTCATGGTTTCGGCTGATCACCTGTATTTCTTCCAAAGTGGCAGTACTGAGTGAGTTTCGACAGAATATCCACAGAGAGTGAAAAAAAATGTTCACACCCAACTTGAGTTTTTAGAGTCACTGGTAGTAAACTTAAATGGTCCTAACACTTTTAGAAGATAAGATTCAATATATCGGAGGATACAAAAAAATTATAAAAAATAAAGCTTTATAGCTTTACACAAAACTATAAAGATTAAATACTCAAAAATGGAGTCTGTGTAACTGAAAAACGTGTTATACATTGGAAACAATAAACATAAATTATATTCAAAATATTATTTGTTGTTTTAAAATATTTAAAATCTATGAGTGGGAGGTTTTGGTTGTTGTGGTGGGGGTGGAGGGGTGGGGGGGCAAGTTTGGTCTTTGCACGGGCGCAAAAAAGCTGACAGGCCACCCCTGCAAGCAAGAAGGTTTCTCAAGATACTTCTGTTGTATTTGTATAGAGGTGTTATTTATTTGTTTAGTTTGTTTTAAACTAAAACTGAAATTCATGCAATGCTCAAACTACAAGTGGATGATATGGATAGTACAAGTGATTAGAATTTCAACTAAGGTGGTAAAAACAAACTTGCAATGTTTTTTTTTTTCAAATTACCTACAAAATAATCACTTAGTGCCTATGGCAAAGGTTATTATTTAAAGGAGGGACATTTATTTTACAATAAATGTCATTGCTGTATTTTTTCAGAACCAACTCTGGATGATACGAGGAGAGCCAGTTCTCGAGGAATCATTCCACAAGCGAAAGTGAAGACTGTCAAGATGACATTTATTATTGTCCTTGGTAAGAAGTCGATTTGCTTAACTGTAAGATTGTCATAGCCTGTTAAGGTTGTCATAGCCTGTTAAGGTTGTCATAGCCTGTTAAGGTTGTCATAGCCTGTTAAGGTTAAGGTAGTCACATTCAAAGTCTCCACATAAACCTTGTATATTCTAGATATGAGTAAAACATTTGTTGCTAATAAGTGTATTAAACTGTGGGGATGGTCACTTAATCTTAAATATAGTAGTCTCCTAACTACTAACCACTTGCACTCATTGATAGACTGCCAGCCAGCGAGTCTACCAGCCAGCAGTGCTGGTTCGGTGGTCGACTTACTATCCCTGGCCTGGGATAGGATGATAGGCACAGGTACAGCTTGGGTACAGTGGTACAGTGATATGAACATTTCACAGAATGCGAGGAGTCCTTTACAGTTCCTCTTTGACAGGCTTCCCTTTCACCTCAGTTTCTCCATATTAGAGCAGTGGATGGATAGCTACAGTCGATATCATGGGAGGCCAGGGGCAACTACCGTCTTTTTAAGGGCTTATAAGCTAGTTGTGACAGTAGTCAAGAGAGATTACCTTACAACAGGCTAAATAGCTGCTCCATCCTAATCACTTCCCTTACATATTCCATCCTGCTACCAGTAGTTTCTATCCTTCAGTGATCTACCAGAAACAATCACAGTGGAAGTGCTTACATTTTCTAATTCTATCAAATATTCAGAGTCACATTTGTGAAAGGTTTTATGTCAATGATGGGCAATTCTCATCCAGTACTATATACATGCATGTGATTGTTTACAGGCTAAACATTCTTGTTACATTTTATCTGATTATAAAACGTATTAATAGTTCAGAAAATTAGGTCATGTTCCCCATGATAATAATTTTAATGAACCTGATTCAAGACCAGTGTTGTTTACTACTACCTCCCAGTTTTGCTTAAGTGAGGCCCATATCTTATTAAATTTTGAACAATACATTGAAGTTATTAGATACAAATTATAAAGGTATATGTAAACCATTAGTTTATTTTATAAAAACGTCCCGCTCTACCTGGACCTGAATATTAGTTTTCTTGTTCCCTAAGATGAAAATCATCTCTGTCCAAGCCATATAGTTATCATCATCTTGAATCTGTTGGTTAAACTCTTCACTTATCATCCCACAACTCCCCTCCTCAGTGCTGCCAACTCGCTCATGGATCTTTTCCTTGTTGCAGTTTTTGTGTTGTGTTGGAGTCCATACATAGTTTTCGACCTGCTACAAGTCTACGGCTACATTCCACGAACTCAGAGCAACATCGCGTTGGCCACCCTGATCCAAAGCTTGGCTCCACTAAACAGTGCTGCCAACCCAATAATCTATTGCATGTTTAGTGCCAGCAAAGCAACGAGATAAATATGAGATTTGACAGTATTATTATGTGTCAATACTCGATAACGTATACTATCGTCTAACAGCCGACAACGGCTTAGTGTTAAGGTTTTAAGCACTTGTCTATGATATTATACTCCTTGTATGGTACTTTTGGTAATTTAAACTTTAGTAATTTGTATTGTATGTGATATTTGATCAGACTTGTTATTATTCATGGCTAAGATTTGTATATTCAAAGTGAATCCTTTCTGACAGTACTTTTTGCTTTAATACATTTTGTTAAGTTAACTACTGAACAAGAAACCTTTTACACGGATATTTATCTAATTCGGAAAACAAATTATAAGTTTTAGGCGTATTTGATTACCTCTATAATTTTTATGACCCCCGCCAGTATGGTTGCAGAAATACAAGAAACAAAACACGTTGCTATATATTTTTGTTACAACTAATTCCAAAGTGATTTTGAGTTGAGCAGCAATGTGATCATTAAGTTATTTTGACAGATTATTTGTGAACATAAATCTAAAAACGTCCAAAACACATTACACAGTTGTACACAGTTTTATCATACATAATATTACACTGTTGATACAAATATAAACTGAACCATACATTTGTTTCTGATAATCTGGAATTCTTCTGAAAGTGATCCATAGAGAATACTGGATCCTAGTGTTAAAATACTTGTTTTGTGTAAAATTTGTTATAAATTACTATCTTAAGAACTTTTATATTTAATTCATTAAAAAAGTAACATAAATGCCAGATAAACCATACGATGCCAACTAACCGGCTCCATTTCATATTAATACTTAAGATATTATTTGACTTTCAATGTGAATTTGTATGTAAATTGAGAATTATACCGGGTAGGTTTTAAATGGCCCCTCCTTCTTTTTCCTAGGTTTATACACTACCACCACCGATCGTTGTTGGGTCGCAATACACCAACACTACTTTATTTTGACTAAGTTTAAATACAATTTTTTTTGAAATACCTAGATATGAATCCAATATGCAGCTGAAAATGTTACCTCAGTCAAAATAGAGTACTTACTATCCAACCATGATCGTCAGTGGTGAGAAAGTTATTGGGGGACGTTTAAAACTCACTCTATATGTTACTTTTCTGTAACCCTTAACATTAAAAATACAACTTGACGATCAGAAACCTTTAACATTAAATAATGAATAGCCATAGCTTGGTACCGTCGTACTGTATATATCTGAAAAGAACAACAGTAAAAGATCTAATGAAAAATGTCTTTGAAAAATGACATTAGTTGGACATACTAGAAGCAGCCCCAAGGTCTGTGACCCTGGTTGTAACACTCATCTTAGTATTCAGAGCTGAATGCTCAACAAGAGAAAAGTGAATCAGCATAACAAACTCGTGCATAACTTCTCTTGGAGAAGTTTGTTTAGACAAAGCAAATTTCCCTTCCATGCTTCCATGAAGGAGGTTAGTGAACAAAGCAAACTCCTGCACCATTTATTGAGTACATGGGGAAAAATCAAATTAAAACTACCAAACAAATTTTTCAAAGTCTTATTTTTACCCCTACTTCTTTTTAATTGTATTTTTAATTTAATTTTTGTGAACGCTTAAATTGTACGAGGGTTGTTCAGATAGTAAAGAACGTTTGCGCACTGCACCGAGCATTGCTTCCCCACTGTGACCGCATTTGCAGCAGTGCGCTCACCTCCCCAGCAAAGTGTGAGCCGAGTCTCATTGCTTAGCGGTCACGCCTCTTGTTTCTACAGCGAATCAAAATGGCAGTCAATTGGAAATCCCGCCAAATGTGATATCCGCAGTGTTATTTGATTTCTGAATGAGCAAAATGTTCGGCTTATTGATATTTGTAGACAGACACCAAAAAAAGTTGTAAGTTTAGTGAAAGTGTGACGATTCTTCAGGTAGAAAACTGCGTGACGTGTTTAATGAAGGACAGTCAAACGTGCATCACAAGGATTGGAGTGGCCAGCCACCAGCCATCGTTACAGCCAGGACAGTGAAACGTGCATGACAAGGATTGGAGTGGCCAGCCATCAGCCATCGCTCGTTACAGGTGATCTGAAAGACAGTGTTGAGGAAAACTGGCACTTCACTGTTAGAACATTAAATGAATCCTTTTCTGAAATTTCCAGATCTTGTTTATTGCACTTTCCCCATTAACTTTATTTGGTTTTTGCCTACTAACTACAATAGGCAGAACATTTAGCTCATTCAGAAACCGAATAACATAGCGAAACTCATATTTAGTGGGATTTTCAATTGGTGCCACTATTTTGAACCGCCATAGAAACAAAAAGCGTGACCACTCAGCAGCTAGTCTCGGCTCACACTTTAGTGGGAAGAACTACCGCACTCACAGTCACGGTGGTGGGGGAGCTGTGCTCGGCACAACGTTCTTTACTTTCTGGTTCCCTTATATTCAAATCACCTGCAGCTAAGCCCAACTAGATTTTATTTAGATGAACAGATACCTAAATGCAACGAGAGAACTGCACCTTAGATTCTCTTTCATGAAATCACAATAGCAATTACCTTGCAACATCCTACAAGGTACCGTACACTGCCTAGTACATTGTATGTCGGATCTCATTCAACTAACGTTATCTATGCCATCGTCGGCAAATAGTTATGTCATTAGAGATAAAATTAATTGATCTAATGCCTCGCTAAGATACCAAATATAATAAACGCCTAACTTTCTTTTGAAATGTATTGGGAGTTGAAGAGATTAGTGATGTAAAATACCCGAAAAAAAAAAATAATAACATGGCAATCTTTGTTAAAATACCTGTAAAATGTTCAAACCACCTCACCACCAAACTATGAAGGAGCTGGTTGAATACGAGACACTTTATACAAATTTAAAAATATTTAATTTTATAATTTGACAAATACAAAACAAAATTACAATTTAATTGAATTTAAATTTTTTTCTCCAAAAGGCCATCAAAGTAGTAAACACCCAGTCCTGGGTATTTACCTCGATCTTGTTCAGAAGTTAAATACTTGTGGTAGCCATGTTATACACTTCAAAACAGTTTTTATGATCATTTTATAATCTTTGCATCATGGGAATTTCAATGAACCTTGTAAAAATCCCCAAAATGTTATGAAAATCATAAATACCCACTGGGTATATTATATTTTGGGTATTTACCCGGGGCTTGGGGTAAGTACCCGGGTAAACCCATTTTTTAATTACCTACCCGATGGGTATTTGCCCGGCCCACATCACTAAGTGAAATACGACTGTTTCCCTGAAGGACTATGTTCAATTTATGGTAAAGGTTTTCGATAAATTCTGGTATTCTATTTAATTTAAAGGCTTCAACTGAACATTTTCCCTAAATATTTGTCAATGTTAAATTCATATTTTATATTAATTAACCACCACTGCCAAAAACATTATTTTGGAATGTGATTTACACAATAATTAGACAATATTCAAGTAAGTACTATGTAAATATTCAGTACCTTGTTGTTTGTATACCAAAGTAGCTTAATGTTAATATATGTATTGATGATCGTTGATATCATATTATAAAGTCAAATTTGCCTAACTGTTGTTATTTATTTCCCTGTTTTTACGTCAATTGCCTTTTACATGCTATTGGTATACCACTGTTATAAAGGGGGATAGTTAAATAGTTTATTGGACGTAGACTAATTCTTTAATTAAATAGTACAAGAGGAAGTAAAGATTTACAAAGGAAACTGCAGTACACGTTGTTTCCTAAGCCACGTGTCGGTTCTTCACTATCCTCACTATGGTACACATTTCCTAAGCCACGTGTCGGTTCTTCACTATCCTCACTATGGTACACGCTGTTTCCTAAGCCACGTGTCGGTTCTTCACTATCCTCACTATGGTACACGCGGTTTCCTAAGCCACGTGTCGGTTCTTCACTATCCTCACTATGGTACACATTTCCTAAGCCACGTGTCAGTTCTTCACTATCCTCACTATGGTACACGCTGTTTCCTAAGCCACGTGTCGGTTCTTCACTATCCTCACTATGGTACACGCTGTTTCCTAAGCCACGTGTCGGTTCTTCACTATCCTCACTATGGTACACGTTGGTTCCTAAGCCACGTGTCGGTTCTTCACTATCCTCACTATGGTACACATTTCCTAAGCCACGTGTCAGTTCTTCACTATCCTCACTATGGTACACGCTGTTTCCTAAGCCACGTGTCGGTTCTTCACTATCCTCACTATGGTACACGCTGTTTCCTAAGCCACGTGTCGGTTCTTCACTATCCTCACTATGGTACACGTTGTTTCCTAAGCCACGTGTCGGTTCTTCACTATCCTCACTATGGTACACATTTCCTAAGCCACGTGTCGGTTCTTCACTATCCTCACTATGGTACACGCTGTTTCCTAAGCCACGTGTCGGTTCTTCACTATCCTCACTATGGTACACGCTGTTTCCTAAGCCACGTGTCGGTTCTTCACTATCCTCACTATGGTACACGCTGTTTCCTAAGCCACGTGTCGGTTCTTCACTATCCTCACTATGGTACACGCTGTTTCCTAAGCCACGTGTCGGTTCTTCACTATCCTCACTATGGTACACATTTTCTAAGCCACGTGTCGGTTCTTCACTATCCTCACTATGGTACACATTTCCTAAGCCACGTGTCGGTTCTTCACTATCCTCACTATGGTACACGCTGTTTCCTAAGCCACGTGTCGGTTCTTCACTATCCTCACTATGGTACACATTTCCTAAGCCACGTGTCGGTTCTTCACTATCCTCACTATGGTACACGCTGTTTCCTAAGCCACGTGTCGGTTCTTCACTATCCTCACTATGGTACACGCTGTTTCCTAAGCCACGTGTCGGTTCTTCACTATCCTCACTATGGTACACGCTGTTTCCTAAGCCACATGTCGGTTCTTCACTATGCTCACTATGGTACACATTTCCTAAGCCACGTGTCGGTTCTTCACTATCCTCACTATGGTACACATTTCCTAAGCCACGTGTCGGTTCTTCACTATCCTCACTATGGTACACGCTGTTTCCTAAGCCACATGTCGGTTCTTCACTATGCTCACTATGGTACACATTTCCTAAGCCACGTGTCGGTTCTTCACTATCCTCACTATGGTACACGCTGTTTCCTAAGCCACGTGTCGGTTCTTCACTATCCTCACTATGTACACGCTGTTTCCTAAGCCACGTGTCGGTTCTTCACTATCCTCACTATGTACACGCTGTTTCCTAAGCCACGTGTCGGTTCTTCACTATCCTCACTATGGTACACGCTGTTTCCTAAGCCACGTGTCGGTTCTTCACTATCCTCACTATGGTACACGCTGTTTCCTAAGCCACGTGTCGGTTCTTCACTATCCTCACTATGGTACACATTTCCTAAGCCACGTGTCGGTTCTTCACTATCCTCACTATGGTACACGCTGTTTCCTAAGCCACGTGTCGGTTCTTCACTATCCTCACTATGGTACACGTTGTTTCCTAAGCCACGTGTCGGTTCTTCACTATCCTCACTATGGTACACGCTGTTTCCTAAGCCACGTGTCGGTTCTTCACTATCCTCACTATGGTACACATTTCCTAAGCCACGTGTCGGTTCTTCACTATCCTCACTATGGTACACGCTGTTTCCTAAGCCACGTGTCGGTTCTTCACTATCCTCACTATGGTACACATTTCCTAAGCCACGTGTCGGTTCTTCACTATCCTCACTATGGTACACGCTGTTTCCTAAGCCACGTGTCGGTTCTTCACTATCCTCACTATGGTACACGCTGTTTCCTAAGCCACGTGTCGGTTCTTCAGTATGCTCACTATGGTACACATTTCCTAAGCCACGTGTCGGTTCTTCACTATCCTCACTATGGTACACGCTGTTTCCTAAGCCACGTTTCGGTTCTTCACTATCCTCACTATGGTACACACTGTTTCCTAAGCCACGTGTCGGTTCTTCACTATCCTCACTATGGTACACGCTGTTTCCTAAGCCACGTGTCGGTTCTTCACTATCCTCACTATAGTACACGCTGTTTCCTAAGCCACGTGTCGGTTCTTCACTATCCTCACTATGTACACGCTGTTTCCTAAGCCACGTGTCAGTTCTTCACTATCCTCACTATGGTACACCCTGTTTCCTAAGCCACGTGTCGGTTCTTCACTATCCTCACTATGGTACACGCTGTTTCCTAAGCCACGTGTCGATTCTTCACTATCCTCACTATGATACAAATTTCCTAAGCCACGTGTCGGTTCTTCACTATCTTGACTATGGACACATTTCATCGGTACAACATTTTTATTTTCCTTGCACCTTGAACAAGAATAAATTATAAAAATACTCAAAAAGATTCTTATAGAATATCTTGTAAATTTATCATTATATTCTTCGGAAGAGTGATGGGATCGTAATAAGGTATAAATTGCTTTTCAATTAGTACCTAGCCCACGTAGATTGTGTATTGTAACGCTGGTTGACACAACATCTAAACCTATAGCAATAGCTGGTTTCCTGTTTGTAATTATTGATAGTAAAAATTAATTTTGAATCAAAAAGTGTATGCACCAGTTTACTTTATGTGTTATTATTTGGAAAGAATAATGGGTGACGCTATTTATGTATGTTTTTTGTACATTGACAAATAAAGTATATTTTGATTTGATTTGATTTGGTGCTGAGACAGGCAGCTCTTGCCTCTAGCCATGGCAACAGATGATCCGTCAGACTGTCCAGGCTGCCGGCTGCATTCTCATTGTGAATTCCCACGTTACCAGTCAATCAGAATGAGATCCAGGAGACAGTCTCAGTACGGCTCCTGGACAATTGCTCAGAGCCTCTGAGGTCTCTGTCACACGAGTCACTAGTCAGCTGTTGTACAGCAACTGTCAGAGTGCAGTTCACTGAACACTGTTATAATGGGCTATTACATATTGGTGTGCAGCTCTGCTACCTTCGAGTCAACAAACGAATTGATAACAACGGTTGGATGACAATTTGACAGAGTATATTATATTATAAAACTGTTTCATGCTACAGTTGACTAGTTAAGCAGAGGCTTACAACTTCAGTAGACGCCCTGTTAACCGTCCGTGCCCCTTCCGCCCACCAGATTAACCGCTCTCTTCCCACGAAATAACTCACATCCGCCGCTGCAGCGAACGTCCTGATACTGTACTGTAAAGAAGGTTCAGGTCTCCACAAGTCGATCATATGTTTCCTTATTTAATCTAGTATTGCATCATTTTTTTAACTGACATTAGTTTTATGTTTGATGATATTCAGTGATCAATATGACAATACCCAGGCGCTATTCGTTTTAACCGACCTTTTAGTTATCTGAGCCAGGGGGCGGTCCCATGGACGGCGGTCAAGACTACTGTGTTAATTAGGCAGGTGAAGGTGAAAATGGCAGAAAAGTTTGTTAAATCCAACATATTTACAGATTTAGGTTTACGGTAACATTTTAGCCATCACACAAACGGAAAAATGTATGTGTGCTTAAAAACTTGAATGTATTGGAAAATGTAGTAGGTTCAGGATATAATATTGTACTACCTATCAGTAATGCAATAAATGCATAAAATCAGCTTTTACTTTCAATTTTTGGGTGCAAGGAAGATCCTTCCTGTTACTTTCCAGATTTTGGTTCTACCAAATTAAGGGCTTCTTGTAACGCAGTATCAAGACGACTCATTTTTACCGAGAATATGATGTAACTAGAGCGGGGGGGGGGGGAGTTTGTGTTTAATAGGGTGTTATTGTTTTAATTTACACTCCATTAAACCCCCGGTACAGGCGAGGTCTGTTGCGTTACCCATTTACACTCCATTAAACCCCTATTACAAGCGAGGTCTGTTGGTTAACCATTTACACTCCATTAAATCCCCATTACAGGCGAGGTCTGTTGCTTTACCCATTTACACTCCATTAAACCCCCATTACAGGTCTGTTGCATTACCCATTTACCCTCCATTACAGGCGAGGTCTGTTGTGTTACCCATTTACACTCCATTATTCCCTCATTACAGGCGAGGTCTGTTGAGTTACCCATTTACACTCCATTAAACCCCCATTACAAGCGAGGTCTGTTGTGTTACCCATTTACACTCCACTAAACCCCCATTACAGGTATGTTGCGTTATCCATTTATACTCCATTAAACCCCCATTACAGGCGAGGTCTGTTGCGTTACCCATTTACACTCCATTAAACCCCCATTACAGGCGAGGTCTGTTGCGTTACCCATTACAGGCAAGGTCTGTTGCGTTACCCATTACAGGCGAGGTCTGTTGCATTACCCATTACAGACGAGGTCTGTTGCGTTACCCATTACAGGCGAGGTCTGTTGCGTTACCCATTTACACTCCATTAAACCCCCATTACAGGCGAGGTCTGTTGCGTTACCCATTAAAGGTGAGGTCTGTTTCATTACCCATTACAGGCGAGGTCTGTTGCGTTACCCATTACAGGCAAGGTCTGTTGCGTTATCCATTACAGGCGAGGTCTGTTGCGTTACCTATTTACACTCCATTAAACCCCCATTACAGGCGAGGTCTGTTGCGTTACCCATTTACACTCCATTAAACCCCCATTACAGGCGAGGTATATTGCGTTACCTATTTACACTCCATTAAACCCCCATTACAGGCGAGGTCTGTTGCGTTACCTATTTACACTCCATTAACCCCCCATTACAGGCGAGGGCTGTTGTGTTACCCATTTACACTCCATTAAACCCCCATTACAGGCGAGGGCTGTTGCGTTACCCATTAAAGGCAAGGTCTGTTGCGTTACCCATTACAGGCGAGGTCTGTTGCGTTACCCATTTACACTCCATTAAACCCCCATTACAGGCAAGGTCTGTTGCGTTACCCATTACAGGTGAGGTCTGTTTCATTACCCATTACAGGCGAGGTCTGTTGCGTTACCCATTACAGGCGAGGTCTGTTGTGTTATCCATTACAGGCGAGGTCTGTTGCGTTACCTATTTACACTCCATTAAACCCCCATTACAGGCGAGGTCTGTTGCGTTACCCATTTACACTCCATTAAACCCCCATTACAGGCAAGGGCTGTTGTGTTACCCATTACAGGCAAGGTCTGTTGTGTTACCCATTACAGGCAAGGTCTGTTGCGTTACCCATTACAGGCGAGGTCTGTTGCGTTACCCATTTACACTCCATTAAACCCCCATAACAGACGAGGTCTGTTGCATTACCCATTTACACTACAATTGGCACCCAATTGCCCATTATTTTGTTACTAAAATAACAGGGAGTATGCAGGTATGTGTTACACTGGCAACAGATTAAAGGCTATTATCTTGTAATAACTTGAAATGTCTACAACAATTTGTGTTTTATATTTTCAATCTGAAGAAGCCCCTAATGGGGACAAATCATATATATACAGGGTTGGTGAAAAGTCCCGGGACGGCTTAATATTTTTTTAACCGTTACAGATGGAGCTATACAAGTTGGTACACTGTTACTGGGCATAAAACACTATTTTACTACAATTTCAATGAGCCGCTATCACCTCGGGGGGACGGCCCACAAGGAGTTGGAAGAAAATCTTAAATAGAAGCATAGGTTGATATGCACATCAAATTAAAGGTCTTTATTATTAGAATACAATGCCGTAAATCCGACTTTAAACGGACAACCGAGCCCAAAATGACAGCTATTAAAAAATGGCTTGAATTTGAAATGTTGATAAGTAGCTGTGTGTAATCTAATGTAACACATTTAAATTTTACATTAAAATGTAAAATTACATTAATGTAATACATTTCAATTTAATTTGCAAAAATTTACTCTCCTAGCTAATAAATTACTAAACCGATTCAAAACTTCAGCACATCAAAATTTCAAATTCAAGCCATCTTTGAATAGCTGCCATTTTGGGCTCGGTTGTCCGTTTAAAGTCGGATTTGTGGCATTGTATTCTACTAATAAAGACCTTTAATTTGATGTGAATGTCAACATATGCTTCTATTTAAGATTTTCTTCCGACTCCTTGTGAGCCGTCCCCCTGAGGTGGTAGCGGCTCATTGAAATTGTAGTAAAATAGTGTTTTATGCCCAGTAACAGTGTACCAACTTGTATAGCTCCATCTGTAACGGTTAAAAAAATATTGAGCCGTCCCGGGACTTTTCACCAACCCTGTATATATATATTTATATATATTTAGAGTGTAGTTTGATTTGCTTTTCTTATCTGGGGCCATTTTCCTCGATGAGTTAGCTGAGTATTCCATCTTTTTCCATACTATTTCTTAGCCAAGTGTCCTTCTCCGGTTTAAAACTGAATTGTCGAGCTACAGTTGAGTCAAGTTTGAGCTAGTACTAAAGGGTGAGAAATACACTAGAAATACTTTATGGGCAAATACTTATTATTGCATAAAACTACAATAATTGATTGAAATAACAGTTTCCTTGTTAATAAATCGTTGTAATCAGTCCGAGTGGAATGTAAGAAGAGAGCGTACTAACTAAAGTATTTACAATGAAATCTTAGATCTACCGTTTAACTGAAATATACATATGTTTATAACGAGTCAATGTTCATTATAGAAGTCCTATATACAAATTTCTAATAAACTTTAACAACCGTAGAGGGATTAGTATACAAAACATTCAACCTTAAACTTAATAGGACAAAACCTCTGTTGCGAAGTTCAAATATAATACGTGATAATAATCATTTCTAAAATCAACATGAGATAAAACCAACTATACAAGCTAATGTTCACATTCAGAGAAGGAAGTAAAAGTCAAGCCACACACTTTATCTACAACAATAAGCATTTCCGAATGAACAGCAATACAGTAATTACATCAATTAAGAAATTCATTGGAAATATTTCCAAGCTTATAAGTAAATAAAATATCAGAATAACTGAAAATAGCAACAATCTTAGTAAATGTAAACAAACTGATAATAATACAACTTTGTACACAACAAAAGCGGTAACTTACAATGTTTGTACAAGAGAACAACAATTTTCATTTGGACGGGATCACTAACAAGTGCTTTCAGAACTACTTGATCAAAACAGCTAAAAAGACCAATAGCTACTTTTACTCTTTTTAAATCTTTGAAAAACATATCACATTAAGTTTTAAAGTGTACAATTTGTGTAATTCAACATGGTGACCTACCAAAGTTTCTTGTTGCATTTTTGAATCTGCTTAAGTTTGAATAAGTACACTACTATTACAAACACTGAAAATAAGCTTACCCTAAAAAGCTTGGAAGTCAATTTTATTGCACAAAAAAATTTCAAATAAAGTGGATAATTTTGAATAAACTCTTAAAATCTTACTACTCTTGTAAATCAATTTTCAGGAGATAAATTCTTGTTTTGTTTATGCAAGGTGGAACCAAACCCCACTTGAGAAACATTTGTTACATGATAACAGACATGTAAAAGTGATAGAATCATTTATCAATACAAACACACATTCAACATCCGAATGTGTATAACAAATACACATTCCAGAACCCAGTTGGTATTATGTTTACGTTAATTCAGATTTTATTAAAATTATTCATAACAATTAATATATTTATAACACAAAATTATAACATCTAATTTGAATATAAAAGTATACTATTTATAGAAAAAGGGAGAACAAAGAGGTCATACTAAATTTAATTATAGTGGTACAATGTTGACATTAGATTTCCAAGAAAATGGTGCAATATAGATCTATTAATACATGAACTCAGAATTAAGCATTAAACAAATATTACAAAAGCTACAAACACATTAGGCCAAAAAAGGACACGATTGTTGCTAAGGCAAGGATAAAACATGTAACCAACAATTTCAATCAATTTAAAAATTTAACATTCATCCACACAATTAACGATCATTTTCATTTTCAGTAAACAAACATTATGTTAATTGATGTTTCGACAAAGCACTGAATTAATCTTAACTTTTTAAGGTCAACTTCAACTTCTATATCTTAGTAAAACTACAGCTAACCTTAGTTTAATCTAATACCAGGTTTTCTTCAATGATCGTGGTGGATTTTCAAGTAAAATATGGTGAGAGGAGGGACACTCAAGCACAGCAATCACCCTTATAAAGTCGGCAATTTTTAAGGAGGTGTTTCAAAATCGTACAAGAAAACAAAATATCAAATATTCGGTTTCATACATGTTTAAACAACTTCACAGAAAAACCTTTCATATAATCAAATTCAATTAGTATTTAATGTCATTGATAAACTTCTTGAGTAGAATTAGAAGAGCTAATTAAAATGGTAAACTTTGCCTCGGTACAGCACAAAACACTTTTATGGGTGTAAAAAGCTAAGAATGTTCACCCGTTAACGATTTTAACAAAACCAAAATAGAAACTGATACAAAACCGGGGTGATGATAACATTTAAAAATCATTTTACAAAGGGATTATTTTTTTACAAACAAACTTTTATTAAATTCATTTCAGTATAAAAATATTTTAAACACCTCCTTAAAAATCTCAACGCCCAGACCATAATACATTATACTAATTAGATCTGTACGGAAAAGTGGACTTAGAACATCTAAAGAATAAAATTCAACGTTTAATCGAGTCGCGAGTCTGACGGACTCTCCAGCATCTTCATGAGGAAGGTGTCAATGGGAGCGTCACCGATGAGCTGTAACATACAAGCGGAGTCAGCGAGGTGACACAGACTGCCTCACTCTGGACCAATGGTAACGTTTAATCGAGTCGCGAGTCTGACGGACTCTCCAGCATCTCCATGAGAAAGCTGTCAATGGGAGTGTCAACGATCAGCTGTAACAGACAAGTGGAGTCAGCGAGGTGATACAGATTGCCTCACTGTGGACCAAGGGTAACCAATAAAATAGAAATGACTTTATACAGGGTGTATTGCAATCATTTGAACAAACTTAACCATGTTATTCAGCAGGTCACAACAAACAAAATAATGTAGCATAACGTGTGTCCTATCTTGACCCGCTTTCTGTCTGTCGGTCTGTATGTATTTTGTACATAAGCCTTAATATCTTTGAAACGGTTTAAGATAAAATCATGAAACTTGGTGTGAGTGCTACTGTAGACAGTTGACAAGTTTCATACACAAATTGTCTGATGACTTTACTGTTCAAGATGGTGGCAGTTCAAAGTTTTCAAAGCTAAATATCTAATAAACTACAATTTTTATAAAAAAATGTTTGGAAACAAAATATAGACAATTCTAAGAGGAATCAAAAGACGAAAAACATGGTTTACAAAATTCCTTACAGTTTTGGGAATAACTATTACGGACAAACATTTAGACCAGCAGGAGTTAGGATTGAGGAAAACAAAAAATTGCATTCAAAAGCTGATCCGAAAACTTTGAAAATTGTTGAACATATCATGTTGACCGAACACAATGTTCATTGGTCGTTGGCGGTAATTGTGGTTAAAGGGGATAAGTGGAAGCAGCATAAACTCTTAGAGGACTTATTTCCCTACCTAGCGCATCATTTCACCCAATGTTTGTGCCGCTGACAGAGAGGGAGCTACGAGACAAAATAAACAAAGCAAAAAACATCTACCCTCCCCCCAACCTACATCTGATAACACCGATATTCAGTAATTTTGTGTCTTATATTAGTGTGTGTTTCTTTATCTCTGACGAGTGGACAACTGATAACTGTGGTGAGTGCTACCCAAAATAACCCTGGAATAATATTACTTCACCAATAAAATCATGTAATCCAGAATGAATACTATGTTTCAATTGTCATTTAACAGATCTGGAGGTGTTCAACAATTAATACAAATATTTCTAAAATATATTTTAATTTTAGTGCAGAGGTAAACTCCTCAAGCGCTCTTTCTAAGTTTAACGACAATCTACAGTATTTGCATTATATCGGCTGCAAATGGTGACAAAGCATATAATGTTGGCCTAAACAGCAACCCAATTAGATATTATCGGTTAGTCCTTCTCAGTCTTGTATTATAAAGAGAATAAAGTTTCTTGATTCTTGTCAGCGAGTGCAATTATTAAAATTAAAAAGTGGCACTGAAATATTACAAACTCAAGAAATATTGGAAAACTCGACTCGATCCAAAAAAACATATTCACACGACTGCAGTACAACATAGGCCTACCTGATAGAAGAACAGGTGCTCGAGACACTTGAGGCTGATGGAGCGGAGGGCCGGCAACCTGAGCAGTAGCTTGGCGAAGCGGCCCGGCTCCTCGGGGTGGCGCAGTCTCGTGTACTCCTCCAGTGTGGCGTAGACCTTCTCCCGCAGACCCTCCACCTCGGACTGGGACTTGAGGCCCCTCACACCTGGGACAACAACGGGCACTCTAGTAGCAACACTAATGACTGCAGGCCCACTACAGGTACGGACAGACTATCAACTCTAAGCAACTGCTAAGCTACTGGTCGTGGTTCAAAGGTCACTGGGGCTGGAATACTGGGGGTGCAGGCTGGGGTTGGCTTGTGTGTATCCCTCGGTGTTTCAGGCTGAGGTCACCGCGATCACGGCATAGTGCTCAGCAGAACTCGGGACGTGGTCTCAGGGAGGAGAGCATCTGCATTTTCTCAGACAGCCAGGCTGCACTCAAGGCGCTGGACTCCTGGGAATTCAGATCCAGCATTGCCTGGGACTGTCAACAGTGTCAACTGTCAACAGTGGCAGGCGCAGCAAGGTCGCGCTTTTGTGGGTGCCGGGTCACACTGGAATCAGGCGGAACGAGGTTGCGGATGAGCTGGCAAACTTGGCATCGTCGGCAGCACTCATAGGGATCTCTCGTGAGTATGCAGATCAGTCCATCACATCATGGGCTCGGGAGAAGCACCGAAAGAGATGGGCGGAGCTCCCCGCACTGAGGATAAGCAAGCTCACCTTCCACTCGCCATCGCAGCGGGTGGCTTCTGATATCCTGCGTCTGAGTAGGCGGTGACAGGGTTAGTCACTGGACATGGACACCTGAGGAAACACTTGTTACGCACGGATATCGTCAATGGAGACCCAGCGTGCAGGAAGTGCTGTCGGCCTCAAGAGACTGCCAACCATCTGCTTTTTGACTGTAACTAGGGATGTGTCGGTTCTTAAAGTTGTTGTCGGTTTTACCGGGTTTTTACAAAAAAAACGAAACCGAGAACCGATGGTCAAATGTCGGTTTCGGTTTTTCACTGTGAGTAAATGATCGTATTGGAAATAAACATTATAATGTTGTACAAATATCGAGTGACAAGCGAAACAACATTTAACAAAATAAGTGGTTGAAATAAGACTCCTCCCGACAACTAATCACTTCCTTTCCAATCCCAAAATAACTCTCAACTAACACAAAAGGAGAATTGACAGGAGTTGGTTCTATTTATGGATGTACGTGAATAAAGACAACAGATAGCAAAGCGAGGGGGGTGGGGAGGGTTTGACCTTGACGGTCTGACGGGTTCCGAGTGCAATTATCAGTCACTGTTCAACATCTTTCTCTCTGAATACGGGAATTAAATGTATATTATTTTATAATTGTGCTCTTTCCCATTAGAAATTTAAATTAAACTGATTTTGTTTATTTTATATTATTGTAGGATACTGGTGAAATCAATATTAATTGCGAGCAAAAAACTACCTGGCGCCTGGACTCAACAAAATGCTGGTCTGTCTACCTGTCTAGGAGTATTATTTGTGATCACTTCCTTGTTCAAAATGTTCTGGTTTGGTTTTTATATACTTATCTGTAATCTGTAAGCTGTATTTACGATTATATTCTGGGTTTCCAAAGTCTGCAAAACTAAAATATCAGCAAAAACAGGTAAACTTATTTTGTTTTTAAGGTTAGGCCTACAGTAGGCTGTATTTACGATTAGATTCTGGGTTTCCAAAGTCTGCAAAACTAAAATATCAGCAAAAACAGGTAAACTTATTTTGTTTTTAAGGTTAGGTCTACAGTAGGCTAAACTTAAACCTTAACATCTTAACAAAATTAAGTTAAAGATTATTTAGACTTTGTTACTGCCCTGGGCTAACTTGTTATTATTTGGATAAACAAGGTTTTAAGCCTACGTAATTAATTAATTTTGTAATGGCCCATAATATTTAATTTAAATTCATTTGATTTGTCTTTGATTGATTACTTGTGAATTTTTTAACAACTCTCCTGCGTGGTGTCTCTGCAGCAGTATTTATGTAAACTAGTGGAACAAAGTATGAAATAGGGATTTATAGATAGCGGTATATAATAAATTAAAAATTTTTTAGGCAGAATTTCAGAATCTAGGTAGAAACCCAAATTTAAAGTATGGACGAGACAGTTGTAAGTTCTTTGAAAAATAACAGAAACCGAACCAATAAAAAAGGCAACCGACCCATCCCTAACTGCAACGCTCTGGATGAGGTCAGGGCTGCCACTCTCGGAACCATGGTGAGGAGAGTCATCTGCCTCGGGAGGAGTTTGTATGCAGGTTGCAGCATTTCATCAGGCTTCTGCAACTCGATGGGTTCTGAAACCAACATTCAACGAGGAGCGCAAAAAGCACTAGTTAACTAGCAAATAGTTAATGGGTTAAGGGCGGTATTTCGGTTGTTAAAGATATTAGATGAATGCATTGATGTATTTTTATGAGGGGGAATAGATACCCTTAACCCTAATACGTGCCTAGCGGCTCTGCCAGTGTCCTAATTCATAAGAAACAGGAACAGTAACAGACACTTTTAATATATGTAATGTACATTCTGGGTGCAGAAGAGTAGTGTGTCCCAAAAAGGGGGCTCCAGTCCCCTGCGTCTACCTCCTTGTTCCATAAGACCAATGTTAACTTTTAAAACCCGTCCCTCCTCAACAGATTATCCAAAATCGATAGTAGAAGTTTGGCTGTACTTACTAGGGTTGAACAGAATGATGGACCGCAGACAGCCGAGCTCGGTCTTGTCCATGTTCATCTCCCTCATCTTGGCGACCAGCTCGGTTAGCACCCTGTCGAAGATCATGCCGACGCCGGCCTGCTGGGCCGAGTTGCGGTGGACCGTGAGCCCCGTGGCCAGCACAATGCCGTCCCGGACCTCCACTGAGCGGTGGGAAAACGCGGCTATAAGTAGCTCGTTCCACCCTGCAACACATGGCTACTGTTGCAGACAACTACACTTTGACTCGAATGCTGCAAAGAAATTGCAGAACAGGAACAAGGCCAGGTACAAGGTATGACAAGGATAAAGTAGCTCAAGACAGGGGACAGGCTGCCAGGGACAGAGGTCAGGTAGATCAAGACAAGGAACAGTCTGCAAGGGACAGGTGACAAGTAGCTCGAGATAGAGGACAATCTGCAAGGGACAGGTGACAAGTAGCTCGAGATAGAGGACAATCTACCAGGGACAGGTGACAAGTAGCTCGAGACAGGGGACAGCCTGCCAGGGGCAGATGACAAGTAGCTCGAGACAGGGGACAGGCTGCCAGGGACAGGTGACAAAAAGCTTGAGACAGAAGACAGGGTGCCAGAGTCAGGGGACATGAAGCTCGAGACAGGGGACAGGCTGCCAGGGACAGGTGACAAGTAGCTTGAGACAGGGGACAGACTGCCAGGGACAGGTGACAAGTAGCTCGAGACAGGGGACAGGGTGCCAGGGACAGGTGACAAGTAGCTCGAGACAGGGGACAGGGTGCCAGGGACAGGTGACAAGTAGCTTGAGACAGGGGACAGGCTGCCAGGGACAGGTGACAAGTAGCTCGAGACAGGGGACAGGCTGCCAGGGACAGGTGACAAAAAGCTTGAGACAGAAGACAGGGTGCCAGAGTCAGGGGACATGAAGCTCGAGGCAGGGGACAGGCTGCCAGGGACAGGTGACAAGTAGCTTGAGACAGGGGACAGGCTACCAGGGACAGGTGACAAGTAGCTCGAGACAGAGGACAGGGTGCCAGGGACAGGGTAATGTAGCTCAAGACAGGGGACCGGGGACATGGGTCTGTTACTTATCCCCAGATAAGTCTTTAGGCATTTAGAGCTTAGGGATTTGCCTCATTGGCATTTAACGTTCCCATGTTAATCTTGTGGAGATTAACTTATTTGTCTTCAGGATACTTAAAGGTTTTTGGTTTGTTCCCTGGGAAAAAACTAGAATAGTGACCTATTACTGTTTAGTTAGATAACAAATTTGTTACTAATAATTATTGTATTAAAGTGCAACAAGTCTAATCAAACCAAACGGACAAGTCGACCAAACGAACGTCTCATATGAGGACATCGTCGATGTAGATGGAAATGTTGCCGTATGTGGTGAAGCATAAATCATTGCTGGAGTGCTCGACAAGGAAAAACAAGTGCGACGAGGCATCTGGTGATGAAGACAGAATCATCAGTTGGGGAGGAAAGATCTGTTCCAAGAGCAACCAAAGCGACGAATTACATTTCTCTTTTCTGTTGATTGTTTTCCCTTTTTTGAAACAGATTGTAAGTGATTCTATTTCCCATTCGGGAAATCTATTAAATATTTTGTGATGATTGAGAGACTCATTTCTACTAAACTGTTCAAGATTTCCAACACTTGAGAAAAAAAAATTAAATGCTTTTGTATGCTGAATGTTGTATTGTCACAGGCAATGAATATATGCATGTAGTACATACTCTAATTACTGTACTCATTAAAAATAGTGTCAAAATTAAATTAAAAAACAACTAATCAGAGTTGACTAGACCTGACCTGAGCCTACTCAGGGCCAACCCCCTGATGATCTGTTGGCAATTGATCTGAGCTTGTCTATCGTCTAATGTCTAATGTTACCTTTAATTCAATTTTTTAGATAAAATTGTGACATTTGAATGTTTTACGCCCCTTTTTGAAAAAGTTTTGCAACTGGACCATTGGTTCCTTGTGTTTTACCTGTCCGCAACAGCAGCACCTGGTCGTCCAGTGGCAAGGAGGTGAAGTGCGGGATGTGTTTGGCCCACTCCACCAGCTGGAACAGCTGCTTGTCCGTGGCGTGGCAGATGTTCTGCATGGCGTTCTGCAACAGGAAACCGTCGGCAATTGTCACTGGCTACTGATATTTCTACTCGGCATCGTGGAAACCAGGCCAGACTGTTAGTTCTGTTTATACGGTGTCATCCCTCATAAGCGTGGAGGGGCAAACATAGTTGTGATCGTGATTATTGTGACTTTTTTGGGGAGTCAGTTGCCCCCATGCCACCCCCGAATTACGCCTATGTCATTCGTTAAGTTGTGGTGATAGCTTCTAAACGGAAAAAGTGGTCGTTTCAATGGAAGAAAAACTTAAAGCTTTAAAGAGCTTAGACATTGGTGAAACTTTAATGAAAGTGGTGCAATGAAGTAGTGCATTATATTCAGTTATTAGATAAGTCTTTTTAAAGTTTTCAATTCAACTTAAATTGTTGATAACTGTTAACGTCGTTTTCATTGTTTTCCGTCTAATCCGACTCAACTCACATCCACCTCCGAGGGCACCTCTGTCTTGCACTCCACTCTCTTCTCAGCCTCCAGTATTCGCTCCACCGGCATGTCCGTGTGCATGCTACTCGTCGACTCCACCTCGTTCTGGTCTCGCTCCTTTGTCCTCTGCCTTTCCTCCTGAAATATTGAACAGACCAGGATTAATCCAGAGTACTTAAAATCTTGTTCAAAATTATTGTTCGACTTAAAAGGACGTTGGATTCACAGATGCTGCTTGTCAGACATAATTTGAGGTGAACTCGGAACCAACTGAAAAATATGTTGCGCTTTACGATGTCACACATTACTGTACCAAAAATTTGTTTAAGTCCATAAAACTACAACGGATTTGGATTTTCATCCTAAATAATATCAGGCTAGGCATGCTGAGCACAGACAACTGGAGACAACTGCGTTCAACATCTCTTCACAATAAACCCCTTTTGTTTTGTTTTTCTTGTTAAACACTTTACCCCCAAGTATGATAGAATAACGCTAAAAATAAACACTGTAACTCCTGATTGTATGAGCACCGGATATCTGAGACTCGAGGTCATCCAAGTTGGCTTTTATTTATAACTACAATTTTCATTTTCAGTTTGAACGTGATAGTTTTTTGAACCTGTGTTTGATTTCAACTAAGATCATAATTCTTCGTAATTTCATTATTTATTGAATTTAAAACTGGATACAAACATCTTAATGTCATCCATTAATTCAAAGCTTTTTGGTTAAATAAATAGATGGTGTTTCTAGCCAAGTTTGCTCAGGCTACTTGAGTCGCATGCTGACTGCCTGGCCGCAAGATCAAACATGGTTGTTTGTGTCCGTTCTCACTCGGCCTCTCTAGTTTGCCTCAATCCTTCACTTTGGCTCCTTCGCGGAGTGACACTATTCGTGCAATTGTCAGATATATTGGTGTGCTAGTTTGCTAACAATTTTAATCCATTGTGTCATGTAAAAAATATAATAAATAGTACAGCCGTTTCAGTTTAAACAAAGAAAGCCTTACTGAGACTAGAGGTGGTTGTCAATTAGAAAATCAGCTCATGATGAGGAGTGGGGTAAGTGAAACAAAGTATAAAGCCTTACAGAGACTAGAGGTGGTAGTCAATTAGAAAATCAGCTCATGAATGAGGAGTGGGGTAAGTGAAACAAAGTATAACGCCTTACAGAGACTAGAGGTGGTAGTCAATTAGAAAATCAGCTCATGAATGAGGGGTAAGTGAAACAAAGTATAAAGCCTTACAGAGACTAGAGGTGGTAGTCAATTAGAAAATCAGCTCATGAATGAGGAGTGGGGTAAGCGAAACAAAGTATAAAGCCTTACAGAGACTAGAGGTGGTAGTCAATTAGAAAATCAGCTCATGAATGAGGGGTAAGTGAAACAAAGTATAAAGCCTTACAGAGACTAGAGGTGGTAGTCAATTAGAAAATCAGCTCATGAATGAGGAGTGGGGTAAGTGAAACAAAGTATAAAGCCTTACAGAGACTAGAGGTGGTAGTCAATTAGAAAATCAGCTCATGAATGAGGAGTGGGGTAAGTGAAACAAAGTATAAAGCCTTACAGAGACTAGAGGTGGTAGTCAATTAGAAAATCAGCTCATGAATGAGGAGTGGGGTAAGTGAAACAAAGTATAAAGTCTTACAGAGACTAGAGGTGGTAGTCAATTAGAAAATCAGCTCATGAATGAGGAGTGGGGTAAGTGAAACAAAGTATAAAGCATTACAGAGACTAGAGGAGGTAGTCAATTAGAAAATCAGCTCATGAATGAGGAGTGGGGTAAGTGAAACAAAGTATAAAGCATTACAGAGACTAGAGGTGGTAGTCAATTAGAAAATCAGCTCATGAATGAGGAGTAGGGTAAGTGAAACAAAGTATAAAGCCTTATAGAGACTAGAGGTGGTAGTCAATTAGAAAATCAGCTAATGAATGAGGAGTGGGGTAAGTGAAACAAAAGTATAAAGCCTTACAGAGACTAGAAATGGTAGTCAATTAGAAAATCAGCTCATGAATGAGGAGTGGGGTAAGTGAAACAAAGAATAAAGCATTACAGAGACTAGAGGTGGTAGTCAATTAGAAAATCAGCTAATGAATGAGGAGTGGGGTAAGTGAAACAAAGTATAAAGCCTTACAGAGACTAGAGGTGGTAGTCAATTAGAAAATCAGCTCATGAATGAGGAGTGGGGTAAGTGAAACAAAGTATAAAGCCTTACAGAGACTAGAGGTGGTAGTCAATTAGAAAATCAGCTCATGAATGAGGAGTGGGGTAAGTGAAACAAAGTATAAAGCCTTACAGAGACTAGAGGTGGTAGTCAATTAGAAAATCAGCTCATGAATGAGGAGTGGGGTAAGTGAAACAAAGTATAACGCCTTACAGAGACTAGAGGTGGTAGTCAATTAGAAAATCAGCTCAAGAATGAGGGGTAAGTGAAACAAAGTATAAAGCATTACAGAGACTAGAGGTGGTAGTCAATTAGAAAATCAGCTCATGAATGAGGAGTGGGGTAAGTGAAACAAAGTATAAAGCATTACAGAGACTAGAGGTGGTAGTCAATTAGAAAATCAGCTCATGAATGAGGAGTGGGGTAAGTGAAACAAAGTATAAAGCATTACAGAGACTAGAGGTGGTAGTCAATTAGAAAATCAGCTCACGAATGAGGAGTGGGGTAAGTGAAACAAAGTATAAAGCCTTACAGAGACTAGAGGTGGTAGTCAATTAGAAAATCAGCTCATGAATAAGGAGTGGGGTAAGTGGCAGCTGGGCATTGCAGCGAAAACAAAGTCATATTGAAAATTTGTTTGTTAAAAAGAGAGATTGGCAGCCTCTATTTGCCTTACTTTGTCCGTCCAGATAGACTATGCATCTGTGCTTGGAACGTATCCAGCAAAGCAAGGGGTGAGCCGTTACAGTACGAGTTGTATTGTACTGCTGGACTGGGATTGGAACCACGACAGGGCCGCTGCCATGGTTCCGGAGTCACTTGGCATGGTTCCTTGACACTATGCCAACGACTCACCAAGGGTACAATACCTTAATTAAAATTTGTTCGTTAAAAATTATCTTATTATGACCTAGACACTCAATCTGTTGGCAAGACAGAGTTTTATAATCAGAGTGAATATTCATCAAATAACCTCAAATTACAAGTTACCTCCGTATTATCCGAGGTTTTCGGTCTCCGAGACAGCCTGAGTGTCGATGACCTCGGATAATCAGGAGTGTACTGTAACAGGTTGTTTTATTTAATATGAGAAATTTATTGTCTAGTTGGAAAAATCGCACATAAACAAAAACTGACTTTAAAGTACCTTTAATTTAAGACACTGTTAAAAATGTAGGCATAAAACAGGAACAAATGGACAGATTAAAGTACTGAACGCTTACTTAAGATTAGTCCACAGTCTGGAATAAATTAGATAAAACTGGTGTGTAAAAACTCAAAAACACTGATTGTGATACAATTGATATAGGCCAGAATGGACGTTCATGTATTAAAAGGGCTAACGAACACAAAACAAACCCCAGAATCAATCCCCAAATATCAAGTTGCACGCAGCAGAAAAACTGAAAATAATATAGAAGTAACTGAAATATGCAACAAAGGGTTCATTCTAGGTACAGTAAAGGAATTTCACACCTACAAAGCCACTAAACAATACAATAGCCTAGTTTTGAACGACAAATTAAACTACAGTTGATATTTAATTTTTAATATAATAAATCACTTTAAGATAAGTTCAGTAGACGAATCGATCACTAAGAGCCCCCAAGGCTAGACGAGTCCAAGGCCACAGGCTTAACGTTCAACTGATGGCCGAGTCCATCGTCTCCGTCACCACAAGTGTCCTGTTACAGTTCCCGCGACAGAGTTGTTAAATTGACTGTGTAAATTCAAAACTGTCTGATTATTTTGTAGGCCTACAGCGTGTTTTAAAGTTCAAATCTCTGTCTGTCCGGAAAGAATATGCGCATGTCCTGAGTGTTTTTATGTTCTTTTATTGAAATAACAACGACATCCACTGGACTGACCGTGTGCCTAGGAAGGCTTGAATTGACAACCTACTTGAAAACGGCGCAACATCACTGAAACTCGGGTTGTAATACACAACCATTTGTGAACTGGAGAAGTAAGGTAATTTAAAACCAATATATAGTTCCCCCAGTTCAGGGGCAATTCACAATGATTAAATTAACTCCATAAGATTAACATGGAAACTTTGTAAGCCTGTGGGGTGGAGCCCTAACGGTAGATGTTTTTCAAAATCCTAACAGACCAAACCCAAACCCTAAGATTACCAAAACGTAAGAGCTTTTGATTAATCCCAATCACGTGCAAATTATTACGTTTAGAGGCCTAAAGCCACAAAACAAAATTTAAAAAATTCTTTTAATAGCAAGATGACCAACTTTGCTGGTTAATAATAAATTTGAAATCAGGTGAACGAGAACTCATATGTCTGGTTAATCTGTTAAGCAAGATTCATCCCAACTGGTCTGTTATGTGGTGGGGGTTGTTTTCTTGTAGTCTATCTAAACATTTTAAATTTAGATACATCCTGTGAAATCATCAAATGTGTATCAGTACAGACAGTGCCAACTAAGATGCACAGTGTGCAGTACAACTGAGTCTGAGCTCTGCCACCCAAGAGATCTGGCCGATCAGTCAGGGGTTACTGCAGCTAGTCCATTGGACGAACTTGTGCAAAATATGTGCATCAAACGGTGTGAGCCACCACTCAAACCAACCATCGTGTACCGACATACAAAGATTATCGTAGTTCACGGTCAAAATAACGTACTAGGCAATATTTTAGGATAAATTAAGAATAATGCATAATTATAATACACTTACATTTAATTGGTTTTATAATTAGTTGGAAATGAACCAACTCCAGTTGATTTAATTTACAAGACACACGAAAAAAACTCACCCAGATTAACCCAAACGTGTAATCACAAGCCTTATAAGAGGGCTCACTAGGACGGACTTTGTTTATACTCATACAATCGCTAAGGGGATCTACCAGTAACATTTCACCGGCTGTAAGCACTGCAATTTCACGTCCCCCATTTATCATATCTATGCATAGAGTAATAACTAAATTAGTAGGCTACGCTTATTCTTATCTGTTCTCAACATGACTCGAACAAAAGGGAAAATATTTTTATCTATAGGATATTATCGAATTTGAAAAGGTTGTCCAGATTAGATCATTTTAGAAGGATTATACCATTGACTATACACTTGTGTAGACGGCAAACCTAATGGGTGGTTCTGTTAACAAAAATAGCAGGATTCTCCACGTAGTTCTGACAGCACAGGACAGAAATTGTCACCATCGCACGCCAGAGCGGACGTAACTCTGGCTCATGCCGCTTGGCGCGCTCAGCTTGGCCATGGTGGGTGTGGACGTAACTCTGGCTCATGCCGCTTGGCGCGCTCAGCTTGGCCATGGTGGGTGCGGACGTAACTCTGGCTCATGCCGCTTGGCGCGCTCAGCTTGGCCATGGTGGGTGCAGACGTAACTCTGGCTCATGCCGCTTGGCGCGCTCAGCTTGGCCATGGTGGGTGCAGACGTAACTCTGGCTCATGCCGCTTGGCGCGCTCAGCTTGGCCATGGTGGGTTTATAAAATCTCATTTTGCTAATAAAACAACTGATTCTCGCTTTCCTCACAACTGGGAAGCTTTAATATATGTTTTATCAAAGGCTGTAAGGCTGTAATTGTGTGAAATAGAAATAACATTGTAATAACTGTTAAAAACTTTAAAAATATGGTTGTCATCGTTGTCATTGCTTTTACCAGCGTCAATCAAGCGTGCTCTGTCTGTTCGTCTGCCTCTGCAATTCCAAGTAATTCGCGTAATGCCTACTAAGAGGAAGCACATGCTATAGCACCGGTTGTCGATCGCACCCACTACATTGTGCTGCTTTCTTTGTTAACAGATCCTAGCATTGGGTTTACCGTCTACAACAAGTGTATAGTCGATGATTATACTTTTCAACGTAATTATTTTACTTTTAGGGTACGATAGTAACTAACGATTGTTTATCGTACCAGAACATGAAATAATGGTACTTCTACGATAATTGTCGTACATCTGGGAAAACTGGCTGATATAGGGAACTGTATATCCCTCACTGGGTGGCCAACCTCCCGTACCCTCCGCACCATCCCCTCACCTGCACAGCTTCCCTCTTCATCCCCATGGAGAGGCACTTCTGATACCGGCAGTACTGACACCTGTTCCTCTGCCTCTTGTCTATCAGGCAGCTCTTCTCCTCCCTGCAAGCGTACGTCAGGTCCTTGCGCACCGTCCTCTTGAAGAACCCCTTGCATCCCTCACAGCTACAAACACATCACAACTCGAGAGACAAAGTATAGTTGAATTCAATACAACATTTTGATTCTTGTTATTAGGTAAATGAAAGTTGTAAATATCATATTTTTGTTTTTATTTTGCTAATGTATTGGAGAAATAAACAAGTACTTAAATCGGATTCATCTTTAATTCCGTTAAATTAAATACAAATGATGTCTTATCCTGATAATTTTCTATTTATACTTATTTGATTTGATTTGAATTATTTTATTAATGGTTATATATATTTAAACACTAAATTGGGAGTGCATGTATTCAAATATAAAACACGCCATACAAAATCTGAAAGTATTATCATATCAAAACGCTAGTATATAAAACCGTTCGTTGGGATTCTTCCATATAAAAATTCACAAAATGTTCAATATTCCTTCTGGGCTATGCCCTACTGGTCTTGAAAGTCCCAATTTGTATCTATGGCAAATATCTATGGCAAACAGCAATTTTATTACAGTCAGTTGATTATTTCAACATGTGCATGTTCATCACAAAAGTTTTGCCACAAAATGTAGTACGAAATGTTTTTTGCTCTCCATGAATCCCCCCAGTGCAACAGTGCAACTGGGATCACCAGGCCTAGTGATTTATTTTGTAGGCTTAGCCTAATGAAGGAAAATAAGATCCAATACACCATCCACTTATATTTTGATCTATCAAAAAATGATAGTACTGAGACCAGACATTGTTAAATACCCCAAACAAGATCCACAAGGACGATGCAAGGTAATTTTTGTAAGATAAAACTCATACTGATGAACTTACAAGAGAGTAAGAGCACAATTCAGTTTGACATTTCTTATTCTCACTATATCATTCTCTGGATAAAGCATGTTTTTTATTGGTTTAATTTTTTCCTATGGCAAGAAATTGTATTATTCTTCTTCTCTCTTTTGTTTACAATTTGTTAGTTTTGAATTGTACACTAACAAACAATGTATCAAAGTTAACAATTGCATTGAACCGAATCATTTCTATTAACTTTACCACAGCTTTATGCTATATATTTTGTAAAAACTGTAAACTAACACGGGGATAAATACTAAATTAATTTTTAAAAGTTGTACAGCCTCTTTAAACAAAGTTAATACGTTTAATGTTCTGAAGGAGACTCGACAATCTCCTCCCATGCAGGACAAGCTGTGAACAGTGCCGTAACGTGACGTCCGCGGTTGGGCAACAGTCAAGTCGGCCTTGACCATGGCCACGACCTTGTCAGCTGATGGCTCGTCCGTAGTTCCTTCCTCCCCGGCGTTACGCCACAATCTACAATACCGAGTATGTCCATTCTAACTTGGGGGCCGAGCTTCGCTCAGAAAAGGAGAGTCAGTTTTGATGTGTATTCAATGAATACTTTCTTTAGTAGCATAATACGTTTTGTTACAATAAACATGATAAAATAAACTACGTCTCACAACACTACAAAATATAATTACACTTCTACAGTACTTACATACAAGAAATTAATAAACAATAAGATTTTCTGATTCTCTGCTTGGGCCTGATGATGACTGGTGTGACAGGTCAAAATCGATGGCCTTGCACCATCTTTTTTGTATACTTACCGCCTTGTATGTATGTACAGTATAAGTGTAAATCTATTTTTCATTACACTGTACCGAAAGTAGCTATTTTTTATATCAGCTGTGAGAACCGAAGGTGATGATTTTCCACCATAGTGCCATAAAATGAAATGGTAAATTTTGCTGCACTGTTATTAGTTATTGTGACACAAGCAGAGCTAGTGGCTTGCTGTGTCTACCGATAGCAGTTTTGCAATGAAAATCAGCTGTTGTTACTCATTTAGTTAGCAGTATAAATTGAAATGCGATGTGTGCATTTGATATCAGCCGTTTTAATTTATCTAACTACTATATTAACGTAAACACAATTTAAACATTATTGTTGACATTATGTCGTGAGAAATATTGCTCAGAAAACCTGATAAAATGTCTGAAAAAGATGTTTCATTATTATTATGATTATTTACAGTTTGATGAAAAATATCGTTCATAACTCATACCTAAAGTTTTATTCCAGCTCTTAGTAAGTTTAAGTAAAAACACAATCGCTTGCTGGAAAAGGCCACTTTGAGCCCTAGTAATGAGATATACTATTGTAGTGTTGTGTGTGAGATGTAGTTTATTTTATCTGTGAATACAATGACTCTTATAAATCACAAATTTATGAATGTCACACTTTTTTTATTGTTTACCCAATGAATTTTTACGCGGAGAGGCTGATTTTAGTCACTGTTACCTGTAGACACCGTAGTGTTTGCCGCTGGCTCGGTCCCCACAGATGGAGCACAGGTGTTTGGAACCGGACAGTGGGTGGTTGGGCGGGTAGGGCGAGTTGGCCGAGCTGGAGTTGAGGATACTGCTGGACCCCATCTGGAACCCCCTGCAACAACAACAACAGTGTGACTGTGTGTAACTAGGCAAGATTGTTGATTGACGATTGTGCACTGTTATGGAACTGCAGTGGGGAGGCTCCACGGCTGGGATATGCAGAGACTGTTAGTCCTCCAAAATAGAGCCATAAGACTTGTTGGAAATGACCAGTCCAGACAAACCTGCAGAGACATCTACAGACAACTCAAGATGCTCACAGTTATAAACCTATACAATTTGAAGGTCAGCACTTCCACACCAAGGCACCAGAAGAAATTAGGATCGTGTACAGATACATAACTTCAACACACGACATGCAACCGAAAAGAGACAGAGTTACATTGGAGCCAAAATGTGGAAAACCTTGCCAGAGGACCTGAAAAGAGCTTACAAATGACAGTTCGCTCGATGGCTTCAATACCGGCCGTCCTGCACTTTGGCAGAACTCTTCCACTGGAGGGGAGAAGAGACATGACATCTAATGAATCGTATTTAGATTAAGTGATGTTATACTAATCTTGAAGATTGCAGATACAAATTATTCTGATTCTGTAATGTGTATGTATATTTTAAAAGTTCCAGCGAAATAGCCACGCAAGCAATCACAGCAACCTGAAAGTTTTATTTGCACACATAAATTCAATTAAAAACAAATTGGTTATTAAAAATGTTTAATAAAAAATGAAACAGTCCCCCTAGAAAATCTACTTACGCATCAACTTAACAGGCCGAGAATAAAACAACAGTTAAAACTGTGGCAAGCCTAATGAACAGATGTTTAGGTAATTATCTGATCAAATCAAACTTAACACAGCTACTTGAAGTCATTGGGGTAAAGCCTGAAAAACAATAAATAGTTTTGTAAAATGTGCAATGACATATTTTGTAAAAAAATATATTTTAAAAAAGAAAAGCAAAGGAAACTGGCAAAATAAACAAGTTTACGAACTATGTCCTAATTTTCATATTAAAAAAAAAACAACTTATAACCAGAGTGATAGAATTTAAAAAAAATATATACAGTACTTGAATCCTTTTGACCTTACATCTATAATGAGTGAATCTTGATTATTTGTTTTATTTTATTCAATCACACTTAATTCACTGAAGATATTTCTTATACATTGTATGCGCAATTCTACTTCATCAATACCCGATCTAAAACAATAGGAAATCTTATTCATTATCACAAACAGGATAAGACTGCCCTGGTACTCGAGGATCAACTACGATAATCAGTGATTATTAGTATCAATTCAGTAATTTGGCTGAAAAAGGGGGAAAAAGCACATTTTCCTGACTAGCCCATACAATATTTATTTGAAACGCAATGGCAAATTATTTTCAAAATCACTAGAAGTACTTACAAATGTTGAAGGCCAAAGCTTGCAACTACCGTACTGAAGCTAATACTAAAACTTATGAAATGATATACAGAAATAGTAAGACATTGGCATTTTTAATATTTATCTCTCTTTCAAACTTAATCATAATAAATAGTAATCTTTAAAATTATTCTACAACACATAACCTTGATACTGCATTAAGAAAGGAATGTTCCAATGTCAAAACAACATAAATATTAGCCATAAGAGGAAGAAATAAAACCAGTCCCTGGTAAGTAGAATTCTTGAAGATTTGCCAGAGACCTTGGCAGGATATCTACGGTACACACAGTAAACATTTCACCCCAGGTATTGATCTCATGAGTACATAACCTACATACCCTATCACAAGTGTTTCTTTGTTTGACTCTACTCTTATGCATTGCTATGCTTTTTTATTCTTGTTTTTATTTACCTCTTAATACTAGCTTTGCAACTGTAAAATAAACTAAAAGTATGACTATTCTGTAAGAATGGTAAATACTTATATGTTTAAGAATAGCTAACACAATCAAATTCATTTACAGTTAAAATGTGGTGCACAAAGTGGTGTGCGAAAAGACAATACCTTTTTGTGGTTTTTACCATGTTATACATTTACTAGCTGTTCCCGCAGGCTTCGCCCCGCAAATAATAGTTCATAAAACCTATGACAGTTGTGTGTGCTGCATTCTGTGGTTATCTCGTGGAACTACAACGAATCAAGATCGGCTCATTGTATTTTCATCAGTACAAACTTAAACTGAATGTCCACAGGAATAAAACAGGATTGGAACTTTGACCCCATGTGGGGCGGAGCACCATGCGAATTTCTTAAAACCCTTTCTTAGTGAGCATCTAAGACCCAAGAGGAAGGTATGTTCCAAATTTCATAGCAATCCGTTCGGTGGTTTTTGAGATTTTGTGATGAGTGATTGAGTCAGTCAGTGGTTTTATATATTAAGGTTATAAGTTGGGTTTAAAACTGATACAGTTGTAAAGAAAACATATAGTTTATAAAATTAGGAAAGATTAGGACTGTGGACATTTATATCAAGTAAGCCTTTGGCTGTTTAGTTTATTTAAGGATGTATTTACTAGCAGGTGGTCTTCCTGATTGGCCCACTGTAAATATGGAGGTAGCATCAAACAGGACATAGGATGCTTGAAAGATTAATACATTACCTCCTCCTCCTATAAGAGTATCATTACTAAACAAATAACACTAAATAAATAATTAATTTGCAAAATAAACAATCATGTGAAAGTAATTATAAAATTAATGATTAATTCTTAAATTTATCATCCAACTTGCAATTACACAGGTTTTTTTAATTAAAGGAAATGAAAGATTTAACGTTCCAAGATATCAAAATCTCAAAACAGCTTAGAAACGGTATTGAATGAATGATGTTGCGTATGTGATTACGGCTTCCCTATATATTGGCTTCTTTGAAAGATGACAAAAGCAAGGAACTGTCAAAGAGAAAACTTGAAAAGATCTTTTATTTATCATTCTTTTTGTCAGGTCTTCTTGTATAATGATGTGGTCTTGGTGTTTCTAGAATATTCTGCTTTTTTAATTGATTTATTTTGCATTCTCTAAAATTTATTTTGAAATACAATTTGTCATGGATTATAAATAATGTTATGATTTGTAATTTAAATTACCCATAGCTTAAACTATAGTGAGGGTTTGAGGACGCAAATTAACATCAATGAGCTGATTTAAAGTGGGTTGTTATTTTGTACCAACCCAGCAACTAGTTTAAGGTATAATTTTATGTAAGTGCCCTCAGTACCAAATGATTACTGCAAATATGGCCAAAAACCAGCTTTAAAGCTTATAAATTACTTATTAATTGTAAAAAAATGCTTCAAAATCTTATACTCAAACTATCAACGTCTATATGTATTTATACAACATGTTTTTTTGGAATCCGGCTAAAAGACTTTGTATAATCTTAGAAATTATGAGTTTTGACCTTTAGAAATTGATTGTCAAGTCCTTAACCCCAAGAAAATTCAATTGTTGCTGGAAAACTTTTTTTAAATAAATATAAAGCTTTAACAATGCGTTATGTAGTTTAAAATCTAACAAAATAATCGTAAAAGCTGATAAAAATGACCAGCTTGCTGACAAAGAAATACACAAGGTGTAATATCATTATGTGATCTTCCTCTGAGCTAAGCTCGACCCTCAGGTAATAAGAAAATAGTAACCTATAAACCCTAACAGCTTTTATAAATATTGTTATCGTCATTGTTTATCCATCACATTAACCCACCACCGCTAGTTGTGTACAGAGGGATTCAGCTAGGAAAAAAATTCGTTGAGCAAAAATGCTACAAGCTCTTAGAGACTTGTAGCAAAAATATTTTCCTTTTCGCATTTTTATCGCGTGTCATTATACTATTTTTTGGTCTTAAGTTGTTTTTGGCTTGTATTTGTTTTTAAGGTTTAACATTTAAATAATATATAATTCAGCAGAGTCTACTTTTCTTGGTAACTTAACCATTTTAACCATTAAAGTCTGTAATGGGAATATACTTAACATTCTAATAGAATAGGCCTAATATGGCACCAGAACAACTAAAACTCACTCACCCCAAACATTACACGCTCTGAATCATAACCTCAAAGCATATCGCGATTGCATTTGCGCATCACCGATTTCGAGTTGTCTGATTTCGCTAAGGAACCTTTACACTTCCGCCCGATCGTTGCGATTTCGAGCGACTCGTGCTCGTGTAACCGTCCACATTCTGCAGCGAGTCGAGACCGCGAGCGGCACTAAGTATGACCGTAAGCGGCACTCCTTTGACTAGGTCACAAAAACCGTCATAAATCGTGCGATTGCGAGGCGAGCGCAGTCATCCCTTCGGTGGCGAACTAGCCCTCATCATTCTCGCATTCGCCGATTTGCTCGGCTAGACTCGGCTACTAGAAAGTGTGCACCGAACCGAGTCACGGCGCATGACGTCAGCCAGGGGATTAGCTACTGTCACTACAAAGAGTATGTTTAATCTCTGCTACAACTGTCATATCAGTAACTCGCCCGTTCCGTTTACACGGTATGCAGTTGAAATCGACAGTAACTGTTAACGTAATGTAGGCTCGTCTCCTCTACCACTCGCTCAGAGGCGATCGGTAAAGTGACGTAGTGCAACCAACGCAACGTTAAGCCTGTATACAACATCCCAACTACTCTTCTAATATTTTTTGGTTGTGGATCGTGATCACGGACTTTTAATACAATTTGTATTGTTAAAACCAGATTTTCTGCAATAAAATTAAAAAATACTTTTCTTTGTAGCAAAAAAGCGACAGCCTGCCAAATTATTGTCGCATTTTCGTGGTGCATGTCGTATTTTGCGACAAATGCGACCGCAGCTTAAACCCTGGACAGACCAGGATTGCGGGTGGCACTACACACTCCTAGTGCAGCAGTACAGCCTGACTAGTGACTAGGCTAGTGGAGGGGGAGTGCAGAGGGATTGGCTTTCTCTCCCCTCCATAGTACATCTAAGTTGGTGCTATCTGTAGTTTATTTCTTACTACTCTATTGTGGTCAGCTATATTTGATTTCAAGACCGAGTTTTGAACAGAATTAGTTTCCCCTTCAGTTCTAAAAGGCTCCGCCCCACTGGCCCTCAACATACCCATGTTATTCTTATAGAAACAAATATTTTATTTGGCACACATGCATTTTAACTTGTTTTATTTCAATTTAAATAAACCGCTGTTATGAGAGATATTTCAAACTGCAGACTGTCACTGTGTAGCTGACATTTGAAGCTGGTAATGAATTATACTTTTGAGCGAGATACACCTAGGGGAAGAATGATTCACCGGGACTATGACTATGCCTTACCCGGGTCTCCAGTACTGAACCCTCCGCCTCCCAGTATGCTAGTGTCTGTGACTACTCCTTACCCGGGACTATGCGGTCCTCCAGGACTGAACCCTCCGCCCCCCAGTATGCTAGTGTCTGCCACTACTCCTTACCCGGGACTATGCGGTCCTCCAGGACTAAACCCTCCGCCTCCCAGTATGCTAGTGTCTGTGACTATTCCTTACCCGGGACTATGCGGTCCTCCAGGACTGAACCCTCCGCCTCCCAGTACGCTAGTGTCTGTGACTACTCCTTACCCGGGACTATGCGGACCTCTAGGACTGAATCTTCCGCCCCCCAGTATGCTAGTGTCTGTGACTACTCCTTACCCGGGACTATGCGGTCCTCCAGGACTGAACCCTCCGCCCCCCAGTATGCTAGTGTCCGTGACTACTCCTTACCCGGGACTATGTGGTCCTCCAGGACTGACCGTATGCTAGTGTCTGTGACTACTCCTTACCCCCGGGACTATGCGGTCCTCCAGGACTGAACCCTCCGCCCCCCAGTATGCTAGTGTCCGTGACTACTCCTTACCCGGGACTATGCGGTCCTCCAGGACTGAACCCTCCGCCTCCCAGTATGCTAGTGTTTGTGACTACTCCTTACGCGGGACTATGCGGTCCTCCAGGAATGAACCTTCCGCCTCCCCGTATGCTAGTGTCTGTGACTAATCCTTACCCGGGACTATGCGGTCCTCCAGGACTGAACCCTCCGCCCCCCAGTATGCTAGTGTCCGTGACTACTCACTACCCGGGGCTATGCGGTCCTCCAGGACTGAACCCTCCACCCCCCAGTATGCTAGTGTCCGTGACTACTCCTTACCCGGGACTATGCGGTCCTCCAGGACTGAACCCTCCACCCCCCAGTATGCTAGTGTCCGTGACTACTCCTTACCCGGGACTATGCGGTCCTCCAGGACTGAACCCTCCACCCCCCAGTATGCTAGTGTCCGTGACTACTCCTTACACGGGACTATGCAGTCCTCCAGGACTGAACCCTCCGCCCCCCAGTATGCTAGTGTCCGTGACTACTCCTTACCCGGGACTATGCGGTCCTCCAGGACTGAACCCTCTGCCCCCCAGTATGCTAGTGTCTGTGACTACTCCTTACCCGGGACTATGCGGTACTCCAGGACTGAACCTTCCGCCTCCCAGTATGCTGGTGTCCGTGACTATTCCTTACCCAGGACTATCCGGACCTCTAGGACCGAACCCTCCGCCCCCAGTATGCTAGTGTCTGTGACTACTCCTTACTCGGGACTATGCGGTCCTCCAGGACTGAACCCTCCGCCCCCCAGTATGCTAGTGTCCATGACTACTTCTTACCCGGGACTATGCGGTCCTCCAGGACTGAACCCTCCGCCCCCCAATATGCTAGTGTCCGTGACTACTCCTTACCCGGGACTATGCGGTCCTCCAGGACTGAACCCTCCGCCCCCCAGTAGCTAGTGTCTGTGACTAATCCTTACCCGGGACTATGCGGTCCTCCAGGACTGAACCCTCCGCCCCCCAGTATGCTAGTGTCCGTGACTACTCCTTACCCGGGACTATGCGGTCCTCCAGGACTGAACCCTCCACCCCCCAGTATGCTAGTGTCAGTGACTAATCCTTACCCGGGACTATGCGGTCCTCCAGGACTGAACCCTCCGCCCCCCCGTATGCTAGTGTCCGTGACTACTCCTTACCCGGGACTCTGCGGTCCTCCAGGACTGTACCCTCCACCCCCCAGTATGCTAGTGTATGTGACTACTCCTTACCCGGGACTATGCGGTCCTCCAGGACTGAACCCTCCGCCCCCCAGTATGCTAGTGTCTGTGACTATTCCTTACCCGGGACTATGCGGTCCTCCAGGACTGAACCCTCCACCCCCTAGTATGCTAGTGTCCGTGACTACTCCTTACCCGGAACTATGCGGTCCTCCAGGACTGAACCCTCCGCCCCCAGTATGCTAGTGTCTGTGACTACTCCTTACCCGGGACTATGCGGTCCGCCAGGACTGAACCCTCCGCCCCCCAGTATGCTGGTGTCTGTGACTACTCCTTACCCGGGACTATGCGGTCCTCCAGGACTGAACCCTCCACCCCCCAGTATGCTAGTGTCTGTGACTACTCCTTACCCGGGACTATGCGGTCCTCCAGGACTGAACCCTCCGCCCCCCAGTATGCTGGTGTCCGGCTTCATGTCCAGGGGTGACTGGGGCCCCACGGAAGTCAGTGAGATGTTGCTATCTAGACTGAGGCCTGTAACAGATAAGAAACACCTTAGTTACAAACTTTAATTTTGATTTACATTTGTATGAATTTCGATTAGGACAGAAATTGTGGTCATCTATCTGATTTGGATCTTAAGCGGGACAGTTTTCCCCACCACACAAATAACACTTTTATTTTCTCTCTACAAAGGGGTTGTTTCTGTATTATGTATAACACATTATTGGTCTCTATTTTATTGAAATATTCCTGTGATGAGGCTCTCCCCTCCTACATATTATTCAATTTTAATTTTACAAATCAATATTTTAATATTCTTAGGAAAAAACGAATATTTAATTAACAACTTTTACTACGCTTGATGTGACAATAACTACTTGATATATAGTTGTAATTGGGTTTCATAATATAATAAACATATATATTTTTAGGGAAAGCATTTTAAAGTTTTAATTTGTACTTTGTTTATGAAACTAAATTTATGAAACTATTAAACAAATATACTTAATTTTTTATTGACCATTATAATGCAAAGCAACCATTTAAATGTGCTGAATATAACATAAAACAATTTTGTAAAACTACCTAGGGCCTACATCTTATGAATTATTTATATAAAAAACAATAGGTTATCAGATAAATGAAGCAGTTCAGTTCAAAGCAGATTCAAAAAGCTAACAAGTTTTAATTTGATTTATTAGAAAAAATATTTCTCTTCCTGCTATCAGAAGCAACTGCTGTCTCAAAGAGAACTATATTACAATCTGTCAAGCGAGACGCTTACAAAATCCAGTGCGGCCCCGAGTTATAGATGTGTTGTAAGATTTATTTGTCCGAACCAAAACCATGTCTACATTCAAAGGTGACACAGGACTGAATAAGTGAGCAGAATGTTTTTACATGAGTGTGAATAAATGTAGAGTGAACCAGACTCACATTTCGTGTCAAGTAAATGATGAATGAGCAGACCAGTGGCCTAGTTTGGTCACGTGTCCACGTCTAACCACTGGGTGTAAACCGAAAAATGCTTGTCATAACCAAATGTATAAACATACACTTTCCTTTATCTCTAGCCAAGTTTAAATTTAAAAAGAGCTTTTATATTTTGTGAGTACAGAACCAATATTTATAATTCTTTTAGAAATCAGAAATTGGAAACTGGACTTCATTTGAATTGAGCATAACTCGGTAAAAAGACAACGTCAAAACAATAATACTATCAATACAGAGTATATATCTGGGTCCAACTTTTGATCTAGTAACAAAGTTCATGCTACCTTCTCCTTGAAAAAGTTTACATTCATATCCTAAACATCCTTAGGGAAAATAAGACTCATATTAAAGAAAAAATTACCTTTATTGTGATTCCAGTGAGGAGTATTTGGATATCACAAATAATAATACAGTAATTCAGTAAAATTTCAAAATATTATATCTTTAATAACAATTTCAGAAATCAAAACTCTGCTCATTGAAAATCGTAGGAATTTTTTGTTATTCTTTAAAATTCGTCATAAATCAATGATTTTTAACTAAACATTAAACATCGGCCTACAGGGATAAGCGGGTAGAAGTGAGAAATCTTTAAATTTGTTTAACAAATAAAATTATTTTCTAGTCTCTCAGGACAATGCTACGGTAGAAGTGCCGCTCTCACAAGTAAAGCACCTGATATTCAATACTCACTGACAACAGTCAGCGAGTTTGGACACTGATTACAACATTGTTGAGTAATTAATACGCCAAACTCCAGCGGGTCGCCGGCAACCAGCCAGCTCTCCGGGCCATTACCCACAACCTTGGCACCTCCGCTGCATCAGTCCGCCCTCCCTCCTCCAACTGTTAGCAGTGCTATGTGCTACGTGCTACGTCAAGGGGGGACTAACCCCATCCAGTAACTTGACAACATATCTCCATGTTTGCACTTGTGATTGTTTTTGTGTGTGTATCAATGCCAATGGAACTTGAACAAAATTCAAAACTACCAAAGAAAGCGTGAATGAATTATTTCTGCTGCCACAGATTGTATGGATAACAATTGTAAAATTGGTTTACTAATATAATTCTACAGAAGAATAGAATTCCAAGAAAGGAAGAATGAAATTGTAAAAGAGTATTTTTTCCACTTTGGTGTATAGGAAAATATATTTAGCCTAATTCACTTTTTTACGTCGCCTGCATTTTATAACTAAACTTTTACGATTCAATCTGAAAACGTGTTTAGTAACAAACAAATGTATTATTTTCGTCAAAGAGAGGGTCAATATATCAAACGTTGTACGAGGTTATGTCAGTCTTATCAGCTTCTTATCACTACAACTGCCAAGCACTAAGCTGTCTTTATATTCATTATGACACAATTATTGCAACAGGTCTGATACAGACAACTCGACATATTTTGTTGTTAACGACTAACACAATTTTACTTTCCTCGTTAAATATGTTCAGTATTGTGGTATTGTGAAACACTCCGGGATACTGGGATACTGGATCTTAAGGAGTGATTATTTTAAAACTTAACTTTCCAAGATAATCTCACCGAGAGCTTTGGGTTACTAAACCCTTTCCAGCCGGCGGAGTAAGGCCCGAACAGGTCGTGGGTCTAACAAAGATTCAAACGGAACTTTAAAACGCGTTCGCACGCAACACGACGTGAGGAAACATAACAAATCAAATAACGGGTTTAAACAAACACTTGCAAAATTTTTTTTGAAATTTGAAAGAAACTGATTTTGTTGGCTGTTTTATACTTCAGGTTCTATTTAATGCGATATTGGGATAGCGATGTTGTGCATTATCAGGTTAGGAGATCCCATCAGGATCGAGAGATGGTGTGGGGGTATCGCGGGTGATAAAACTACAGATATGAAAAAGCAGACTTTTCCAATGAAAAATCCCATAAGACAACGTACTGTGTTTATTCAATTTACATTTGTTTAAGAAACTCGGTAAATTTAACTTATGTGCTAAAATTATGAAGGACGGCGGACGGCGTAAGATGTTTGGCTTTTTACTTTCTACAGTTAAATATTAATTTTAAATCGGGAGTTTTTGACCTTTTGGGCCCAAAAATCCAAAATATGAATATTCAAAACTCCCCAAAAGGGGGGATACAGGTTTCCAACTGGTTTGCCCAACTGATTGTAGAAAGGAATGTATCCACCTAATTTTAAGTAAATCGGACAAACCGCTAGAGTGCAATCACAAATATATACTGTATATACCATATTTAGCTATCGCCCAAAACGTGTTCAGGGGGTCACGTCAGGAAGTTCTATGGTGGCCCGGACTAAATGTTACCGTGGGGTCATGCTAATAGCTCACTTTCCATAGAAAATTTGCTGATAACAATAAATTATGAATTTAAAAGTCAACATTTTCATAACAACAATTTGTACATCCAAACAGAAACTTGTTTTTTCTCAAATCCGAGATTAAATCAATAAACCTTATCGATTATCCATTATCCGTGCATTCAACACTGGAGAGTCGCAGAATCTATTGAAAGGGTGACGGAGGCTTTGACATCTGGCTACAGAGACCAGGACAGACGGCGTGGGACACAGCGCTAGTCCCGTCCGTCTGCATCTACACAGCGTCTGTAACCTTGTTGCTGACACTCCGATCCATCTGGACTTGGCAAGCTTGGTTACTAATTATTTTACGCTGGTTTTTCGTAAAAGGGATTTTAGTTGTTTAGCTTTTCTTTTTATTCGATGTTTGTCTATTACATTTACCTGAGAATAATTGTAAAACGTTTCATGGAAGCGAGTTCCACTGTGACGAATATTCGTATATTGTTTAGAGTCCAGTTTGTTGGACGTGGTAATGATCTCTTCTCCTATTGTATGGCTTATCCAATGTTTCGTGGAAGGGTAAGTACATGAGATTAACACACTTTATATTTGTAATGGCTGTCAATTACACGTCACCACTTCTCACGCTTGTCAGACTCAGACAACTCTCCCCCTGGATCAACCCTGGAAGTAACCATTGGGGGAAAACTCGTTTCGGCATTTATAAGTCAAATTTTTTGTTGATATTGAAACAAAAGTTGCAAATACACTTTCGCAATTAAAAAAAACATTTTAACATTACACTAAATATTATCTGTCTGACTAAGGCGCACAAAACTACTGCCAAATGAAGAATTTCCGCAATGTTCGAGCACTACATGATACATGATCAATCAAATTACTTGTCAGATCTGTCAATAGATTTATAATTTTGCTAGCTTTGTGTTTAAATATTACTTTATTGTGATGAAAACATATCCATTAGATGGATTTATTTATTAATATCCATTAGAGGCACATAAATCAAGAAGGCAATTCCTGTCACATCGAAGTGGGTGAGGATCGTAGTGTATTTATCCAGGTGGGTCAAACATTGCCATTCAGCCTGCACCATTGGAATATCTAGGTCACATGTCATACAAGATACTACCTGTTAATACAATTCAACGTAGACTTTTTTTGAATATATCTCCCTACTGTTAAACATGAATAACATAAAAGGTGCGCTTTGATGGTTATGAATTTGAGTTAAAAACGTATGCGAAATACCCCTGTCGCAGCAAACCTGCATACTCAGCGAATTTCAAATGAATATATAACATAACACATTAAAACAATCAACAGGATTCATAAGAAATATGTTCACAAACAAGCGATATTTAAAATATTAATTATTCTCCATAATAATAACATTGGGGATGAGTACACAGGTTGCTGCAACAAGGAACAAAAAATAATGGGTTTTTGTGCAAATATTCATAGAACTCAGCTAAGTGAAGTCACATACCAAGTTTCATCCATATACATTCATAAATAAGCGATATATAACATTTTAATTATTTTCCATAAGAATAACATGGCGACCGAGTACCTAGGTTTGCTGCTACGGGAACCATAGGCGACAAATTTTTGTTGTGCAAACTACAATAAACCACAACCAGATGAAGCCATATACCAAATTTCGTCAGTTTATGTTCATAAATAAGCGAGATATACAATTTTTCTTTTTCCCCATAAGAATAACATTAGACAACGTACTGTGTTTAGCACTTTCAATATCTCAGTAACCAACTGACGTAGAGAAATGATCAAAATACCAAATTGTTTGTTTTTTATGCTGAATTCAAAAGTGAAAATTAAAATTTGATTTATATAAAAATTACATGTGGAAACCCCGAAAAACCCATTTTTGGGGTACAAAACCCCCCAAAAACGCCCTTTCGGATAGTGCAATTAGTCTGGTTTTCGAACTCGTTCAAATAAATGGTACTTTGCACATTTGTACCAAATTTCATTAAGATCGGACCTTTTTTACGAGAGTTATCGTGCTCACACGCACGCGCGGACGCACGCACGCACGCGCGCACACACACACACACACACACACACACACACACACACACACACACACACACACACACACACACACACACTATACAACAAGTGTTACTACTCCACGGTCGCGCGCCGTGTGTAACAGTTGGCAGATAGCTGGCGGTGACAGACGACAGACGACAGGCGACACTCTACAACAAGTGTTCCTACTCCACGGTCGCGCGCCGTGTGTAACAGTTGGTAGATAGCTGGCGGTGACAGACGACAGACGATACTCTACAACAAGTGTTCCTACTCCACGGTCGCGCGCCGTGTGTAACAGTTGGCAGATTGTTGGCGGTGACAGACGACAGACGACAGGGGACACTCTACAACAAGTGTTCCTACTCCACGGTCGCGCGCCGTGTGTAACAGTTGGTAGATAGCTGGCGGTGACAGACGACAGACGACAGACGATACTCTACAACAAGTGTTCCTACTCCACGGTCGCGCGCCGTGTGTAACAGTTGGCAGATTGTTGGCGGTGACAGACGACAGACGACAGGCGACACTCTACAACAAGTGTTCCTACTCCACGGTCGCGCGCCGTGTGTAACAGTTGGTAGATAGCTGGCGACGACAGACGACAGACGATACTCTACAACAAGTGTTCCTACTACACGGTCGCGCGCCGTGTGTAACAGTTGGTAGATAGCTGGCGGTGACAGACGACAGACGACAGACGATACTCTACAACAAGTGTTCCTACTCCACGGTCGCGCGCCGTGTGTAACAGTTGGCAGATTGTTGGCGGTGACAGACGACAGACGACAGGCGACACTCTACAACGAGTGTTCCTACTCCACGGTCGCGCGCCGTGTGTAACAGTTGGTAGATAGCTGGCGACGACAGACGATACTCTACAACAAGTGTTCCTACTCCACGGTCGCGCGCCGTGTGTAACAGTTGGTAGATAGCTGGCGGTGACAGACGACAGACGATACTCTACAACAAGTGTTCCTACTCCACGGTCGCGCGCCGTGTGTAACAGTTGGTAGATAGCTGGCGACGACAGACGACAGACGATACTCTACAACAAGTGTTCCTACTCCACGGTCGCGCGCCGTGTGTAACAGTTGGTAGATAGCTGGCAGTTACAGACGACAGACGACAGGCGACACTCTACAACAAGTGTTCCTACTCCACGGTCGCGCGCCGTGTGTAACAGTTGGTAGATAGCTGGCGGTGACAGACGACAGACGACAGGCGACACTCTACAACAAGTGTTCCTACTCCACGGTCGCGCGCCGTGTGTAACAGTTGGTAGATAGCTGGCGGTGACAGACGACAGACGACAGGCGACACTCTACAACAAGTGTTCCTACTCCACGGTCGCACGCCGTGTGTAACAGTTGGCAGATTGTTGGCGGTGACAGACGACAGACGACAGGCGACACTCTACAACAAGTGTTCCTACTCCACGGTCGCGCGCCGTGTGTAACAGTTGGTAGATAGCTGGCGGTGACAGACGACAGACGACAGACGACAGACGACACTCTACAACAAATGTTCCTACTCCACGGTCGCGCGCCGTGTGTAACAGTTGGTAGATAGCTGGCGGTGACAGACGACAGACGACAGGCGACACTCTACAACAAGTGTTCCTACTCCACGGTCGCGCGCCGTGTGTAAAAGTTGGTAGATAGCTGGCGGTGACAGACGACAGACGACAGGCGACACTCTACAACAAGTGTTCTTACTCCACGGTCGCGCGCCGTGTGTAACAGTTGGCAGATAGCTGGCGGTGACAGACGACAGACGACAGACGACACTCTACAACAAGTGTTCCTACTACACGGTCGCGCGCCGTGTGTAACAGTTGGTAGATAGCTGGCGGTGACAGACGACAGACGACAGGCGACACTCTACAACAAGTGTTCCTACTCCACGGTCGCGCGCCGTGTGTAACAGTTGGTAGATAGCTGGCGGTGACAGACGACAGACGACAGGCGACACTCTACAACAAGTGTTCCTACTCCACGGTCGCGCGCCGTGTGTAACAGTTGGCAGATTGTTGGCGGTGACAGACGACAGACGACAGGCGACACTCTACAACAAGTGTTCCTACTCCACGGTCGCGCGCTGTGTGTAACAGTTGGTAGATAGCTGGCGGTGACAGACGACAGACGACAGACGACACTCTACAACAAGTCTTCCTACTCCACGGTCGCGCGCCGTGTGTAACAGTTGGCAGATTGTTGGCGGTGACAGACGACAGACGACAGGCGACACTCTACAACAAGTGTTCCTACTCCACGGTCGCGCGCCGTGTGTAACAGTTGGCAGATTGTTGGCGGTGACAGACGACAGACGACAGGCGACACTCTACAACAAGTGTTCCTACTCCACGGTCGCGCGCCGTGTGTAACAGTTGGCAGATTGTTGGCGGTGACAGACGACAGACGACAGACGACACTCTTCAACAAGTGTTCCTACTCCACGGTCGCGCGCCGTGTGTAACAGTTGGCAGATAGCTGGCGGTGACAGACGACAGACGACAGGCGACACTCTACAACAAGTGTTCCTACTCCACGGTCGCGCGCCGTGTGTAACAGTTGGTAGATAGCTGGCGGTGACAGACGACAGACGACAGACGACACTCTTCAACAAGTGTTCCTACTCTACGGTCGCGCGCCGTGTGTAACAGTTGGCAGATAGCTGGCGGTGACAGACGACAGACGACAGGCGACACTCTACAACAAGTGTTCCTACTCCACGGTCGCGCGCCGTGTGTAACAGTTGGTAGATAGCTGGCGGTGACAGACGACAGACGACAGGCGACACTCTACAACAAGTGTTCCTACTCCATGGTCAAAAATATTCCACAATATTCGTCAAAAATCCACTTTATCCGTCGAATGCCGGGCAAGTCAAATTTAGGTTCTTCCAGTGCATACCACATCGTCCCAAATATGGTTCACATTTTTATTTGGTTAACGATTTCCCTGACTTTCCCTGATCAAAACAAGGCAATTTCCCCTGACTTTCACTGACCAAAAGAATTAATTTTCCCTGACTCTCAGCTCGTAATGCACACTTCATTTACAATAATTCGTCTTATGATTCTTGTAAAAACTCTTCAATGTTACAAAATGTATTTTCTATGAAATACATCTTGAGCATTTTTTTAAATTTCATTATGTTTGTGTTTTCTCTAATATTTTTTAGGCCTCCACCTCCCCCATAGCCGTCCAAAGCTCTGCTGTTTATTTTTTTATTTGAATGAATACCCTTTTTTGTTGTGTAACAAATGTATTGCCTTAGGCCCTACTAGTTAGGTCCACTTTCTATTCGTTCCACCATAAAAACAAATTTTTAAAAATCTAATAATTTTTTATTTGTTCACAGTATTGCTTTGCGTTTACGATTAAATCAAATACTTTCTCTAACTTGTATAAGTATCAAGTATTTTGTCCCTGACTTTCCCTGACCTTTTCCAAATTCCCTGACTCTCCCTGACTTGTGTAAACCGCGCAAAATCACATTTTACCCCGCGGGACGATAGAATATCCCTAATATGGGATGAGAGTCCCTACTTTAGGGAAAAACTGCCTACAACCCCAAGGCAGGAGCTGACTACGCTCCGCTGTCTCTAACCCCGCCTTGACCCCCCACACTACGAGTTGCTTATGTTTGAAGCGGTCGTGACACGCGACGGCGACGCGACGCAACGCTGCGGAACGGACCTTGCAGATGAATATGCTGCCTCGCTGTTATTATAATGCAATATAAATACTTATATTTGTTCTCGGTAAACCTGCTGAATACTGAATACTGTTATTTGGAATCCTACTCAATACAAATATTCAACCAGGCACGTATTCAGTAGGAATTTTACAGTTTTTGTTGTGAACAAGATTTTATTGTATACATCAAACTCACGATTGGATCTCTAAATTAAATTTGTGGTGTTTGTTAATTAAATATGATTAGGGAGACGCTCATTCTTCCCGTAAGAGGATGAACGAAGATTCAATTTTTAACGATATATTTTAGTAAACATTTTTCGTATAGCCTACCTTTTTTAGATTAAGCATTCAATAAATGTTGAAAACCTCTGTAAATACTATTTAGTTTTTAAGACGGTGAATATGATCACATTTTACATTTATGTATTTATTATTATTCAAATTATAATTTAAAAGTGCGGTGATTTTATTTAGCCCAGGAAAAGTTCCTGAGTACTAAAATAAATTAAAAACATACAATAACGCTCTTGAAGGTTTACGAGAGGTAGGAAAGCAATATTGATGCTTTTACTGGAGTAATATTTGATATAAGAAAACAGCCGTTCTTAATAGATATTCAATAAACATCCGTTGACATTTTAAGCATTCAAGAATGGTTCAAAATCCAATATAAAGAAACTTCCAAGCCGGATTTAACGAAAACATCAACTTGCATTATTTTTTTATTTTCACTCACACAGATTCCACTTTTCTTTGACATGAGAAGTGGATAAAAAACTACGCTCTCGAATAATCGAACTTGCAATTATTCTGCTGTATCCCCATTATCAAACGATCTTTTATAGAATGCACGTCGACAAAGAAATAATGTTCCATATTGATGACAGGCCATGATTACAGAAAAGTCCCCGAATCAACAGTGTTCTACTGTTTTATGATAAATCGTTGTAATCAATACATTAGATATGTATTGCATTAAAACTTATATACCGGGGTAGGTACGGAGAGAATTTATCACTTCATCTAACGGGAACGAAATTACTTTTGCCAATTTGTTTAATTTTGTCAATATCATATATCAAACGAGGAAATTGATCTCACAATACTCTAGAACGTCCAATTAATAACTGAGTTGGCCGATAACATAAACATGCACTTTTTCAAGCAATTAAAATAAACAGAAGCAATCACACATCGGCAGAGTTGTTACCATGAAAGTTGAGAATGTGACAATGAAAGCGGATTGAAGTATCAACGAAAAGCGTGTCGCCGTCTCCTCATCACACAGCGTGTCGCCGTCTCCCCATCACACAATCGTGTCGCCGTCTCCCCATCACACAAGCGTGTCGCGTCTCCCCATCACACAAACGTGTCGCGTCTCCCCATCACACAAGCGTGTCGCCGTCTCCCCTACACACAATCGTGTCGCGTCTCCCCATCACACAAGCGTGTCGCCGTCTCCCCTTCACACAAGCGTGTCGCCGTCTCCCCTTCACACAATCGTGTCGCGTCTCCCCATCACACAAGCGTGTCGCGTCTCCCCATCACACAAGCGTGTCGCCGTCTCCCCTACACACAATCGTGTCGCGTCTCCCCATCACACAAGCGTGTCGCGTCTCCCCATCACACAAGCGTGTCGCCGTCCCCCCATCACACAATCGTGTCGCCGTCTCCCCATCACACAAAGTGTCGCCGTCTCCTTATCACACAACCGTGTCGCTGTCTCCCCATCACACAACCGTATAACCGTCTCCCCATCACACAACCGTGTCGCTGTCTCCCCATCAACAATCGTGTCACCGTCTCCCCATCACACAAGCGTGTCGCCGTCCCCCATCACACAATCGTGTCGCCGTCCCCCCATCACACAAGCGTGCCGCCGTATCCGCATCACACAATCGGGTCGCCGTCCCCCATCACACAATCGTGTCGCCGTTTCCCCATCACACAACTGTGTCGCCGTCTCCCCATCACACAATCGTGTCGCCGTCTCGCCATCGCACAAGCGTGTCGCCGTCTCGCCATCACACAAGCGTGTCGCCGTCCCCCCATCACACAACCGTGTCGCCGTCTCCCCACCACACAAGCGTGTCGCCGTCCCCCCATCACACAATCGTGTCGCCGTCTCCCCATCACACAAGCGTGTCGCCGTTCCCCCATCACACAACCGTGTGTCGCCGTCCCCCCATCACACAAGCGTGTCGCCGTCCCCCATCACACTACCGTGTCGCCGTCTCCCCATCACACAAGCGTGTCGCCGTCTCCCCATCACACAATCGTGTCGCCGTCTCCCCATCACACAACTGTGTCGCCGTTCCATCACACAACCGTGTCGCCGTCTCCCTATCACACAACTGTGTCGCCGTCCCATCACAAAACCGTGTTGCCGTCTCCCCATAACACAACCGTGTCACTGTCTCCCCATCACACAATCGTGTCGCCGTCTCCCCATCACACAATCCACACAGTCAATGAGCTGGCGAATTCGTTTGAACATTTTGTCCTCATCCATTTAAGGAATATTGAGCTCGATTAACAATTACCTGGACTGGTATTGTGGCTAAATAGCCAAATCCTGTCGCGGTGGTTAAGCTACGTTTCAAAAACAGCCAAGAACAATTTTGCAACGAATTTCTAAGACATTACATAACGGGGTTTGAACGCCAACATAACACGTTGAACGGGAAACGATTATCTGTGCTTGCTGATGCGCCAAGGGCAACCGCCGTTCCGTGCTTCCAGGTGGGGAAATCAATCCCTCGATACAATTATTAACTATCTGTTATTACTTTAACACCCTTGTTCGTAATCCCTAGTTTTTCCCTCACTTTTAATTTTAAGTACAGAAATTTTCTAAGCTAAACAAATGAATCCGCCTTGCTAACCAATCTCTTCAGACGTAAGTTATATACCTAAGAATGCTTAATTCATTGTACAAATGTTACGCGATTCTTTTTTTTAACTTTAGAGATTGAGTATGTTATACTTAAGAATGCTTCATTATTTGCAAAAATGTCCCACTTTGAGTTTTAAAAAACTTGAAGAACTAACATAAAGAGTAAGAGGGATGAGTTTAAAAGAGATCATGGAATTTATTAGTTTGCAAATACCTGGTTTGCATTATGTCGGAGCAACCGTCATCCGAGTAGTAGACTTTGTCACAACTATTTTCAAGGGACTTCTAGATAAACCAAAAGTTGTATTGAAAACTACACAAATTACCTACAACTTCACTAATTTTTTCACACCAGAAATACAAAGCAACCATGTTGTGTTTCCTTTTTGTATTAAATTATATAAGTAGTTTTCATTATTACAACGTCGAATCATTTACAAAACAATAAAATATTTAAAATAAATAATCCTGGGTTCATCATATTATTATGAGTCACGAAACCTATGGCGTTTCTACCTCCTGCTTCCCCCTGAAGACTAATGTTCCCTTTCAAAGTCCGTCCCTCCTCAAGGGATTATCAGCTATCGTTGATATATGGCTTATTTGAAAGAGCAAAATAATATTGTGCAATTTTAGTGAGCAAAATTGTAATACCAAAAATAATTCTAGTTCGATAAATTCCAAAATATTCAATATTTAGGATTTTTTGCGAAGCTCTCTGAAATTGTTAGGTATTTTTTAAATCTTTTAGATGGACCATAAATTAACAATTTCAGATAATCCGTTGAGGAGGGACGGGCTTTGAAAGTTAGAATTGGCCTTATGGGAGAATCAGGTAGAAGCCCTGGAAACTGGAGCCCCTCTTGGATACAGTGTTATAACATTCATCATTCAGATTACCTTGGGAGAATCAGGTAGAAGCCCTGGAAACTGACGCCCCTCAAGGATACAATGTTATAAAACCCATCATTCAAAGTAATTCAAATTATAATTAATTGAGAGCATGTCAGTCAACCCATCACAACCCGGTGGTTGAATCAACGCTGATCAGAGATCGCGGATGATTTCGCCTTGCATTGGGGTGACAATAAAGGTTGTCAAAGGTTTGAAGTACTGCACGACATTAAGTTCAATGTGACGTGCACATAACCCCCGATACACGACACAGACAATCACTCGGTTACAGAATCTATAAATACCAATTGTTGCAAGCGTTTCTGGAGATAATACTATGAAAAAACGTATTTGCAATGTTTAGCGTACAGACCCCGGTGAGATATCGAACACCGATATTAGCGAGTGAAGGACCTCGCGGTGGAAGGTAAGGTCAATGTCGCGACACAATGAAGGACTCGAGGCGCGACCATAAAGGCGCGACTCCGAGTAAAGGGACTGGAGTTTGTCAATGTCATCGAGTCTTGTAAGGCAACTCGGCGCAAGTTTGACACCAATATATAATCTTAATGAAAAATAACAGCACAAGCGATCATACAGCAAACTGAAACCTCAAAGTCGCACATACAAACGGCAGAGTCCCTTTCTGAAATTTAAAATTGACGAAACGTTTTATATTGATTTCACAATTTAATGCCACAAATGAAATACTGCGGGCAACTCAGCTGAATTGTGCTACCGAGAGTTACTTTGTATATTTTGCCAAGTTTTCCTCCGGCTAATAACCAGTACGAGTGCATGCCTGAATCTAGCGACAACCTCACCTGTCTAAACTCACCTAGTTTATCTGACTGCGTTCTCCCACAGATAAAGGACCTCCTTTATTTGTGGTTCTCCCCAGGTCCTAGCAGATATTTTCTTGACAAAAATCAGTCAAATTTAGTCGACTTAAATAATTGGTGGTAATGGGTGACTGATCGTCTGCTGCGATTTCTCGCAAAATATTCCCTGACCTTATACTCAGTTTCTCGTTTTCCCAAGTTAGAATTTCAATCAGCGACATTGCCGATTGCAAGTGCAACTTTGGGATTTCAGGATGCTAGGGTCGTTTTCGGGTTATAAGTTAAATTTGTTGTAAATATTTTAGCATCGGTTGTTGTTATGAAATTGCAATACAAAGTTGCCTAATAAAAGAGCGGTACCCTCGAGCATGAAACCAAAAATAAAATTTTAAACCGCTTTCCTAGGCTTGCAGCGTTTATCTAGAGTTTACAGATGAAGCAAAAATCACACAACGAAGCTCGCAGTGTTGCCCTTCCACAACTCTGATGGTCTAACAGGTTATTTGCCTGAATGCGGCGTTATAACTGGCGAAACTATAGGATCCAATCAGTCGACTAATTGGCAGCGTGACATTCTGACTTTCCACTCGCATGTTTGTCGGGCGACTTGACAGCTGTAGATTGGCATAGTGGTTTCATATAAGAAGAAAACAGAGGGATTCCATGATAAACCCCTAGTTTGTTCCACACTCAGAACGCACGCATCGATTAACATGATTCTGGATTATCTGTACGTTCATTATACGTCCTACACTCGAATATGACCTGATATCAATTGTCTGACGTTTGTTTTCTTTGCCAACGATTCAAAGAACAATCAAGAACACTTCGCAAACATTTTTTAAACACTACTCTGGTAAAGTTATATAAACTGAAATTCAGGTATGTATACCTTCAGTAATGTTATGAAGAGTTTATTAGAAAACTAATTTGCGGCGGTGGGTTTGAGATGTTTTAACCGCACAAATTAACTAAGCTAAAATTAAATACGGTCGATTAACTGACAAAGCAAGCTCTCGCGTGGTGTTAGTACGTTCTTTGTTAACAAAAATATAGTTTAGGTACAGTCATTTTTCCTACAGCTAAACAAATGTTGCAGATAGAATAAAATGAGCTTAGTGCTTGCCCGCCGTGATCAAAATACCAAAAGGCGAATGAGCCTGAAGTTCAGATAAACAAAAAGTAAAATTTGAAATCAAATCATGGGCCCCTGCGTTTTAACTGTTAGGCTTGTAATAAGTCTACCAGAAGAAGAACGCGGATAACAGTCGTTCATCACGTGTTCTGATCTTTGTCTAGAAAGGCGAATGAACCTAAACGTACCGGATTTCAAGAACCAAGTCTAAACTCAGAGCCAATGTCGCAATTCCTCCAGAAGACGAACGCAAGGAGTTATTCATCGCAAGTGTCACTGCTTACCTAGAAAAGCGAATGAACCGGAATCTGCGAAATTCCTAGAGCCAAATTCTACCTTAAAAGACAACAACTGGCCCGCAAGTTTAACACTTTATGCTGAAATTTCCACAGGAAGAAGATAAAAAGAAACAGTAGTTTCACTGCATGCCTAGTAAGGCGAGCGAGCTTGCCCAAATTTCAAAAGCCAAGTCGGTTCCTCAAGAGGCAATCTCTTGAACCATTAAGCTCGCAAGTTCACCGGGAGAAGAACGCAAGGAGCAGTGGCTCATCGCTCGTCTTGTGCTTATCTCTGCCCGACTGCTCCTGCGGCTCTGTGGCGGTGCCGCGTCGCACTCGACCTTGGCACTTTCCCCGCTCGCTATTGGTGCCCCCAAGGCCGCGCCGCCTCAATGCCATGATGCGCGCTCGTGAGGCGCTGCTCACTGCTCGCGCTCGCTCCCGAGTCCCGAATACTTGGCAATGGCAGCGGCGCGCGGCTCGCCACCGCTATTTTTACCAATTCGTCAAGGAGGTTCACTTTCTCACCGCTCCGCAGAGCGCGCGGCTGGCATCGTGCGATTCGATTCATCGCGCCTCTTCTTTGCCGGCCTTGGGATTCGTTCTGTGGAAGTTCTCCAGCGAACACGTGGAGTCAGTAGTTAGTGCTGGATATTCTCAGACGCTGATAAACTTATCACCCGTAGGATTAATTCTTTGAGATAAACGTTAAGCTCGTGAGATATTGATCTCTCAACCCATCAAACTGATAACCATCTTTTAAATGAGCAGTGTATTTCAAACTACTTCCTTGTCGTGCTCGGATTTCGACCCTCTGAAACATGCTCGGGCCCATTCCAGCCTCCGCTGATCTAGCCTTCATTTGGGTGTACATCTGGCAAAGAAAATTCGCGAATTTTCGTGAGTTAGCATTCGTTTAGCTAGGAATTAGGCAAGAAATGTTCTATTGTTAGCAGCCAGACTTGTATTTGGAATGATGTTAAACCTATAAGGCGTTGACCTTTAGTCCTATAAGAGCAATGTGAATGTCCTTCATTGGTAGGTCCTCGGTGGTTGATTGCGAGTTAATAATGTAGTTTATTCTATTATTCTTTAACAGTTTCTACAGTAGGCGATATTAATTTATAGCTGTAAATCGACTGCTTTACGAATCAAGTGTGATCACTGAGGTCATACGACCTACGCTGGACTATGACTGAGGTCATACGACCTACGCTGGACTATGACTCAAATAACTCACCCGCAACACCAACAGATTTATTGTACGATTCCAATAGCAAATCAACTTATTTGTTTTTAAAAGTTTACAATATTCGGCCTTTAATTCGTAGATTAGTCAACAGAAACCGTTGTAATACGAAAGAATCTCATACGTTAAGGCTCCAGACTAACCCTTCCGCCCAGCGCTAGGAAAGGGTTTGCTGGATCCCTCTTCACAGCTGCTAAAAAAAACCTTTGTTAAAGTATAATATTAAAGAGGAAAATATTATCTACAAATGTCCCTTTTAGCGAATTTCCCCTATAGGGAAGAAGCTATTAACGTAGTTGGCATGGTAAGACCTAGGCCCGGGACCATGATAACTTTTCGTTTTGAGGTCCCCAGACCCCAAAAACACCATTAATTTGAAACTATATATATAATATCTATATATATATATATATATAGTAAATATATATATAATAATTATATATATAGTTATTATATATATAGTTATATATATAGTGGGTGCGATAACTCTCGTAAGAAAGGTCCGATTTTGATGAAATTTGGTACAAACGTGTAAAGCAGCATTTATGACTAAGTTCGACAACCAGCCAGGTCGCTCTATCCGAAGGGGTATTTTGGGGGGGTTTTGTACCCCAAAAATGTTTTTTTTGAGTTTTTACACATAATTTTTGAAAAAGTGAAATTTTATTTTTTTCCATTGCATTCAGCTTAAAAAGACGCACAATTTGATGTTTTAATCATTGCTCTACGTCAATTGGTTACAGAGATATTGAAAGTGCTAAACACAGTACGTTGTCCAATGCTATTCTTATGGAGGATAAGAAAAATTGTATATCTCGCTTATTTATCAACTTATCCTGACGAAACTTGGTATATTGCTTCATTTCATTGCGGTCTATTGATACTTGCACAAAACCCCATTTTTTGGCCGATAGTTCCCGTAGCAGCAAACCTGCATACTCAGCACCATGTTATTCTTATGGAGAATAAGTAACGTGTTACCTCCTTTAATTATGAACATAAATTAATAGAACTTGGTATGTGGCTTTACCTAATTGAGTTATATTGATATTTGTATAAAAACCCATTTTTAGTGTTCCTTATTTCAGCAAACCTGCATACTCAGCCGCCATGTTATTTTATGGAGAATAATTAAAATGTCATAAATCGTTTATTTATGAATGTATATTGATGAAACTTGGTATGTGGCTTTATGTGGCATTAAGATTATATTATATGCATTGGAAATTCGCTGAGTATGCAGGTTTTCTGCTACGGGGGTATTTACTATTTTAATTTGTTAATTGAGTTGCATTTACAAGCCCTTTTAAATTTACAAATATGAGCTTTTTCAAACTACAAAACTTAAGACAGAAGCATTATTTTAAAATTCTACAAACGAGCATGAGTATAATTAACTTTCTTCTGTCAAATACCGTTTATAGTATGTTGATAACCTAATTATCATAGCCGCAAACAGGGATGCTGCAGACCTCCACAACGCTCCTTTTCCCTATCTTAACAATGTATTTACACGCGGCGGCGCAAATTATTCCGTAGGGTAGACAGGAACGCAAAGAAATCCCGACATGGTCAAAACTGGTGGCTAAGCACCGGTTAGGTGTGAGATGGCAGGTGCCTTTACACCTGTTCCGCTCCCAAGACCGCCAAGACGGCGATATAAACAGGTTTAACTTCTTAACGTTGCGCGCGTGCTTCAAAAATACAAAATAAATAAATACAGTAATGTGATAGTTTTACCTAAGACATTTCTGGGTATGCCTGTATTACCAACTACCACGCGTCTTTGCCACCCGACCCGAGCCGTTGCCAGTGGCCAGTTGCTGCATCGCCGTAATTCAATAGCTTGTTTACCGCCGCTCGTGGCAACACCCGCCCGCCAATCGGCTCGTTTTAAGGCCAGTTTTTGCTAGACCACAATTTGAGTCCTTTATTTTGCAAATAATACTTGAGCAACCGCGTAAAACTGCATTCAGGCGAGTCAACAATATATCAAATTTTTTACTGCTGTAGTCGATTGCAGCTTTAAGTTTGCACCCATATTTCCATCTGTTCACAACTTATAATTCTACTACAAAACTTTACTAATCGGTTTTATAAATCAAAAAACAATACAATTAATAATGGAGTTTTCTCAAAGATGCCTAGTTACCCAGTATACCCGCCTAATGCGGTTGTGTCTAATGCATCTCGGCGGTGTTTGAGGTAGTTGATAACTAATGAGAGAAAATAACCAATCTGAAACAAATCTGCATTTCAAAATGGCGGTCATTTAAATAGTTTTATCAAGATTACAAAGATTGGCTGATTTAAAAACAATTCAACAATATTGTTTTGTTGGTAAATTTAATTGTGTATCGAACAACACTACTTTCAGTAAGATCGGAAGAAATAGCAGAGAAATCGCATTTATTAGTTGTACGGTATTTTAATGTGGTTCAAAAGAAGACAATTAAGGGTGCGTCCTACCCCAGACTGAATGACCCGCACGATGTTTAGCGCCGCGCCACCACCAAGCAGGGCCATACAGTACATATTTACACTTGAAGATATTTCTGTTCTCCACAATCGCACTGTTATTTTACAGATTTCTACCAAAATATTTGCAGTTTCACACTTTTCAGATTCCGATCTAGGTATTATTAGTGATGTGGGCCGGATAAATACCCAGCGGGTAGGTAAATAAATAAACGGTATCAGGAAACTGACACATACTTTCTCCCTTTTAGCACAAATTTAATGAATAAATTACTTTTTATTTACTAAATATAGAATACAAAGCACGGTCGAATCTACAGAAAATCTTGTAAACAAGTTGTTTTCAAAAACATCCAACCAAATCCCTGTTTAGGAGGCACTACAGAATCCATTGCTACACACGTGGTTTTAAGAGGTGAAATGTCCCCTATTCCCCCCCAGGGTTGTTAAGGGGCAACATATTTCGAATTTCCTCTGTTGGTCAATGCTAACTTGACAAGGAGATCAAGTTTGAACGAAATTGATCAGTAAATAAGGGAGAAATAGTAATATTTTGTACTCCCCATAAGTATAACATTGGACAACGTACTGTGTTTACCGCAAAATGAAAATTTAAATTTTCTCCGCAACCAGCAATCGTAGAATAGTAATTCAAAATACTAAATTATTTAGTTTTTTAAGCTCTTATTAATGGTGAATAGTGATATTTTTTATATTCATGTTTTTAAGTAAAATAAAAAAATAAATTATTTAGTTTTTTGAGCTCTTATTAATGGTGAATAATGATATATTTTATGTTTATGTTTTTTAAGTAAAATAAAAAACGAATATTTTATGTTTTAATCCCTATAATTTCTGAACCCGAATTTTTACAGAAATGCAGGTGGCGTCATTTTGTTGGAAAACTAAAGTTTTAGAAACGGCTAAAGTTTAATGTTAGAGCCGTTTTTGAGAAATTTTGATTTTTCATGTTTTTTGGCGGTTTTTGGGGGATAATTACCCTAAAAATAAAAAAATGAAAAAACCCCAGAGATATCGTGGATTAGTACCTACATACCAAATTTCATAAAAATCGGACCATAGGTTTGGGCTCTAGCTCTGTACACATCCATACAGACAGACGGACAGACATCACGTAAAAATCACTTTTTTGGGTTCAGGGAGCACCAAAACGAATATTTCCACTAACAACTCAAATTCGAAAATTTTGACGAAAACAATTCTTTCTCCATATACTATGTATAAAGGGATAAAGTAAAAAATCAATCGGCTTGGGGTAAGTACCCAAAACGTGGGTATTTATGATTTTTATAACATTTAAGGAATTTTTACTAGGTTCACTGAAATTCCCATGCTGTAAGGATTATAAAATGATCATAAAAACTGTTTTTAAGAGTATAAAATGGTTAAAACAAGCATTTAACTTCTGAAAAAGGTCGAGATAAACACCCTGGACTGGGTATTTACTACTTCTATGTTTTTTTAGTGTTTAATAAATTTAAAATTTTGGAGGAAAAGAATAAAATTCAATTGCATTCTGATTTTGTTCTGTAACTGTCCAATTATAAAATTAAATATTTTCAAATTTGTATTGAATGTCCCGTATTTAACTAGTTCCTTCATAGTTTGGCGGTGGTATGTTTTTTCCCCTATAGGGAAGAAGCTATTACCGTAGTCGGCATGGTAAGACCTAGGCCCGGGACCATGATAACTTTTCGTTTTGAGGTCCCCAGACCCCAAAAACACCATTCGTTCGAAACTGTGTATATATATATGTGTGTGTCCGTGAGCACGATAACTCTCGTAAAAATTATCCGATTTTGATGAAATTTGGTATAAACGTGTAAAGCAACATTTATGACTAAGTTCGAAAACCAGCCAGATCGCTCCATCCAAAGGGGTATTTTGGGGGGGTTTTGTACCCCAAAAATGGGTTTTTCGAATTTTGTACATATAATTTTGGAAATAGTCAAATTTTAGTTTTTTCCGTTGGATTCAGCTTAAAAAAACACACAATTTGGTATTTTGATCATTTCTCTACGTCAATTGGTTACCGAGATATTGAAAGTGCTAAACACAGTACGTTGTCTAATGTTATTCTTATGGAGGAAAAGAAAAATTTTATATCTCGCTTATTTATGAACGTATACTGACGAAACTTGGTATACGGCTTCATCTGGTTGTGGACCATTGATATTTGCTCAAAAAAACAATTTTTTTCAAAGGCTCCCGTAGCAGCAAACCTGCGTACTCAGCCCCATGTTATTCTTATGGAGAATAAGTAACGTGTTATCTCCCTTAATTATGAAAATAAATTAATGAACATTGGTATGTGGCTTTACCTACATGAGTTATATTGATATTTGTATAAAACCCTATTTTTTGTGTTCCTTGCTTCAGCAAACCTGCATACTCAGCCGCCATGTTATTCTTATGGAGAATAATTAAAATGTCATAAATCGTTTGTTTATGAATGTATATTGATGAAACTTGGTATGTGGCTTTATGTGGTATTTAGATACATATGCACTGGAAATTCGCTGAATATGCAGGTTTGCTGCTACGGGGGTATTTTTTATGTTTGACAGGTCTTTTTACAAAAATTTCCATGTTATTATTTATTTATTGGTAAAATAATTAATAAATGTAATCAATAAAATACCCTCAAGTGTAATACATTGGTAATAACAAGGGCAGTAAGGGTAGATATGAATTACATTGGAGTTTTTACATAAAATAACATAAATACCCAAAACACCCTGGGTATTTATGAATTTTGGGTATTTACCCCGAGTTTTAAATACCCGGGTATTTTACATCACTAGGTATTGTACAGTTCCTTTTTTCCAAAATAATTGTTCCCCTTACGTTAGGAAGCTTTATAAAAACGCTTAATTTGAAAACGTTGCCAATGGCCTACCACTTATTTGAATTAAAATCACGATTTTTAAATCGTATGAACATAAATGAACATTTAGTGACTGAAATAACAACGAATTATTTTTAATTGGTTAACAATTGAGCCTACAATGTGGGAGATGCAAACCCCTTATTTTAGCGTGCGGAAGGCAGGTGGGCGCGCTCTTATATAAGTAACTATTTGATAAACTGTCAATGTAACTAACATATTTCTCCAACCAAAAAAGTATGCAAGAAAATACACGCAGTTTATTTTAGACTAGCTGATTACACCGGTTTCACCCGGGTATAAAATGTAGTTAAAAAAGTAAATTACTAATGTCAGCTGTTTATTTGAATAACATTAAATAAATAGCAGTAAACTGTAACCGTATGGTCTCATTTGATTAGCATTGGAATTGTGGATGTCCCACGGGGAGTAGCCCTAGAGGATTTAGAGGAAACTGAGAGCCAGGTACAACAGCTGTAACCTAAAGGAACCTACCCTGAAAATGTCAAGCCTTAACTCCTTGTAGTTTAGCCGTACGGCGACCCACACACAGACAAGAACTCTGTTTTATTTACATAGATTTAAAAAGTAACACAAAAATAAAATCCCACTTGGAACTCTGAATCAACTGTCAAACCTTAGTTTTTGTTCTGATCAGATCGGCAGCCACATCAATCTTATTTCAGTAAAATTCCAGTACACCATATGATATTCCAGTATACAATAAAAATCCAGTATAATTCCAGTATTTACAGTACCAGTAAACGATGTATTATACTAAAAAAATAAACTAACGACTCAATTCACATGGATAACTTAAATACACGACACCACAATCAGGCCGTGATTAAGCGGTAGCCAGTAGCGACGAGTACAAATCGTCGAGTAATTTGCAGCCAGGGTCCACCTGCCTACGGGCGTCCCTCGTAGTCGTAGTGGGGTGGTATCAGGTAGAGGTAGGCGTTATAGCACAGGCGTGAGTAACGTCTACACCTAGGATTACAACACGGGCGTGTGCTGAGTGGGATCAGGCGCTACAGGCGACGTAGTGGGGTGGTATCAGGTAGAGGTAGGCATTATAGCACAGGCGTGAGTAACGTCTACACCTAGGATTGCAACACGGGCGTGTGCTGAGTGGGATCAGGCGCTACAGGCGACGTAGTGGGGTGGTATCAGGTAGAGGTAGGCGTTATAGCACAGGCGTGAGTAACGTCTACACCTAGGATTACAACACGGGCGTGTGCTGAGTGGGATCAGGCGCTACAGGCGACGTAGTGGGGTGGTATCAGGTAGAGGTAGGCATTATAGCACAGGCGTGAGTAACGTCTACACCTAGGATTGCAACACGGGCGTGTGCTGAGTGGGATCAGGCGCTACAGGCGACGTAGTGGGGTGGTATCAGGTAGAGGGAGGCGTTATAGCACAGGCGTGAGTAACGTCTACACCTAGGATTACAACACGGGCGTGTGCTGAGTGGGATCAGGCGCTACAGGCGACGTAGTGGGGTGGTATCAGGTAGAGGTAGGCGTTATAGCACAGGCGTGAGTAACGTCTACACCTAGGATTACAACACGGGCGTGTGCTGAGTGGGATCAGGCGCTACAGGCGACGTAGTGGGGTGGTATCAGGTAGAGGTAGGCATTATAGCACAGGCGTGAGTAACGTCTACACCTAGGATTGCAACACGGGCGTGTGCTGAGTGGGATCAGGCGCTACAGGCGACGTAGTGGGGTGGTATCAGGTAGAGGTAGGCATTATAGCACAGGCGTGAGTAACGTCTACACCTAGGATTGCAACACGGGCGTGTGCTGAGTGGGATCAGGCGCTACAGGCGACGTAGTGGGGTGGTATCAGGTAGAGGGAGGCGTTATAGCACAGGCGTGAGTAACGTCTACACCTAGGATTACAACACGGGCGTGTGCTGAGTGGGATCAGGCGCTACAGGCGACGTAGTGGGGTGGTATCAGGTAGAGGTAGGCGTTATAGCACAGGCGTGAGTAACGTCTACACCTAGGATTACAACACGGGCGTGTGCTGAGTGGGATCAGGCGCTACAGGCGACGTAGTGGGGTGGTATCAGGTAGAGGTAGGCGTTATAGCACAGGCGTGAGTAACGTCTACACCTAGGATTGCAACACGGGCGTGTGCTGAGTGGGATCAGGCGCTACAGGCGACGATGGTGTCGATGACTATTTTATGCGCATAACTTTGTAAATATAATCGCTACAATTGTGTCAGGTGTGTTTAATCCGCAATGCGCAAGGGGAATGTGTGTTAAAATATTAGAATTTAATTTAAATGCATAATTGTTGTTACCTAATGTGTATCACCACTGAAGACATTTATTAAGGAGTATTTAAACGCGTTTAGGGAGAGCTGTAAACACCATACTGGTCCACCCCGGGAATCAAGCCCGCGACCCCCTGAACCGAAGTCGATGACACTAAGCGTTAGGCTTTTTTTACAAGTCCCCTCCCCGAAAAATATCCAAATTTACCGCTAAAAACGGTTACAAAATTAGTTTTAGAGTTGAAACTGATTAAATACTTAATTTTTTAGGGGGGAAACCAAACAATCACCCACCTTTATAATATAAATTTGACGCGTAACAGTAGGCCTACAGAATCACACTGTCCAATCAGTCTGCTATATAGCCGACATGATGTTGGTGTTTATGGGTACTTTGTAACAGTAAATGGTGGCAGGTAATAAAGTAGTGTCACAATTACAAGTCTTTCAGTTTTGTAGTACCTGATCTAGGACCGAATGGTCAGATTTACTGATTTATAATTGCGTTAGACAAATTTGCATTACACTGCCTAAACATTTGTAAGAGAGGTCATCGTAATTAATAAGCTAACGAAATTAATATTGAAACATCCCCTCCTACTGTTTCTTTTAAATCAAATTTAAAAGTGTGCTATTTTTAATGAGTTTAATATCCTACAGTAATAAATACTTCACTCCCCGATGTGAAGCTAACACAAATACAGGGTGTCTTCTAAACTGTTCGCGTAAAATTCCCTGACTTTTCCGGGAGTTTGTAGGAAATTCCAGGTATTTATTAACTTAACAACTTTGTTTACTTAACAGTTTTTTTAAGTTAAACCAAAATTAATTCCACCTGAATATCAGCAAAATTGTGATGTAATACTACAATTAGTTAGGCTATCAACAAAATACGGGTCACAGTAGCCTATAGTAATTTAGAAAGCTCAAAGAAAATGTAACATTATGGAACGTCATAAAAATTCACTGACTATTCCAGGTTTCCAAGGCAGACAACCTGAAATAGCTTTGGCAGAAACTTCTCGAGCGACGCGATAATGTACTTCAATGCGTGGTGACTTTTACATAAACTTAGCACAAAATTCCCACTACCAAACAAAATATGTTTGTTTTTGCAAATAAGACCATCTTTGCCACTATGCAACCGCACAGTGATCTAGGGCGACTCGCGAGACATCCTTGAGGTAAGTACACCGAGGAAGGCTGCGGTGGGTTGAATGAGTTAAGAGAGGTCAAAAACACAATCGCGGCAAGGTCGACCGTGGGAACCGCAGACCGGCACGAGCAAACACAGGCTCCACTTGAAATTGTAAACTCCTTTTAAAATTCTCAATATTTGTTTATACCGGTAATTTTCAACAAACCGAGTGCTAATGATGAGACTGTTTTGCTCAAGCGCTCAGTCTTTGAATAACCCGGGAAACCATCGCTTGAACAGCTGACTGCATCATAGAGTTATAACGTAAATGGATATATCAATATCGGTTATGTATACCTCTCATATTATACATTCATTGATTGTGTATAAGCTATAAGCAGCGTGGAAGAGACGTTCAAAAGGTCGATATCCAAAACAAGTTGATTCTGACCGGCAAACAGTTGAAAGGCTGTGTCATGTTTTATCCACGCACAATAAATAGTGTACTGTACGTTATTAATATGTTCGTTCAACAATTATTTGTTGTACACAAACAAAATTAATTGTTAACAGCGGTTTAATCAGGTTCATCCTCATCGTCCTCGTTTGGGTTAAGTCTAAAAGATTGAACAATTGTTTTGTTTATATACTGTACTTTAATACACAAAACTAGCTCATGGTTCATCACGAATATTCAGTGTTTCGAAAGGGAAATAACAAACGTGTGATTTAAAAACCATCCTCGATAACATTGATTTCCCCCTTCAAATAATTCGCTTCTAAAATAAATGTAAAGTAAACACTGATAAAAGTGATAACCAGCCTCTTTCTAGCGTGCTCCAGAGAATGACCTGTAGTTTTCTCCGAGGTCAACGGGTTGTTTGGGCTGTATTGGAAATAACAATTATTTATTAATTTTTATAATTAACTCGAGCTGCTCCCCGGAATACTTTGGGGAATACTATGGGAATCCATATAACAGTTATAACAGCTGTTTATAGAATTAAGAAAAACACGTGTGACATAAACCAAATAGAACTCTCCTCCATATGAATAACATGGGAACTTGGAAGTCCCGTGGGGCAGAGCCCTGGGGCCTAAATCGAAATTCTGGCTCGACAGTGACTTAAAATTATCTTTTAAAACAAAAAGAATAATCAAAATCGGTTAAGTATAAACTTCAGTAAGTGAGTGAACAAAAAGCAGGATTTTTTAAATAGGCCCCTATGTAGATTAGGCACTAAATCGATGTATTGAAATATTTTTTAAAATTTATTAATTTTATTGTAAAATTCGTTTATGCGATCAAGAAAATGGTACAACTCATTTATCGGTTAAGTGTGGCCAAATTATTCATATTTTTACGAATCCCAATATTTTTGATCCCCCCCAAAAAAGAACTATAATAAAATTGTTTGCGAACTTTTGAAGTCGAGTGAGTACACGAAGTTGTCACCACTAAACGAGTCGATTTATTTTCGAGCCCTTGTGGCGCAGACACTGACATTGAATTGAAAACGAAACAGTCTATTCTCAGACTGATGGATGGATGTTTGCAGAAAGTGTCAACAAACAGCGAACTCGTCGGCGACAGGGAGGGTGCAGTGTAAGAGAGAGGGAGATGGCGAGTGTAAGGGGAGCCAGCCAGAGACTCGCGGTGCGAGTGTGCGAGGCAGGTCCTGTTCTGACTGTAAACACCAACACTCGCCTCGCCGCCGGCGCCGATTGTATGAAAAATATCGCCCATATCACTGAACACAAAGCTAAACTTATTATCGACAAATAAAATTATCTTATAATTGTTATAATCTTTTTTTATAAACAAGTTTTCTACGGTTTAAAAATTTCAGATTTTGAATTTCTTAAATTGAGTGTTCAAACAAATTTATTAAATGTTAAAATCGAATTATCTAGTGTCGTAAAATAATCGTTCCCGTTTAAGAATCGGTGTATATTTTAAGTACGTTGCATAATATAATCAATAACATAATTTCTTTAGTAGCATGATACGTGTTGTTACAACTTAATAGGATAAATATACTACGTCTCACAAAACTACAGTGTTCACACTTATACTGTACTTACATGCAAGACGGTAAGATGCGATGCGCAGAAGATGGTACTGCACAAGGCGATCGATTTCAACCAGTAACACCGGTCATCATCAGCCTCCCCCGGTTCCCTGATTGGGCCAGACGATGACCGGGGAAACTGGTTGAAATCGATCGCATTGTACAATCTTTCGTGTATATTTAATCGTCTTGAATGTAAAGGGCCATACACATATTACGTAACGCACTTAAGGGGGGGTATGGCATAGCGTTTTGCTGCGTTATGTGGGGGAGGGGGGTTGGATCAACGTTACGTAACACACACGTGTTAACTCTAAGAGCTGGCGTATCTATTGATACTGTAATAAATCTTTCAAAATTAAAAAATGATCAAATTGATATTTCAGTCAAGGATACAGTACAGTTAGTTATACAACAAATACTTCTGTCATACTTTTTTAATAACAGTTCAAAATAAACACATAACGTGTTTTAAGTATATTCTGCAGTGCTTTACACCTATGTTTTGTGTTGTTTTAGAGTGTGAAATAATGACTCGATACAGTATTGCGTAATACCACCCTTAGTTATTAAGTTATTTTGTATTTATATTAGTTATAAATTAAATCTGTTACGTTTTAGCTGAGATAGTTAATTTTGTTGTTTATATTATTAGTAGCAGCATTGTTAGTTTGTATACATTTAGCTTAAAAAAAGTTATTCAAAATGTAGATAAAAAATGTCACTTACAGTTTAATGACTCACTGAAATCCATACTCCAAATTGCTAATAAAACGATGTATAAAAGCTTTAAGCTGTTTTAATGCCTACTACGATTGAGTTACGTAACACAATGGGGGTGGGAGGGTTGGTCAGGCGTTATGGTGCGTTCATTGAACTATATTTAATAGAGTTCTATGGGTGCGTTACATGGGGGAGGAGGGGGTCTGAAATAACGAAAAATTGCGTTACGTATATGTGTATGGCCCCTAAGTAATGTATTAGTGTAAATATACTGTGTAGTGTTGTGGGTCGTAGTTTATTCGCGTTCGATGTCTGGTGAAAATTCAAATTACCACGAGTTCCAAGGACCGTTCGCAGTTTGGAATTCATACTTGGCGTTCGACGAGTAACCGAGGCTGGTCAAATCAGTTTGGCAATCACGGTCGACGTGCGATTCCAACAGGTGCGAACTCGCCGCGCCCAACGTGATCACTGATGACTGTCACCTCTTGTCTTGGTTTAAAAGTACCTGGGGGCCGAGCTTTGCTCGGGGGAAGGCCAGTCAGTTTGTTTAGATGACTTGGAGTAATATTCCATCACTTCCCCCTACTGATAATCAGATTTGTATAACTCATTTGCCTCTTTTCTACATTTTTAAGGTCACTCCAGTTGTTATTTATAGCTCAATGTCCCTTTGATTTATTTTACTACTCTATATATGTAATCTTGACTCAAATATTTTAATCTCTGCTCTCACATGATCAGGAAACCACGTGTTAATAATCCTATACTCTAATATGAGTAGGTTTGCTTGCGACACTGATCTCAAAAACGGATCTAACGATTTCCTTCAAATGTTCGAAATAACTAATTTCTGGGATAAAAATAAGTTCTAGACAGGCCTCATCCCCAGGAAAATCAAATAATGTTTAAAACTAAAATGAAAAGTTAACAAAATTAACATTGGGCTTATGGAGTTTCAAATCAAAACAAAATAATTGTAACAGCTGTTCATAATCAACCAGGGAACTGTCAAAGTAATACTCATGTTGTTTATGTTTATTAACATGTTGTTTCCTGAGAGTAGAGATTAAAAGATTTGAGTAAAGATTACATATATATAGTAAAAAATCAAACGGACATTGAGCTATAAATAACAACTGGAGTGACCTTAAAAATGTAGAACAGAGGCAAATGAGTAATACAAATCTGATTATCAGTAGGGGGAAGTGGCGAAATATTACTCCAAGTCATCTAAACAAACTGACTGACCTTTCCCCGAGCAAAGCTCGGGCCCCAGGTACTCATAAACAACATGAGTATTACTTTGACAGTTCCCTGATTGATTATGAACAGCTGTTACAATTCTTTTGTTTTGATTTGAAACTCCATAATCCCAATGTTAATTTTTGAACTTTTCATTTTAGGTTTTTTACATTATTTGATTTTTTCTGGGGATGAGGTCTGTCTAGAAGTTATTTCTATCCCAGAAATTAGTTATTTCCAACATTTGAAGGAAATCGTTGGAGCCATTTTTGAGATCAGTGTCGCAAGCAAGCAAGCAAACCTTACTCATATTGGAGTATAAGATATAGGATTCATAGTAGGTGATGGTGAGTTTATGCTAATTAAGAAAGTATTGGGAACATTTTCCATCGCTAATTAATAAAAAGGTTCCGCGACGTTTTGGGATCTGGAATTTAATCTCGTTCTCAGATAGGAAAAAACCTACAATGTAACAAAATTTGATGGTGGTAACCTTAATTGCATGTAATGTTTTCCAACTTTGCCTGGATTGTGCCACTAATTTGGTTATGTTGTATGTATTGATATGTCTAAGACGGGATCAGACTCCAGGTCCCGAAACGTCATCAAATCTATCTACTGATCAGTGATGGAAAATGTCCGCAAACATCACCTCTAGCTTCCTCTCCACATCGGTCTGCCATCAGTTTCCCAGGGTAGTGTTGTGTGTTGGTCAGCTACCGGCCTACCTCACGGGGGAAGGGGCCGCGGTGTAGGTTGCCCCGCCGCGGGCAGTTGTTAACATTTGAATTAATTGTGCGACCGGTCTGCGACTGCGCGCCGCCGGACCTTATCTGGCCATATACCAGCCCCAGCACCGGGCGTGCGTAGTAGCGCTGTGACCGAGCACTGCGCAGTCGCAGTAGCACTGTTCGTGCGGTATTGGGATGGGCAAGTCTGCTGTTAGATTGAGTGAGAAGTCTGCTGTTATCAACCGAGAACTGTACGAATGTCGAGTTCCGACCAAACGTTGCTTGATTATGTTTGAATTGTTCTGCACACAGCGTAATCGTCAAAGAAGGTGTGAACGATGTTAAGAGTCTTCATCACCGGAAGTTGCCAGACGCCATCTTTGAGTTTTGTTCCATAAGGCCAATGTTAATTTTGTGTCTACATTACTCCTCACCTGATCATCACATACAATTAAATTTGGTGTCAAATTAAAGGTTTAGTCGTCCTCTAGGGAAATACAATGTCGAATTCCTTAATTTGGGTATCATAATTTTATAATAAATAGTTTAATTTTGAACTGAAACATTGTACATGTTCTCATTAATTAGTAACAAAATCCAAATTCGACTATTGTATTTCCCTAGAGGACGACGAAACCTTTAATTTGACACTAAAATTAATTGTTTGTGACGATCAGGTGAGGAGTAACGGAGGCACAAAGTTAACATTGGCCTTATGGAACAAAACACCAAAATAGCGTCCGGCAACTTCCGGTGATGAAGACTCTTAACATACCCGTGGAGAACTTGCCACTTCTGACAGGGACATTAAAAGGATCCAAGCGAATTATCCATGTACGATGGTCGTAAAATGCAAATGGAGCATTTTCTTACTTCAGATGATAAAGGAAATTAAATCATGCACACACAAATAACTATGGTAAACTAAATGTACTTAATGTAAGTGATGCGGGAAATAACTATTATTTATCAGACTTATTGACTCACAATTTTTCGATTTACTGTTCCCAGTTATACGCTTAATACATCGGCATGACCGAAATCAATTATAACACTGAGATCGTCGGTCCCTTATGTCTTTGATCTGGGATGTCACCATTCAAAAGGTTTCATCTCCCGTCGTGTTAGTGCAGTCTGCCATAACTACTGCATTGTCAAAAGGAGTTGAATACTAAATCAGAAGGTTATTCCAGCGAGTGATTATAGCTGTGGGTGTAGTATCCAAATTATAGCTGTGGTTATGGTATCAAAATTATACCTGTGGTTATGGTAAATAAATTATAGCTGTGGTTACAGAATCCAAATTATAGCTATTAGTTTTACATGTGGTACTCGGACGCTGAGGTAAATCACCCACTGATGGTAAACGTTACACTGGAATTCCGCCAGGTACACGCTACTGTATAGCCCACCCAGTGGAACACACACATCGCAACTGAGTGTAAGCGTGAGTGGGTAGGTTGAGCGAAGCCAAACACAGGTAAATTGTGGTTTAAGCTAATTCACGCTGTCATTGACGGTCGACTGAACGGCGACGGCCTTGACGTCGCGTCGCCTCCCCCACCAATATCCGATGATACCATTAGTGACATCTGTATGCCGGTTTGATTCAGAAATAAGGGAAGATTTTCGATTTTGTGCGGTATTCTAGTATATTTGTTATACTGTGCGGGTGCGGTCAGTCTTCATCACCGAAAGCTGCCGGACGCCATGTTGTATTGTTATTCCTCAGAACAATGTTAACTTTTCAACTCCAAGTCCGTTTCCGTAAACTTCCACTGATGGAAAAGCCCTGTTTTAGGCAGTGTCTAAGGTGACTAACAGGATGAGAGTGTCTAGGTAAAATAGTGGAACATGATTTAACAGCAACTGTTGAACAACCGACTACACTCATGAACAGTTTATAGTTCCTTGGCCAAAATACAGTATTTTAAAATCGCACGTGACTTGAACATGCGGAGCATTTTGACGTTATCTGACGTAAAGTCGGAGCGGGATCGCACGCTGAAGGCGATAACAAGCTTATTGGCTGAATCTTCTACGATTTATTAACTTTACAATTTTAGTTTGTTTGTTGTTTAAGAGATTATTATTAAAAAACCTAGAACATAAAAAATTACACAAAATATTAAAGGCACAATCCAGACAAGGCTGGAAAAAACACAGAAATCTAAAACAGAGAACTGTAAAAGCAGTAAAAATAAAGCAAATGGAAACAAAAGATTTCCAGCCTTGTCTGGATTGTGCCTTTAATATTTTGTGTAATTCTGTTATGTTCTAGTGTGTTTTTTTTCTCACCTGAAGACGGGATCAGATTCCAGATCCCGAAACGTCGTAAAATTTGTTTTACAAATCAGTGATGGAAAATGTCCGCAATAATCTCTTAAACAACATAAACTCACCATCACCAACAATGAATTTTAAACAAAGAATTAGTTAATTTATTGGGACATTTCGAAATAAATTCGGAATTTCACTCACTCTGTTCATTTTTACAGAGTAAAGAGAGTCCCACAGCTCTTGTAAATGACGGACTAACAAAGTTAACCGAGTCGCGTCTCCCTCCAAAACTAATACAGTACACGCCTTTTCTGTTCAAACTTGTCCATGATTTAAAACGTTTTCTTAGAATCACCTATATAAGTAATCGAAAATTATGTGCAAAGTTGCAATTCTAGTTAAAAAACGTTGTTTACCAAAGTTCATACTAAAATGACTGTCTCGTGTGTTTGATATCACTGTGAATGAGTGCGCATACAATTACAACAACTACGTAGCAGTGTGTAAACACAATAATATACATGGTTCAAACTTGTTTTGGAATGGGCAAATTAAAACGCCTCGTCAAGGGCAAACACGCCGGCGTTTTAATTTGACGACTGATAACATCTCCGCATTAGCAATTAAATTGCAAAAAGCTGCGTACACTCATTATTCAAATTGCGTTAAAACGCGCATTTCCATGTAACTGCCCAGAGTTATTTGCGGATCCGTAATCAAGGCCGTGGTATGTTAATAGGTACAATCGGCGTGCAGCGCAGAATACGATGCAAAACGAAAGCCAATACCATGTAAACAGGCGGGTGGTTGTCTTGATGGGGTAATATATGCAACTAGGCTGTATTACTCTAAAAACTTAAAACCTATAAACTGTGCAAAATCCACAACCAGCCTTATTTGTATTCTTTAGTGGAGTGCCGTAGTAAATAGTATTACTGTACCTACCATTTCATTAAATGGGGGAAATAAATAATTAACATTGACTTCCAAAGGTAAAATTAGCGTTAAATTTGTTTAACTCTATGGGGCCAATTTCGTAATATTCTTCGCACACATCATAAGTACGACGTGATTGTAATATACAATTTGTGATTGTATTAAATTGTGAGTGTTATAAAGTCAAAAAAGAATGTAATAATAACGTGTTAAAACACAATGCAGTAAAACACATTTACATGAACTTATCCCGCCCTTACTTGCAAACAGAAAAGTACTTAAATACAGTAAAGGCCTACACTGCAATCGAATTCAACCAAAACAAATTATATCAGAATTATGTGGACATAGGTTACAGAGGTTGATGTTGTTGTTAGCATTAATCGATATATGTTTGTACAAGTTCCACTACGTAAATTAGGACCGAGATGACCGAAACGATTCAAAACACAAAGATAAAATCTAACTAATTTAACTGACCATAAACTGTAGAGTAACTAACTACAAGTGGTTTTAACAATATTGTTTTTATAATTATATTGTATCATTAATGTAATCAGTGAAAATAAAGTATGATAATGTTGACGTGTTATATATATACTAGTGCTAAACATTTGTTGTAACGAACAAATAAATAAATATGATCCAACCAAAACATGATTTAACAAATATATAATCCTAGAAATTGATTTTCAATATCATTTATTTATTAATTGTCATGAAAAATCAAAGATTACACAGTCATTCAACATTTATATATGATTACAAACCAAAAAATACATAGTAAAGATATTTTAAGAAACTCAATGGTTAACGAGGGTAATTTTGAGGGATATTTCGTAGGAGATCGTAGGATAAAGTGAGAATATTTGACGAATTCTGTGGGATGTCTTAGTAGAACCGCTGGAGACGCCGTGACCCAGGGCCGCCGCTAACCAGCACCACACCACCAATATGACTGGACGCCGCGCCGCGCGCCGGACAACGAGATAATCACTTCCTGTTAAACCCTTTAATTTTAACCACCAAAATCACACATTAGCCGAGGATTTAGCCCCTGTTATGCTGAGGCACAGTTTAACTTCGTAATATTCTGTTTTGCTCTGTAAGTTGTTGTTTTTTGTTTTGTTTTTTGTCGTGTATCGTACGACATTCACTTTTCTATGATAGAGGGTTTCGGAAAATTTGGATAGAAATTTATAAAGGTCGAAATCGTAGAGAAACTATGGCAAATTAATTTTAAAATAAGTGGATTTAACTCGTTCATAATTAGTGGGGGACTATAGTCTGTTCGAAATATGCGGAATTCGATTGATCGGATATTACCATGAAATTCGCCAATGATAAATGATAAGTATGGTTCGAAACGATGAAGATTATTAGATATTAAAAGTTACATTATACAGTAACCACATTATCGAAGTAAATTGGATAAAGATTTAGGACTTAATGCGTAATGTCGATTCAATACGAACTGCTGGATTTGTACTGCGAGTCTTATGCGTATAAGAATGTAACAAGTGAGTAGGCTGTCGCTGTCGCTAAGAATAAACACTTTGCAATAAAATCTAAAATGCCAATGGCAACGTTCTAGCTAGACGGCAAAAATTCGTTCGGCGGTGCGTGCGATGCGAAATTGCGGCAGCCAAAATTTCAAACACACGGTGACCGGCGTAGCCGTGCGACCGAAGACGAACATGTTTGGCTTCCGCCGTCCGAAACAGCGGTGCGGCGACTGCGGCGTCCGCGTCAGTTCTCAGTTCAGTTTCATCGCAGTCCTTGTTGAAATCGCAAGTAGCAGCGGCTACACCAGTTTCGCCGTCCGGCTAGGCCGGGGGGGGGGGGGTTAGGATGTTTACCCAGCAAACCATCTCACCCAAAGAGCATCAGCAATGAGCATCACAAGTGAGTCAAATACGTTAGACAAGTGGCTTGCTAGTTGCTACTGAGAGCCAATGTTGGACAAGTGGCTTGCTAGTTGCTACTGAGAGCCAATGTTAGACAAGTGGCTTGCTAGTTGCTACTGAGAGTCAATGTTGGACAAGTGGCTTGCTAGTTGCTACTGAGAGCCAATGTTAGACAAGTGGCTTGCTAGTTGCTACTGAGAGCCAATGTTGGACAAGTGGCTTGCTAGTTGCTACTGAGAGCCAATGTTGGACAAGTGGCTTGCTAGTTGCTACTGAGAGCCAATGTTGGACAAGTGGCTTGCTAGTTGCTACTGAGAGCCAATGTTGGACAAGTGGCTTGCTAGTTGCTACTGAGAGCCAATGTTAGACAAGTGGCTTGCTAGTTGCTACTGAGAGCCAATGTTGGACAAGTGGCTTGCTAGTTGCTACTGAGAGCCAATGTTGGACAAGTGGCTTGCTAGTTGCTACTGAGAGCCAATGTTGGACAAGTGGCTTGCTAGTTGCTACTGAGAGCCAATGTTGGACAAGTGGCTTGCTAGTTGCTACTGAGAGCCAATGTTGGACAAGTGGCTTGCTACTGAGAGCCAATGTTGGACAAGTGGCTTGCTAGTTGCTACTGAGAGCCAATGTTGGACAAGTGGCTTGCTAGTTGCTACTGAGAGCCAATGTTAGACAAGTGGCTTGCTAGTTGCTACTGAGAGCCAATGTTGGACAAGTGGCTTGCTAGTTGCTACTGAGAGCCAATGTTGGACAAGTGGCTTGCTAGTTGCTACTGAGAGCCAATGTTGGACAAGTGGCTTGCTAGTTGCTACTGAGAGCCAATGTTGGACAAGTGGCTTGCTACTGAGAGCCAATGTTGGACAAGTGGCTTGCTAGTTGCTACTGAGAGCCAATGTTGGACAAGTGGCTTGCTAGTTGCTACTGAGAGCCAATGTTAGACAAGTGGCTTGCTAGTTGCTACTGAGAGCCAATGTTGGCCAAGTGGCTTGCTAGTTGCTACTGAGAGCCAATGTTGGACAAGTGGCTTGCTAGTTGCTACTGAGAGCCAATGTTGGACAAGTGGCTTGCTACTGAGAGCCAATGTTGGACAAGTGGCTTGCTAGTTGCTACTGAGAGCCAATGTTGGACAAGTGGCTTGCTAGTTGCTACTGAGAGCCAATGTTAGACAAGTGGCTTGCTAGTTGCTACTGAGAGCCAATGTTGGACAAGTGGCTTGCTAGTTGCTACTGAGAGCCAATGTTAGACAAGTGGCTTGCTAGTTGCTACTGAGAGCCAATGTTGGACAAGTGGCTTGCTAGTTGCTACTGAGAGCCAATGTTGGACAAGTGGCTTGCTAGTTGCTACTGAGAGCCAATGTTGGACAAGTGGCTTGCTAGTTGCTACTGAGAGCCAATGTTGGACAAGTGGCTTGCTAGTTGCTACTGAGAGCCAATGTTGGACAAGTGGCTTGCTAGTTGCTACTGAGAGCCAATGTTAGACAAGTGGCTTGCTAGTTGCTACTGAGAGCCAATGTTAGACAAGTTGCTTGCTAGTTGCTACTGAGAGCCAATGTTGGACAAGTGGCTTGCTACTGAGAGCCAATGTTGGACAAGTGGCTTGCTAGTTGCTACTGAGAGCCAATGTTGGACAAGTGGCTTGCTAGTTGCTACTGAGAGCCAATGTTAGACAAGTGGCTTGCTAGTTGCTACTGAGAGCCAATGTTGGACAAGTGGCTTGCTAGTTGCTACTGAGAGCCAATGTTGGACAAGTGGCTTGCTAGTTGCTACTGAGAGCCAATGTTGGACAAGTGGCTTGCTAGTTGCTACTGAGAGCCAATGTTAGACAAGTGGCTTGCTAGTTGCTACTGAGAGCCAATGTTGGACAAGTGGCTTGCTAGTTGCTACTGAGAGCCAATGTTGGACAAGTGGCTTGCTAGTTGCTACTGAGAGCCAATGTTGGACAAGTGGCTTGCTAGTTGCTACTGAGAGCCAATGTTAGACAAGTGGCTTGCTAGTTGCTACTGAGAGCCAATGTTGGACAAGTGGCTTGCTAGTTGCTACTGAGAGCCAATGTTGGACAAGTGGCTTGCTAGTTGCTACTGAGAGCCAATGTTAGACAAGTGGCTTGCTAGTTGCTACTGAGAGCCAATGTTAGACAAGTGGCTTGCTAGTTGCTACTGAGAGCCAATGTTAGACAAGTGGCTTGCTACTGAGAGCCAATGTTGGACAAGTGACTTGCTAGTTGCTACTGAGAGCCAATGTTGGACAAGTGGCTTGCTAGTTGCTACTGAGAGCCAATGTTGGACAAGTGGCTTGCTACTGAGAGCCAATGTTGGACAAGTGGCTTGCTACTGAGAGCCAATGTTAGACAAGTGGCTTGCTAGTTGCTACTGAGAGCCAATGTTAGACAAGTGGTTTGCTACTGAGAGCCAATGTTGGACAAGTGGCTTGCTAGTTGCTACTGAGAGCCAATGTTAGACAAGTGGCTTGCTACTGAGAGCCAATGTTGGACAAGTGGCTTGCTACTGAGAGCCAATGTTAGACAAGTGGCTTGCTAGTTGCTACTGAGAGCCAATGTTGGACAAGTGGCTTGCTACTGAGAGCCAATGTTGGACAAGTGGCTTGCTACTGAGAGCCAATGTTAGACAAGTGGCTTGCTAGTTGCTACTGAGAGCCAATGTTAGACAAGTGGCTTGCTACTGAGAGCCAATGTTGGACAAGTGGCTTGCTACTGAGAGCCAATGTTAGACAAGTGGCTTGCTACTGAGAGCCAATGTTGGACAAGTGGCTTGCTACTGAGAGCCAATGTTGGACAAGTGGCTTGCTAGTTGCTACTGAGAGCCAATGTTGGACAAGTGGCTTGCTAGTTGCTACTGAGAGCCAATGTTGGACAAGTCAGTGGCTTGCTAGTTGCTACCGAGAGCCGATGTCGCGACCATCGTACATGTTAAGCCGCAGAGGTGTGGACTGTGGCCTCGCAGTGAACACCGGTGGCGTTGTATTATAACAGCTGACTGCGCCGCGTGCGGTAGGACCAATTGAACGCTTTTATGAGATAGTAAAGCTTACCATCCTATAGTTGATTAACGACTCGCTTGGCTTCAGAGAGAAAAAATTGTTTTAAAAAACACTTACGGAATATTCCATACATTAATAATGTAAATATACAGCATATATTATGTATAATTTTATAACTTTTATAAATAGTAAAAAAGCAAGTTGTTGATTCAAAACAATTTGTTAATATAAATAGCAAAAATATAAACATATTCATTCTTGAAGAGTTTACAATTTTGTGTTAAGTCTAGAGCTCACAAAACATACGGTACTCAAAAAATTCGGACTTGCCCCTGTCTTACATTACAAACATCCTAACATGGCTCCAAACCAGACAGCTAAATTGACTTTTCAATCAGCCCGACATAAAATAATACAAAATCACCGATGGATTGTTTAGACCGAGATAATTGACTGTTTCATCAAGATATGCATATTTTACGGTATTTTCTTTCACGGCTTGTCAACCACCAAGAACCCATTGGATGAGGCCCTAAATCTCCACAGAAGGTGTGGGTCTATTGAGTGACTCATATATCAGAATGTTCGGTTGTTGCCCCATCCCCATCTCACAAACTATCGCACCTGCTCAGTATACATGTTCTAAAAGATTATATTTCATCACTAGGACCAAAAGTGAAGCTTTTCGATAAGAGCTCAAGTTTAACGGCCGAGGCTGGGAAATGAGCGAGAATTGTATCAAATTCGCTTCCTATACAAAGGATACAACACATCGAGTTTGGGTGTAGATATTACTACGGTCAAAAATCGGCGATTGATAAAACCCTAACTCAACTAAATATGTCTTTTCGACTGTTCTTTTTAGGCGTTTGCTTTTTCAGCTGTCGCCTCATCTCCCCAGCTCATTTGTCATTGCGGTTGTAAACAAATACGGAGCGGTTTTTAGTCTCAATAAAACAATACAAAATAAAAATGCCGGGGCATGTCAACTGACCTGTATCAGTGGTATCTATACTGAAAGCGAGCCTTTACAACAGATCCTCCTACGTACGGGAGGCGGGGCGCGGGGGCTCGGTGTTAAAAGCTAATGGACTAATGGTTCCTTCAATGACATTCTCAAGGCCGCGCCCGCATTACGACTTGTCACTGTTATTGTGGCTTTGCACTAAACACTTCATCCCGCACAACGGCGTTGCCTGTTATACCGCTGGGCAAAGCTACAACCAGCCTATTCTGACCCGGGCACGTTTTCCCGAACTAGAACAATGAAGAGTTTGTTTGAGTAGGCTACGAATTTAATGTATTATAATAATTGTTGAAAAAGTTCAGCTTCAAGATGACGTATTGGTAATCGACACCACCCCAAATTTGCTATGACTAAAAATGTTCTACCAGATCATCCCTGGGTAAAATCGAAAAATGTGAAGGTTCGAAACTGGGCCCGGCTACCATTGGCAATTGCACTATTGAATAATAGTTTTGGCTTCAGTCGGTCGGTCTGAGCCAGTAACAGGAATATGCAAGGCAGTCGTTCATACTGCACAAGCTGGCCGCGACAGCGACGGCTCACGCGGCGCCATCATACAGACACGTTTATGATAGTGTACAATTAACACGATCAAACACTAAACAAGGCGAACCCCTTACACAAAGGTGTCGTTAGAGGTGCGGTACCAGCTGAGGTTCACGGTGGGGGGAGGGGGGAGGTAAAGGTCAGACGGTGTAGGAAGTAGTTAAGACTCCGTGACCAAGGTCACGGCCCCTCTCACACCTCCCCTCGTCTGTTAACAAGCGAATGCGCCCTCTCCCTGCTCGACTGTAAACTAAACAATTCAATACCCTCCTCACTAACTGTCAGCAATTGTACCTCCCTTAACCGGCTACTACTGATATCTGTCAAAATTCAAAATAAACGCGTGCGCGCAATATCTTACCGAGTACGAAATGCGACGTTATCAAGAGTTTTTAATCCACACGGTTCTTAAATCAAATCCGGAGCATTATTATACTAATTTCAAGGCGTTTAGTCTCTTGATTTAGTGTTATTCCACCCACGACGGGGGTTGTTCACTCCCAGTGCCGACCGCCGACTCGCGGGTCCCCGCCGGCACACAACGCACAAGGGATCGTTTTAAAAACACAATTAGAAAAGGTTAAATTTTTACATTTCAAGTGACCAACGTCTTAAAAGCAATTTGCAATATTTGTTTTCGAACCTCCGTAATCGATTAACGAGTTCGCACGCAGCACGCTGACGTGAGGGAAGTGAATTTCCACAAAACAAACTTTAAACACTCAAAATCAGTGTAAAACCATATTTATTCCAATTGTTATTGGAATCTGAAAACATTTATTTGTTTAAATTAACACATACATTAATCAATAACAAAATTTAATTTATTTAATTTATCGATAACCTGACGATGATTACATTGTAATTGAAAGGCCTCGTTAAAATAAATGAAATTTTATTGATTTATGTATGCGTTGATTTAAAATTAAAATCAATAAGAAGAGCTATACAAGATGAATTGATTTTTTGGCTGTTCTGATACTCCTGGTTTCATTTACCTGCAATGCTGTTATTTTGCGCATTATAAGGTTAGGAGAAGGTCCAGTCAGGCTTGAAAGTCAGCGTGAGGTTGCTGGGGATAATAAAAGTACACCAACAAATGAATAACAAGCTTTTCTAAAATGTAAAACCCTCATAAGAAAACGTACTGTGTTTGGTCGACACTTAAATAACTTGGTAAATATTTATGCTATAATGACGAGAGAGGGCTTAAAAGTTTTGCCTTACTAATTCCCAGGTTTCTGCATGCATTAATTTTACATCCCGGGCTTTTCTGACCTTTTTTTGGACCCAAAAACCCAAAATTTGAAAGATTAATCCCCAAAAAACGGGTTTACAGTTTTCCGATTAGGTTTCCCAACGAACTTGTTCAACTGATTATAAAAAGGAACGTCTCTACTAAATTTGAAGTAAATCGGATGAAAAATGCGAGCGCTAGAGTGAAAACACATAGTGGAAACATATATATAGGCCTATATATGTTCAGGGGGTCACGTTAGGAACTTCTACGGTGGTCCCGGGCTTAGGTTTAACCGTGCGGGTCATGCTAATACAGTAGTTCACTTTCCATAAGAAATTCACTAACAATGAAATATTCGGCATCGCAATCGGCGAGTCCCCAGGCAGCGCTGCAGCCAGCGCTCGGAAATGGGGCGACCTTCGAAGCAACAACCAGACCAATGTCAAGTTCAGTGCGAGGACAACCGACTAATTATTTTATACCCTCCCCTTTAATATTTCCCCTCTTTCTCACTCTCTCTCTCTCTCTCTCTCTCTCTCTCTCTCTCTCTCTCTCTTTCTCATACTTCCCCCCTTTATGTGCATGACTGATGCACTGATGCAACAAAACGGGAGATGGGATTGCTATGCTACAATAATGTTTGAGAATAGCGTCCGATCAAATACGCCAACATCTGATACAGTGAAACTCGAATGGCTACACTCAACACAGTCTTTAATTCAAAAACTTGTGCAGTCAAAGGTTGTTTTACCCGTGTTTATAATACAGGTTGAATAAAGGTATTTTAAAAGAACACTGATAAGATGAATTTGTAGCTAGGGGTAGTCAAGTGTTATTAAGCGGTCCTTCCAACTAAATAAACTAAGTTTCACTTTAAATTTGCACTGGTTCATACATTTTCTTTTTCAACACCTGTAATGCAATAGGCAAGCACTTCCCAGCATTTACGGCGCGTCTGTGTCTATTTTTACCACATCAGTCTTATCTTGAAACCTGTCTACGATGCTGGTTTATTAAGTTATTCAAGATTATAAGAAATTAGTAAAAGGCTGCCGCAAGGGGGGGCAACCGGAGCACATTGCCCCAGACCCCCACTCGCCTCGTGGCACCCCTGAACTGGTGTAGGACCAAAAAAAAATAATGTTATGACACTCTCGAACTTTATTTCCATGATTTGCGCGTGCGATATTAGTGGGACTAGCGCATACCACTTCTAAAATTATAGTTGGCATTTTAATATAGAAACTACCGGAAACTTCTTCAAAATTAAGGTTTTATAAGGCATTACAATTTTAATTCTGTTCGCAGTTTAATAACTTTTTTAGAGAGTTTTAGAGTTACAAATACGCTATCGACCACCATATAACTTCTACTAACCTACTTCAAAGTTAATGTTCTTGTATTATGAATGAGCCAACAGAACTGATGAGCGAAATAACATATTTCCACTTCTAACCTTTTATTCGACATAATTCGTGAATTATTAAATAACTACCTATTTCGTGTAAAATATTGCGCAATCTTCAATTTTAAACTGTTGTACTAATACTTCATTTGTACTCGGGGAGCGTTTTAAAGATGTTCTTTTACAGTAATATAAAAAAGTAGTAGTAATTCTACAGCACTATAAACAAATAAAACTATTGTTAGTATAAAAGGGTAAAAATAAAACGTGTAGCCTATTCCATTAGACTCATTCCTGCAATGCACTTTTAAATTTAATCGAAAATAAAATCTTTGATTATTTAATTTGTATGTTTACGGCTCTCAAGATGAATCGTCTAAAGACAAACAGCCGCCGGCGCCGCATTAACGGCTGTTGAGTAGGAACGCGACTAATTGTTATGACAGACTGGAGGATTACCTCTGCCCCAGTGGTGGGCGGCGCTCTGTATGATCGCGGCGACCGACATCATCGGCTTCTCCTTCTTGATCATGTTTACGTCACTCGCCGCGGATCACATAGCCTATCGCACTGACCCAGTAACCGGCGCCCACTGACACACTTACACCGGCGGCCGACGGCGACCGACTGACACCGAGCGCGACCGAGGTTTGCCGAGCGCGAGCGAACATCGGCGTGACCTTCCACAGTCGCGCACCGCCACCGCCACCGCCTCCGCCGTCGGCCATCGATTGACACAATACTGTGTCCGTCTGCATTTCAAGTGCGAGGTCGTCGCTTGGGAGATTGGGGAGGAAGATATCCCGCACACAAATTTGAGAAAAATCCCCGACGTGGTGGGGGAAAAACTCGACAACTGGCAAAAATTAGCATTATCCACTCTTGAACTTTCTGCTCCCACCATACAGGGCTCTCACATACAACTAACGTTAGCACATGGGGTGCCAAGCGCCCCATGGCACAGCTAGTTGCTCCCTAGCAGCACCACAGATCGAGGGTGTTGCCCCTCGAGTATCCTGGTGGTACTCCAAAGCACTGCGGTGCCTCGAGTGTACTGGTGGTACTCCAAAGCACTGCGGTGCCTCGAGTGTACTGGTGGTACTCCAAAGCACTGCGGTGCCTCGAGTGTACTGGTGGTACTCCAAAGCACTGCGGTGCCGCGAGTGTACTGGTGGTACTCCAAAGCACTGCGGTGCCTCGAGTATCCTGGTGGTACTCCAAAGCACTGCGGTGCCTCGAGTGTACTGGTGGTACTCCAAAGCACTGCGGTGCCTCGAGTGTACTGGTGGTACTCCAAAGCACTGCGGTGCCTCGGGTGTACTGGTGGTACTCCAAAGCACTGCGGTGCCTCGAGTGTACTGGTGGTACTCCAAAGCACTGCGGTGCCTCGAGTGTACTGGTGGTACTCCAAAGCACTGCGGTGCCTCGAGTATCCTGGTGGTACTCCAAAGCACTGCGGTGCCTCGAGTGTACTGGTGGTACTCCAAAGCACTGCGGTGCCTCGAGTGTACTGGTGGTACTCCAAAGCACTGCGGTGCCTCGAGTGTACTGGCAATCCCCTGAGAACCACAATGCCCTAAACCCATGGCGCTGCCCTAGAACACGTCAATTCCATTCAGGTGATAGGATACTCGCAAGGGGCATCGCAATACTCTGCGTATGACTAAGACACTCAAGGATTGTCGGCTTTCTCGGGCTCTACCAAGAGAGGTACCAAGGCTCTAAGAATTCTCATGAGATTTTATGGTACTCTAGAGTATCAACAAGGTACTCTAGAGTATCAACACGGTACTCTAGAGTATCAACACGGTACTCTAGTGTATCAACACGGTACTCTAGTGTATCGACACGGTACTCTAGAGTATCAACAAGGTACTCTAGAGTATCAACACGGTACTCTAGTGTATCAACACGGTACTCTAGTGTATCAACACGGTACTCTAGAGTATCAACAAGGTACTCTAGAGTATCAACGCGGTACTCTAGAGTATCAACGCGGTACTCTAGAGTATCAACGCGGTACTCTAGAGTATCAACGTGGTACTCTAGAGTATCAACCCGGTACTCTAGAGTATCAACGCGGTACTCTAGAGTATCAACCCGGTACTCTAGAGTATCAACCCGGTACTCTAGAGTATCAACACGGTACTCTAGAGTATCGACACGGTACTCTAGAGTATCAACACGGTACTCTAGAGTATCAACACGGTACTCTAGAGTATCAACACGGTACTCTAGAGTATCAACACGGTACTCTAGAGTATCAACACGGTACTCTAGTGTATCAACACGGTACTCTAGTGTATCAACACGGTACTCTAGAGTATCAACAGTATACCGAAAGGCGCATCACAGCCCTTTGTGTCACCCAAGGTACTTATGGGGTCTTGAGGCGCTCAGGGGTTCCATCGGACACTTGTTCCAGTCGTCGGTGCTCTGGAACAACCTGATGATTCCATGAGTCATGATGCGATTCATGGGGACCACCATAACTCAAGGGGCACTACCGAGATACTCATGGCGATGTTTGGTGCTGTATGCGTGCTAATAGGACACCACGCAACTTTGACGCTCAGCTGGGAACTTTGGAATTGCTGCATTCATATAATTGTATTCCCTATATAAAGAATATTATTTATTAAAAGTGCTACCTTAACCTTATAAACCAGAAAACTTTAATGACAGTTTAAACATTAAATACCGGACATAAAAAGTATTTGTCGACAACAAATAAGGGTTTAACCATAAATCGCTTTCCTGAAAATATGGAAGTGATTCTGGCTTATAAATTACAGTAGTTCTGAGGAGGGGGAGGAATTAATCATTGTATAATTATTAATACTTAGCAGCCAGTATAACATGAAATTGATGGAAAAAGTTTATCAACTATCAAAAATTATATCCTTCAAATAATGTTGTACAGAAAATGGGGGTGTAAAGCAGACAGTCAAACCAGGACATTCTTTCCTGATCTAACTTGACTGATTTATATAGTAAACATCAGGTGTGGTGGGGGGGGGGGGGTTGCGATTATATTTGCTCAGTCAGGTTTTTTTTGGAAAGCATGTAAAAGTTGGCAAATGTTGTGATTGATTGAAGTTTTAATTCTAATAAACAAAGAATCCAACCCCACAAAATCTCACTACTCTCTATCAGTGCATTCGTCATACAAAGATGTTTTAATTTAGCCGTAAGTCAATTTGAAGATTTGTAAAGCTTATTTGTCAAAAGAATTTCAAAACTAATTAAATTTAAAACTGTTGCGTTACAACTTGTTAAGTTAACTTGTTATGTGTCAGCAGAGGTGATGGAATATTGGAAGGTTTGGACAGTTATGACGGTAGGGTGATTGCTGGGGGGGGTCATAAAATATACATAACCGATCCTGATGGTGTAATATTTTATTTTGGTTTACAATACATACGCCTTAATAGTCAGGTTTCTTTTCTAATGCTGACGACAATTAATTATAAAACAATCTTTATTTGGAAACCTTTAACCCTTCCCGGGCTAAATTAAATGCGGGGCTGGGGTGTAATTTGTTCAAGCCAAAGTTCAGGATATAAAGTTGTTGCGTTATTAACTCGTTCAAAATAATTTATATGTTATAAAAAAGGTGTTTCTAGTGCTGAAATAATTTTTTTACACATGTTAGAAAGAAAATAAAATTCGAGAAGACTGCTATATCCGTCTTTGGCCCGCAAAAAAACTTAGGTGGACGTATATATCCGTCCGCCGCCCGGAATATAATAAATCAAGAAATACGAATACTGCCGATAATCTTGAATATTTTTGCGGGCGGAGGACGGATATTTCCGACAATCTAAGTCGTTTTGTTGTTTTATTTGCTTCCTGAAAAAACCTAACTGCAAAAACTAAATTATCCGTTCATAAGGCAATATGATCTTTACTATCGTAATGTATACGACTTATAATATTTTGTATTCTAGGACAGATATATCTGTCTATCCCGGAAAAGACAATTTACAAGACGGATAATTTATCCGTTTTCAGCCCGGAACAGAAATGAAGTGCGACGGATATATATCCGTCCATAGCCCGGAGAAGGATTAACATTTTGAAACTACAAATCAATACAAATACAAATCTAAACTTTAAACTTACTTTCTTTAAATTTGTGGGTTAACAGAATCCAGGCAGAGTGCAGGGCTAACTAACTGATAGTTAGCTCTGGGCAGAGTCAGCATTTCTACTGAAAGAAGCAATGTGTACCATAGTATTGCTTTGATGTGTGCATTTTGGAAGGTGACCCAGTATTTAACACAACACAAAATTCCATGTAATTATACAAAAATAGATCAACATATAATTCTCAAATAGGTTGTAAAAAAGGTTGTCAATAATATAATGTGTTGTTTTGAGATGTTTAGTTTTTTGTTTTAATCTTCCCCATCTCCAATTTTTCTGGTATAAGTCCAACATCTGCTTTAATGTAGGCTAAGTTCCAGCTTTTCTTTAAAACACAACAAATATTTTATGTGAATAAACTTAAAAATTTATTTTTGGTTTCATTTATATGCTTTTAAAGTCTTATGTACTTACTTTATGTATTTACAGTACCATGCTTCTTATATGGACAGTAGAAAGCAAAGTCTAGTTAACTGATTTATTTATAATTTCAAAACTAACTGATGCTATGAATAAAGGTGCAGTGGACAGGTGCATGTGGTACAAGCGATGGTATTTGAAAGGGACATTCGTGCCCCCATTAAAAGTGAAAGTGGACAGTTGATGTCCGACTGGTTCCTGTCCGTGTGACTGCATCCGGTCACATCAAGAACAAACATACTATGCACCAAGTCATTCAATTAAATATACCGTAATTCAATCCTCCAAACGAGTTCGCACGCAGCACGCTGGCGTGTGGGCAGTGAATTTCCGCATAACAAACTTTAAAAACTCAAAATCGGTGTAAAAACGTAGGTACATTTATTCAAATTTTTATTGAAATCTGGACACATTGATTTTTTGGCTGTTCTGATACTCCTGGTTTCATTAACCTGCAATGCTGGGAATACAATTTTGCTCAATAGAACGTTAGGAGAATGTCCAGTCAGGCTTGAAAGTTGGCGTGAGATTGCTGGGGATGATAAAAGTACACCAACAAATGAATAAACAGGGTTTTCTAATATAAAACCTCTATAAAACAACATTACTGTACCTAGTGTATTTGGTCGATGCACATTTTCTTTAACAACTCGGTAAATATTTATACTAGAATGACGAGAGAGGGCTTAAAATTTTCACCACACTAATTCCCATCTTTTTATATTCATTAATTTTAAATCCGTGGCTTTTCTGACCCTTTTGGGGCCCAAAAAGTCTAAATTTGAAAGATTAATCCCCAAAAAAGGGAGTTAGGGTTTTCCGATTGTTTTGCCCAACGAACTTGTCCAACTGATTATAGAAAGGAACGCCCCTACCAACTCTGAAGTAAATCGAAAATAAAATTTGACCGCTAGAGTGCAAACACATATATATAGATATATAATTTTGAACGACCCCCCAAAACGTGTTCAGGGGGTCCGTTAGGAACTTCTGTTGGTCCCGGGCTTTAGTTTCACCTAAAGTGCAGGTCATGCTAATAGTTCACTTTCCTTAGAAAATTCGCTAATGAATCATACCAAAGCAATATATATCCAAATACCCCCGTAGCAGCAAACCTGCGTACTCAGCGAATTTCCAATGAATATATATTTATCTTAATACCACATAAAGCCACATACCAAGTTTCATCAATATACATTCATAAATAAACGATTTATGACATTTTAATTATTCTCCATAAGAATAACATGGCGGCTGAGTATGCAGGTTTGCTGAAGCAAGGAACACAAAAAAAGGGGTTTTATACAAATATCAATATAACTCATGTAGGTAAAGCCATATACCAAATTTCATTAATTTATTTTCATAATGAAGGGAGATAACACGTTACTTATTCTCCATAAGAATAACATGGGGCTGAGTACGCAGGTTTGCTGCTACGGGAGCCATTGGTACAAAATTTTTTTTGAGCAAACCACAACCAGATGAAGTCGTATACTAAGTTTCGTCAGTATACGTTCATAAATAAGCGAGATATAAAATTTTTATTTTCTTCCATAAGAATAACATTAGACAACGTACTGTGTTTAGCACTTTCAATATCTCGGTAACCAATTGCCGTAGAGAAATGATCTAAATACCAAATTGTGTGATTTTTAAGCTGAATCCAATGGTAAAAACTAAAATTTGACTATTTCCAAAATTATATGTAAAAAATTCGAAAAACCCATTTTTGGGGTACAAAACCCCCCCAAAATAACCCTTCGGATAGAGCGATCTGGCTGATTTTCGAACTTAAAGTTATAAATGTTGCTTTACACGTTTATACCAAATTTCATCAAAATCGGATAATTTTTACGAGAGTTATCGTGCTCACGGACATATATATATATATATATATATATATATATATAGGCTATATATATATATACAGTTTCGAACGAATGGTGTTTTTGGGGTCTGGGGACCTCAAAACAAAAAGTTATCATGGTCCCGGGCCTAGGTCTTACCATGCCGACTACGGTAATAGCTTCTTCCCTATAGGGGAAATTCGCTAAAACAATATTACATGTAATGATTTCCAAGCTCTTGCTGTAATATAAAACCAGTGAAACCAAAATTATTAAGTAACTTTAACTTCTTCTAAAAAGTTTTATAAAATACTATATCTTACTCAGCAATGGCTTACGGTACAATTAATGATTTACATTAAAAATAGAGTAACAAGTTACAATGATAAGGACAGGCAGCTTACAATGATTAGATTACACTAATACAAATCTTTTATCTTGGGATTGGAATTAGGTCATAAGAATTGTCGTTTAGAGAGAATCATAAATTGATTGCTTTTTCAAAGTAGACTAAGAAATTTAATAGGCATAAACTATTTTAAAATAGGTACTCCCCTGAAGCAGCAAACCTGCGTATTCAGCAAAATTAAAAATGTAGCTTTGTGCTAGCTACACCTAACCACAACATGACACAGGACTTTAATGATCTCTTTGGCATATTCATGCATAGACAGGTCATAATCAGCATACATCATGCAATTAGTAATTCTTAATTGTATGCAATATCACAGTTTTGACTAGTTAGTATATATCAGACAGAATACTTGGCAATGTGCTAGAGAGGACTTGGCAATCACCAAAGAATAATCAGTACCGGTAAACAATTATAAAAATAAAAATAAAAAACCGGGTTAAACCCTCATATGTTGTAGACAATCCCAAGTTTGTCATACCATAGATTAAACATACTCCTTGTGGTATTCTTAATCTATGGTAATACCCTATCCTGGCATTCAACAAATCAAACAGGGCCTAATACAAAATGAACATTTTAAAATCTCATCAACCAGATTTGTTTCCATACTACACAGGATGGTTTCTACAAATGTTAAAACCACTTTTAAGAGCCAAGCTACAATATAGAAATCTCAATTCGACCCGCGGATGCGAACCATGCAACAAACTGTGTTGTGGTAAGTAAGTCAGACAGCTTTCGATGCGTCAGAGCCGTCAGTGTCCGTACACCAGGGGACAGTAGTGGCGGCCAGCAGTACTAACCACCTGAGTGCAAGGAAATTCTTAAAATTCTGAAAGGCAAATCTACGTAAAAATACTAATTTGACACATCAAACGTAAAATCCGCCCAGCCGTTATTGAGTTATGACTGTGAAGAAAATACCCCTAGCGAATTAATATATACACGGTATGATTATTAGTTACTGTACGCATTTTATAATTGTGAAAACGCCAATTTATCGTTCACACTTTTATTTGGTTAATGATTTCCCTGATTTTCCCTAAAAAAAGTTGACTTTCCCTGATTTTATCTAACTAAAATAGTTAATTTTCCCTCACTCGCGACTCAGAATGAGCAGTTTTTTCTAATTGCTTTTGATTTTTGCACAATTTGATTTCACATTTACAATTAAAAACAAAATTTGTGTTTCTTGGCTAGTATAAAATATTAAGCATTTTCCCTGACATTTTGTGATTTCTAACTTTTTCCCTGACCTTTTTCAAATTCCATGACTTTCCTTGACTCTCCCTGACTTTCCAGAAAGTGTGAACCATGCAATTTGTACAGCGTACCACAGGAATTAATTTAGGTTAGCTTAGATTATGATCATAAATAAACACAAATTATTTTAGGGAACGGAACAGGCAGAACTAAAGTCATACAAATATAATAAAATATGTTATCGCCCACCAGCCACCACATGTTAAATGTCCCTATATCCAGGTAAGAGGTAAGTAATGAGCTTTACTGCAGACCAGGGAAGTAATGACACGTAGCGTTACGGTTACACTCCAAGCAGAACTCAAATCAGCCGTTCCAATAGCATCAATTTTAGCGAATTTCCCCTATAGAGAAGAAGCTATTACCATAGTCGGCATGGTAAGACCTAGGCCCGGGGCCATGATAACTTTTCGTTTTGAGGTCCCCAGACCCCAAAAACACCATTCGTTCGAAACTGTGTATGTGTATATATATATATATATATATATATATATATATATATATATATATATATATATATATATGTGTCTGTGGGTGCGATAACTCTCATAAAAAAGGTCCGATTTTGATGAAATTTGGTACAAACGTATAAAGCAGCATTTATGACTTTAAGAAAACCAGACAGATCAACCTATCCGAAGGGGTATTTTGGGGGAGTTTTTACCCCAAAAATGGGTTTTTCGAGTGTTTTACATATAACTTTTGAGAAAGTAAAATTTTATTTTTTTCCCATTGAAATCAACTTAAAAAGACGCACAATTTGGTGTTTTAATCATTGCAATTGGTTACTGAGATATTGAAAGTGCTAAACACAGAACGCTGTCTAATGTTATTCTTATGGAGAAAAAGAAAAATTGTATATCTCGCTTATTTATCAACTTATCCTGACGAAACTTGGTATATTGCTTCATTTCATTGTGGTCTATTGGTATTAGCACAAAAACCCATTTTTTAGCCGATAGTTCCCATAGCAGCAAACCTGCATACTCAGCCCCATGTTATTCTTATGGAGAATAAGTAACGTGTTATTTTCTTTAGTTATGAACATAAACTAATAGAACTTGGTATGTGGCTTTACCTAGTTGAGTTATATTGATATTTGTATAAAACCCACTTTTAGTGTTCCTTATTTCAGCAAACCTACATACTCAGCCACCATGTTATTCTTATAGAGAAAAATTAAAATGTCATAAATCGTTTATTTATGAATGTATATTGATGAAACTTGTATGTGGCTTTATGTGGTATTAAGATAAATTTATATGCATTGGAAATTCGCTGAGTATGCAGGTTCGCTGCTACGGGTGTATTTGTGTTTATAACAATCAAAGTTCTCACAACATACAATTATTGTTTTTTTTTTCTGATAGAACCTTAACATGCAGTACCAATTCCTATACTAAGCCTACTATTTTTTTTAGGTTTAAGTTGCCTACGTTTTGGAGTGGGGGGTGATAAGATAGTGTGTGCGCCTAGAGTAATAAGAGCCAAAACGCCTTCTGGCATTTAAAACACTCGAGCTTTCAAGCATCGCCCTCATGCTGTAATGACGCTCTTACTAGGCCTACCCCATATGTGGAAATAGCTAATAACAATAAACTAGGACTAACATAGCCTAACCGCACAAGTGTGCTGTAAAAGGTTGTAGGCCTACTCTACATCATACGGAAATACTAGCCTACTTTAGTTTAACCCTAAAGTTAAGTGCATCATATGCTGATACATCAGCAGTCCCGCTGAATGTAAATATGGTCAAGCATTGACATATTGGCAAGTAGTAACAAAAGAAAAGTTATCATAGCAACAAATTGCATATCCTGGTATTTAAAACTAACATCATACCGGTAACATTGGAGTCGATTGTGAAACTATTCGATTAAAATTGTGTTTACCTTTGTACTACCACATCACATGATCGTGATACTAGCTTTCAATTAGACAAGGAACATAACTTGTCGTGTAGGCCTATTGATGAAATACACGATAAAATATTCGTCCAATTAAAAGCTTGCCATGACTACAACACTTTTGCAACAATCTGTGAACGGTAGTAACTCCAAGCTGCGCTATGCGCAACTGAACTGCATTTCGAGGTTTGGGGGCCTTGTGCCTTATAAAAGTTAAAATTTATTATTTCAGGGCTTTGCGAGTATTATAGATCTTGTTTTTTGTAATGGTTACTATAAGGTTTAGCAATAACAGAGCTTACTGGAGATAAGTTTTACTTTACTACAGTACCTAGGTATGTTAATTGTTTATGGAGTTACCCAAACTGCACAAAAGGGAAGAAAAGCCTACAATGGCTGACTTACCGGTACAGCACCAATTGTTACCCGCGGTTCAAGACCTCGAGACTTAGTAATGGGAGATTACTAAATCTACCCTGCCTACATTATTACAAATTCCAGATCCTAACCTGGCACTATCTTTCACCTAACCTGACACCTGATTGGACAATACCATCTTCAGCTGCATTTCTGTAGTTGTTGACAGGAACAATGACATTTGGTCCATGGGACAGACTGCGGAGGGAGCAGGCGCTCAAAGGGTTAACTGCAGTTACATATTGGGTGCAGCAAACAATTAAAATGGTCACGGGTGACCATCCCGCACCAAAAGTGTTAATTAGCTTTTGTCTGAAAATTGATTGGTTAAACTGATCACTATATTGGCCCTCGTTTTCTCCCATACAGAATTGCCTAGGTAGTTGAGTCCAATAAGTTACAGCCTAAAAGCATTATTATTAGAGTAGGTATTTTTGAGTACCGTGTATGGTTTGCTGAACAATGATTATATAGGACTAATTTACCAAAGTTTAATATTTTATTAATTACCTTCAATAAGATCAAGAATACTAGGCCCTAATCAGTACGTTAAGGCATTGGCCTTTAAGATTTACTAGACCAACTTACCATCCCTAACCTAAAATACACAATATGAGCAAGATACATACCTCGATCAGATGCGTCCATTTCCATTGAGGATTTAGAGAATATCAACACAATGATAAGGAATCACAACAAAATTAGTATTTAATCACACAACGATCACTTTAATCAATCAGCAATTTGGCCCACTTTCTATTCAAGAGAAAACATGGCCGAGCAGTAACACAACCATTATTCAAGGTCGATGAACTGGGGCAAAAGTAAAGTTTCAGGCTACAATAACAAAAAGAGATTATCTTGTAAAACTGTTATAGTTCCAGATAACAACTTTCAAATTACAGGTGCCAATTTTACACATTAACAAATAAATTATTAAAATCCTAAAAATCTGAAATACAAATACACTGACCTAACAACATCAACATGGTACAGTCCCGAGCCAGCAGAAGACAATATAGAACATAGAATATAGAATATCGTAATCGAATTTCATAACATATAACAAAGTAATACATACTCAATGTAGGATTATGTATATATAAAAGTAATCCATGTTGATTGCAATTCATATTGCTTGAATTACCAATGTTTTCATTATTGTACTTAATAAGCAATACAAATAAAAAAATAAATAACAACTGAAATTAATTGAAGTTGGGCGTCACACAACCAAACAGTGGGTGGGGATTGAGCATAGACTATCGAATCAAAAATCTGTTTTTAAAATTTGTATGGATTTTTTGGAGGAGAGGAGGAAAATGCATTTGAGAACACAGGTGGCTACCCTGTGTGTGTGTGGGACTCCTAGAATAAAAAACATACTACCCACTAAAAACTCCCGACCACACTTTAGGACTCTAACCTGGGATTTTTGGCATATTACCTCAGGCTAGGCCTAAATTTGGCTTAAGCCCGCAGGGATCGCTTCATTTCCAGCCGCTTCACCGGTCTAGATCAGTCTATTTTCCTAGTCTATGTATAATTTGACGAAATCTATCCGACCTAGGTCGGTCAGCGATGGAGAAATCAAGTATTCAAGTAAGTAAGTAGGCAACAACGACAGGGGATCAGTAATGAGCTATATCTATAATCTGCAGTCATTAAAAAGCGTGCTTTTGTGAAAGCCAATTTTTACCCCGTTATGTTGGCAGTACTTCTGGTGGGACGGTGTAAAAATCTCCCATTTGATTCAAAGTAAAGACTGTGCTATCAAAGTAATTTAATGTTAAATATCTTGTCATATTAAACTTAACTTTACACTCTTGAGATATATTTGAGATGAAATTTGTTTATCTCAAAGCAAAGTTATTATTTGAGTTAAATTAAAACACTCTTGCAATGCGTGGCTTTGGAAACAGTGTTGTAAACAACCTGCCATATACGTAGAATGGCAGCGTCCCACCAACAAGTTGACACTACAACAGAACATAATACGAAATACGACAGCACACTTTTTGGAGGTTTTTTGTCAGAGAGTAGTGCATGATTCCAATATTATATTTTAACTCATTGGCAATCAGTGATCAGTCCCAGTTGTCCTCGCACTCCATCATCACCTTCTGTGACCTGAGCAAGGCTTTTGATTGCATAGACCATGACATACTGCTGGGAAAGCTACAATTTTATGGTGTGAGAGTCCAAGAGTTAAAATTGTTGAAGTCCTTCCTAGAAAACAGAAGGCAGTTTGTTAGTACTACAAGGGCAATACTACAAGGGCAATACTACAAAGGGGCTAGATCCTGGCAACACACTAGTGATGACCACCGGCTATGTGAAGCACGCATCCAACCCTACAACACATCAGGAACTATCCCTGAAACCGAATATAAAGGCGGTCCCACACTTCTCACAACACGCCCGAACATTCAGACGAACTCCGAATGTTCGGAGTATTCGCGAGGAGTGGGGATCTGCACGAACTTTTGAATACATACGAGAACATACAGGACGGGAGAATGTTTGGCCGAATGTTCAGGCCTGTTCGCGATAAGTGTGGGACCGCCTGGAGAGAACATTGCAGCGAATTAATAGCGCTTCCTTTCTCTACAGATCATGGCTATAATACTCTATGGTGTTATGAGATGTATTGTTCGCGTGTTATATTCTGTGTTATCATCTGTGTTGTTTTGAATTTTGGTGGTTGGTGAAGGGGAAGGGGACGAAGCGGTATATTTTCGTAAAACAACCTGTAATAATATTATTATTTGGGACTAGCCTATCGGACCAACCCCAAATGTAATATTCTAGAGGAGTTTAAATTGTTTTGATTTTATGGCGTAATAGCCTGGTGATTACAAATTATTGTGTCATAAATTGCAGCTTAATGTAGGAGATTTTACTATACGATTCTTAATTTTGGTTGGGTCTAATAACAGACAGGTAAATTGGTTTTACAAATTAATTTAAAGTTAAGATGCGTTGTCGTTATCATTAGATGAGGTTAGAATTTACAGAAAATGTTATATTTTTCTCACCTGAAGTCTGGACTCCTCTAATGTTAACCTTCCCCATAGTATGGAATCCCATAGCCTCAACCCCCCCTCCCCATCCCTCTTAAGGGATTTAAAAGAAACCGTCCTATAACTTGAAAATTTGGGGCTGCAGTTTCATAACTGTCCTGCAAAACAATCAAATTAATATATCAAACTGTCGTAATCGATAAATAGGTAGTAAATATTGACCTAGCATAAACAAACCTTGGGGCAAAACGAAAGCCAATCTGATATTGCTCGTCAGCTAATTTTCGTAGTAGTTTCACGTATAATGAAGTCTTAATTGATTACATTGATGCTAAAAAAAAGTAAATCACGGTTAGAATGTTTACTAGTGCCGTATACCAAATTTAGAGTTCTCAAAAAAGTGTTCTTAAAGGCATTTACACTTTTGTCAGCATCATGTTTGTTGGTTGTCTTCCTACAAAAAAGTTCACTGAATTTTCTCCACGTATTTTCCTCTTCATTTCGTCTTGACATACCGATGTCTCATTTGGAATTTTTGTACATTTGTATTAGATCGTTCGTCTGACAATTTTCTTTTCTTTTATTAAAATGTAATCAAAATACAAACATAAACATAACATTGATCCCCCAGTAGCAGCAAACCTGCATACTCAGCGAATTTCCAATGAATATATATGTATCTTAATACCACATAAAGCCACATACCAAGTTTCATCAATATACATTCATAAATAAACGATTTATGACATTTTAATTATTCTCCATAAGAATAACATGGCGGCTGAGTATGCAGGTTTGCTGAAGGAAGGAAAACAAAAAATGGGGTTTTATACAAATATCAATATAACTCATTTAGGTAAAGCCACATACCAAATTTCATTAATTTATTTTCATAAGTTTAATTAAGGGAGATAACACGTTACTTATTCTCCATAAGAATAACATGGGGCTGAGTACGCAGGTTTGCTGCTACGGGAGCCTTTGGCAAAAAATTGTTTTTTTGAGCAAATATCAATGGTTCACAACCAGATGAAGCCGTATACCAAGTTTTTTCAGTATACGTTCATAAATAAGCGAGATATAAAATTTTTCTTTTCCTCCATAAGAAAACATTAGACAACGTACTGTGTTTAGCACTTTCAATATCTCGGTAACCAATTGACGTAGAGAAATGATCAAAATACCAAATTGTGTGTTTTTTTTAAGCTGAATCCAATGGTAAAAACTATAATTTGACTATTTCCAAAATTATATGTAACAAATTCAAAAAACCCATTTTTGGGGTACAAAACCCCCCCAAAATACCCATTCGGATAAAGCGATCTGGCTGGTTTTCGAACTTAGTCATAAATGTTGCTTTACACGTTTATACCAAATTTCATCAAAATCGGATAATTTTTACGAGAGTTATCGTGCTCACGGACACACATATATATATATATATATATATATACACACAGTTTCGAACGAATGGTGTTTTTGGGGTCTGGGGACCTCAAAACGAAAAGTTATCATGGTCCCGGGCCTAGGTCTTACCATGCTGACTACGGTAATAGCTTCTTCCCTATAGGGGAAATTCGCTAATAATCATATAGGACTAATTATATAAATATTGTATTTTGGATTTATTGGATAATTTATTTCGATAGTTTCTATTATCGATAACCTATATCGATTACAATAGTTTGATTGTTTTACAGGACAGTTACGAAACTGCAGCCTTTGTGGTCTTTATTTTAAACTTCCTCAGTTATCTGAACGCCTTGAGCAAACAAATATTCGGATTAATGAGGTTTGCCTGTTGATTTGTTGATAGAGGAATCTGAAGCTTTGGCCAACTTTGAATCTTAGAATCATTTACATAGCCTACAGTTCTTTGCCTTTTATAATGTATTTGTCACTTTAAAGTAATTTTACTATAGCCTAATAGGGGTTAGATCAGTGAAGACTGACTTCAAACTAGTGGAAACCTTTTTATTCATATTGGATACCGGTATTGCCCCTGAACTGGTAAGACTTAATTTAATATTTGGTTTTATTTACCTTTTTTGTCTCCAGTTCTAATTTATCTTATTTCTACGACCAGGTTACGACTCGTGGTACTTTGGTATTATACGGATGCCACCCTTATGCAGCGCGCTGCGGCAGTTATGTTAAGATGGGTTATCATAAAAATGATTGTAGGACTTTCCTTGTTTTGTTACGAATCGAATGATACCTGATGAGTCATACTTCCGCCCGCCAAACCCCCTCCAAATAGGCCAAGGTCAGGTCGTTGACCGGAGCGCGCGCATCACCTGTCACCGCCTGTATCTGGGTCAGTGTCATGAGTGATTTATTGCCGTGCACTACGTTACATTTGTTTTCATACGGAGTGACGTTCTTTTGGTGTGGGATTTACCTCGAAATGAAGAGGAAACCGTACGTATTTTTATGATAACCCATCCTAACATAACTGCCGCAGCGCGTTGTTTATTTGTCGGAGTACCTGTGGCGATCGGGTCTGGCTGCTAGCGGCGGCGACGCATTCAACACGATCCTAGCGGACATCGCTGTCTTTTGGGAGGCACAACACAAAGACCGCTCATCAGAATGATGTAACATTTGTACAGTAAGTCAATAAAAGTACGTTTTTTCGAATTATGTAGTTATCCTTTGGATCCGGTAAAAATTTAACCTCCAAAAATAGTGGCATCCGTATAATACCAAAGTACCCGACTCGTTTTGTGCCATGTTCATGTAGTTGGGTCGGTGTCGAAAATTAAGCTGCCATGATGCCGTCATCGACAAAAGGTAAATAAAACCACAATATTATTTAGTGGAAACTGTTATCACTAGGATAACTTATGTTGTTATCTCTGATTAACTATTCCAACCCTACCACTCCACTGATATTCCCAACTTGTACAGCATGCAACGATGCAACATATGCAGCATGCAACTTGTACAGCATCAACCCAACCTGATCCAAAAGATATTTTTAATTTTATTACTGGGAACCTTAACTAAAAATTAAGTACCTAGTTTGAGTAGGCCACTATATTGTTGATTCCAGTATAAAAGTCTTTAGGGTCTAAAAGGCCTCATTAGAAAATTTGCTAATTATATAGTTTGATGTAGGCCCTATTATTGTTTGATGTAATCAATGGTTGATGGACACTTATCATTCAATACCCATAAGGCTCACACACTTCAACGTTTAAGTATTATCACTTACTTTGGATTCTTGGAAAATCAATGTTTTTTTTAGGAAAGTACCCAGTCCAGCGCTCGCTAGAATCCTCATTTAGCTACCTGGCTACCTTTATATGTCAGTCAGCATAGTAGATGCCTTATTATAAGTTAGTTAAGAGAAGATATTCTAATCTGGCTCCTAACTTACTAGATATCTCCACATAATCATTATATAAAGTTCAAACAAGTAGCCTACTGACAATTATAATATTATTATTAATATATCAAATTAATTATAATATTTTTGCAGATTTTTAGAATGAAGAATGATAGTGACTTTTTAGTGAAATCCCCACCATCACCAAAATTTGCTAAAACAGCACGAGAATGGATCCTAGCCTCTGCGCTGTATGATGGCATCGAAGATGAAGACATTAGGTAGGCCTACCTATTATTAGTGAATTTCCTATGGAAAGTGAACTATTAGCATGACCCGCACGGTGAAACTCAAGTCCGGGACCACCGTAGAAGTTCCTAACGTGACCCCCTGAACACGTTTTGGGGGCTCGTTCAAAATTATATATATATATATGTGTGTGTGTGTGTGTGTGTGTGTGTGTGTGTGTATGCACTCTAGCGGTCACATGTTTTGTCTGATTTTCTTCAAATTTGGTAGGGACGTTCCTTTCTATAATCAGTTGAAGAAGTTCGTTGGGCAAAAGAATCGGGAAACACTAAACCCCTTTTTTGGGGATTAATCTTTAAAATTTTGAGTTTTTGGGCCAAAAAAGGGTCAGAAAAGTCCCGGGTGTAACATTTATGCATGTAAAAAGTTGGGAATTAGTGAGGCAAAAGTTTTAAGCCCTCTCTCGTCATTCTAGCATAAATATTTACTGAGTTATTAAAGAAAACCTATAGAGTCAGGGAGTTCAGGTAAAAAGATTCCAAAACAGGGAATTTGGCGAGATATTGTTCAGTACAATACCCTATTTTGTTTTCAAAGACTACCACTGTTGGCTACATCAGGCTGTGACGGTACAGGTTTCTCTGTGTAAGTACAAACTTTAAGCCAGCCATGAGTCCATGACCTCAACAATCTTGTCAATGTTGGTAGCAATAAACTGTCAGTTGATATTTCAATAAACTCTGCTACCTTAAAAAACTAAGTAGCCTACTTCAAAATTTGTTTTCTGGCGAACTGGGTTTGTTCCTGCAACGGTCTAGGAGAACACTGCAGCCAACATGTTAACATTAAGTAGGCCTAGTTGACTATAATATTCTCACCATCTGCAGTTGGGACATACAATAAGCGAGCTTGTTACTGAACTTGTACCGAGTACACACAACCAACCTCCTGATAGTTTGGATTGGAGCATTGAACTCCAGTTGCCATAGAGCTTGTAAATAGTGATGTTAACTCACACCGTTTGCCACGCAAGTTCTGTAAGAAGGTTGCTTATCCATCAGTCCAACTTTGGTATTATTTTTGTAATTTAAACTCGTTCATATTAGGTTTCTTCTTTTTCCAGGCAGATTGAGATGTTGGTTTCGGAAAGGGGAGCAAACCCTAATGTTTTACTGCCCGAGTATGGGATTTCCCCTTTCCACTTGGTGGTTGCCAACGAGAGCACAAGGTTCGCTGTTCAAGCCACCGATCTGTGTTTGCAACATGGCGCTGACCCTAATGTCAGGTGGGTATGTTTGGTTTAATTTCATGTTTGGCAGCCCCTACCTAAACAAAGTTTACTAAAGTGAAGAATTACTAAGCTCTGCTCTCTCCCTATAAGTGAAAAAGTAGGGGTGTGTGAGTACTCGAAACTTTGAGATTTTGGCTGAGTATTTTAACACTAGAAACTCGACTCGAAGTTTTGAAAAATACTTGAAAGTTCGAGCGAGTATTTTCCGCCGATTTCCAGATGATCGCTAACGATTTCGACTGGCCAAAACCTTAGTAACGGCCGCAATAGGCGATCGCATCACGTAAAATTGCCCGAAAATGACGATTGCGACCAGCCAAAACGCGTATTAACGGCCGCAAAAGGCGATTGCATGTCGTAAAATCGGCCGTAAATGACATGGAAAACATAATATCAGCAAAAGTGGCGACCCGGCCATTTAATATCCACCGTAACTAACGATTTTGTCATCTAATATTGATATTAGCGATGTGTGGTCCAGGTGATATTGGCCAAATGACCACCGGACCGTGTTTTATCGGCTGGAAACGAATGTTAAATCGTGTTTTGTTTGTCAATACGTAATCCAGTTTTATTGTACTGGCCAAAACTTTGTATTGCTACTCATGTATTAGTTAGAAACCATGTTTAGATTATCAAACCTAGGGTGGTATCCAAATCCAATTACACTATTTTAAACAACCAACTAATTGCAAATACTCGCTTGAAAATACTCGAAACTCAAAAATAATTCACACTACTCGACTCGACTCATAAAATCACTACTCACACGCCCCTATATTTTAGTCAACCTAACCCTTGATAGCTTTAGGCATTGAACAAGAAATTTGAGTAAAATACACTGGAATGAACAATCCAGCAATACTAGCACATTTTTTATAACAATCTAACAGAACTAGCGGACGCTGCTTGAACTTGAGCAAATGTTTCTCTTACGCTTTTGACTTCTCAATATATTCTCAATTTGATTTATCTTCTTCCACATAGTTTTACATAGAAGCTTTGAAGGTCTCTGAGGCCGAGTCCTAAAAACGAGTGTTGATTGTGAGGAAATTCATAGAATTTACATCTCAGCCTGTTTTACCTAACACAATCGAGCATAATAATTATCGGTTGTAGTTTTAGCGAATTTCCCCTATAGGGAAGAAGCTATTACCATAGTCGGCGTGGTAAGACCTAGGCCTGGGAGCATGATAACTTTTCGTTTTGAGGTCCCCAGAACCAAAAACAACATTAGTTCAAATTCATATATTTGTGTATATAACTTTTTACATATAGTTATTAGTAAACCCAAATTTTGGTTTGCTCCATTAAATTCAGCTTAAAAACCCAAACAATTTAGTATCTTGAATTATTAATCTATGTCAATCAGTCACTGAGATATTGAAAATGCTAAACACAGTACATTGTCCAATGATAATCTTACAGAGAATAAGTCAAATTTTATACCTCGCTCATTAATGAACATATATTAATGAAATTTGGTGTGTGGCTTCATATGGTTGGAGTCCTTGATGCAGCAAACCTGCGTACTCAGTCTTAATGTTTTTCTTATGGAGAATAAATAAAATGATCTCGCTAAATTATGAATATGTTTTGGTGAAAGTCACTAAGTGACTGACGTAGTGAAGTATCATTAAAATTCACTGAGGATGCAGGTTTGCTGCAATGGGTGTATTTGAAATCTGGCTCCTATGAAAAACCTGCTTATATATTGAATTTCACGATAGCTATACAACCCCTGTGGCAGGTCGGAGGATGGCTTGACCCCGGTCCACCTGGCGGCCATGTGGGGCTGCTGTGAGGTGCTGCACCTGCTGCTGGCCAGTGGCGGCAACCCCTGGCTGGTGGACGACCTGGGCCTCAACGCGTTCGACTACGCACGCCGCGAGGGCCAGCTCCAGTGCTACCACACACTCCGGGCCTGCTGCAACTCCCAGCCCAAACAGTCCGGCTGCAACAGGTCTCCCTACCAGCTCAACCTCAGTGAGTGGAACATGTGAGAGAAATCTCTATGTACAGTCAACTATGTACAGCGCAGGTGCAGAGTCAAGGTCATCGCTCCCTTGCATGCAACCAATGCTCATGTCTAGTATTTATTCTGATAAATAAAGTAAATTTTACAATTCCGGAGATAATTTAACCAAATACATTGCTATTATTGCTCTATTTATGTTTAGAAGGGGATAAATAAAAAAATACAAATAAACCTTTTGTGACTCTGGTTAAATCGCAACCCGATCCCAGATAATCGGGATTTGACTGTATATAAATCAATCTTAAAAAGAAACTTATTTGTGGCTATCACCCAACAGGAAGATTAGAAGCTGTTAATATTTTTGACCCTCCAAAATAAATTTTATTAATTTTATTGGAAAATTAATTTATTAGACATTTTTTAGTTATGGTAGTCTATATTTACCGAACTTTCATTCTGAAAGACATGTCATGACTTTTTGGAGAGGTTATATTATTCCAGAGTTATTTTGGGCAACACTCACCACAGTTACTGCTGGATCCAGTCGTCAGGAGATTAAAAAACACAAACATACAACACAAAAATACTGGATGAAAGGAATACTGTCTTTGACCATAGAAAGAGTGTTTCGTCCAGTTTTTTGTGGCGTGTGTTGTTTCTCTGAATATTCCCCATTTCCCCTTGGGTGAAGTTGTGACACTGACCAAAAAGAGCATTTTGTTATAAAGGTGTGTAGTTTTTTCCTGTCTCAACTGGGGGTTACCACACTTTTGCCTAACCCTGTATAGTCCTGTTGAACTTGTTGCAGCATATTTTCTATTTCATTTAATTATTTGGGTAGCAATACAGTTCCGATTCTTGAGAGTAATTTAGCAGTTCATTTGAGATTGTCAGACATCTCTGCAATATATCCTAAACTTCTGGTGGCTATATGGAATAGAATGTGCTTTATTGTTGTTTGTACAATGGACATTGTCAAAAGAATACAGTTAACTAGTAATAAGCAACGAGTCACTTAGTAAGTAAACGTGAATAGCCTAACAAAGAATTTAAAAAATTCAAATAAAATAAATAAACAAGTTGACACGATTCAGTCTAACTTCAATAGGCAGTGAGTTTGATGGACTTGCTAATAAAATGAACATGATGAAAACCAACAGACAGTGAAGAAAACTAACTGGATAAAATATTTAAAATGATCAACAGATATCATTAAAAAACAATAACAGATGGACTAAAATATACAAAAAAGTTATGGGTTACGTATGTCTTAGTTAAATATTTCACCCTTTTCTCAGTGAATTTCATTGGAATATGAAGTTTCTCTAGGGTATATTTACATTTTTATTTTGCTGTTAAATTGATTTATGAAATATTAAATTTTGTTTCAGAGCGAGTAATACTGTATAAGAACGATTTACAGATAGTTTACGAAGCCTCACCAACAAATGCTCAAAAGTCTACATCAACTCAAACATCTCCTAATACTCAAAATAAAATTGCTATTGAGGTAAGACTAGATTTTTTAATTTTAAATTAGGCCTAGTTACTTTCAGATTTACAAATGGTCTTTCTTTTGCCCTATTTTTGCATTTATGTCCAACTGTAGAGCTATTGAAAAATATCTGATAGTTGAATTCTAAGAGGGTTACAAAAGGTAGGCAACCATTAATTTGGGTGTATTGAGGAGGAATTTTTTTGCTGTAGTACATTTTTTAATTTTAAATAAATTATAAGCTACTTTGTTTTATTCATTATTATCAACAATTCTTGGTACGTGAATTTGTCATTATCTTTTATGGTTTTAGGGAAATCTCTTATCTCAATGTCTAAGTGAGTATATAATATGTATTTAAAGTATATTCAGTTTGTTAATAATGTTTTTAAATTACCTAGGTTTAGGTTTTTAAATTAACGCTGTATAGCGGGTTACATAGACCAACTTTAAAGTTAGGGTTAGTCTAGCGGGTCACTAAAACAGTAAAGGATTTATGAGCCAAAAGAGGTTGTTTTTGTAGAGCTGTTTGTGTTTGGTGTAACATTCACCACATTTTTAATTCATATATACAAGCTGTAAAGGCTCAGTAATAACAAAAGCTGTATCACCTAAGGTGATTGTTTCAACCTGCATAGGTCTTTAACACGTTCACTGCTATTCCAAGAAATTTTTGTGTTTTATTATAGTGCGTTACGAGAACTATAGGACTCGTTCGGCGTGATTACAACTGTACGGTACGAGGCCCCGAGGTCTCGTTGCGCAGACGATCTTTAGCGCATCGTAACCTAGAAACAAACTGAGACAGAAAACTCTGGGGTGCATTTTTTGAACTAAGACACTGTTGTCAACCTACAGCCTGCTCAGTTTTTGAAAATAGCGTATTAGTACGAGTTCCTGAGGTCTCGTATCGCACATAATTAATTATATTGTGATCACCATTGTATTTTACTACAAAACTAAAATATTTTTGTTTTTATTAGTTTTAATTTGGAATATATGAGTTTATTTATTTTGATCAAAGGAGGAAATACACACTAATTTGAAGTTATTTTTATATATTGTTACTTTACTTATCCTTTTTGTTATGAATAAGAAATATTTGCGTTTCTGAATTGTATAGCTCTCAACATTTCAGTAATGACGAATTACCAGGTAAAATCAATTAGAAGAAAATATGTTTACAACTGTTTATTTTGTAAAAGAATAAACAAATACATCGTAATGAAAATATGTGGACTAAAACCAAATTACAAAGTAATAATTGTTGGGGACGTTTCAAAACGTCCAGGTTTCAAAACGTCCAAGTTGGTTATTTTAATTTAATAATAAATAGCGGTTTCAAAACGTCCAGGTTTCAGAACGTCCAGGTTAATTATATTAAATTATTTTAAATAGCTGTTTCAAAACGTCTAGGTTTCATATCGTCCAGGTCGCATATCGTCCACTCCAGTCCAGATATGTAAAACAACGTTTGGCACGTTCTGTAAACAACACTAACTCCTAGCGCTCGTAGCGGCGCTAAAAACAACTACATTTTGATACGAGACCCCGGAGAGTCGTTTCGTATATAATTAAACATTTATTACTTTGGTGCGTTACGAGATCTATGGATCTCGTTGTTTATTTGATTACTAAAATTATTCAGCAATATTAGAGCTTTATATAGGCCTACCTCTTTGTTTCATTCCTCTATGTTGATTCTACGTCAAACTATCGAAAACGGAATTTAAGACAGAATGTCATATGGCGCTACCGCATCAGATTAAGGTTACGTTACGAGACCTCGGGATCTCGTAACGCATTGAACGTGTTAAGATAATTACAAAATATTTTTGTTATTACGAACTTATGAACTTACAAATAATATTAATGGATGAATCTGTGTCATAAAATATGTTGATGTTATATTTTCATTAGGCCTACTTTTTTATTAATTTTATTATATTTCAGGCTGCGTCAAATAATTCTTCACAAAAGAACAGCACTTTGAAGAATGAACGACGAGACAATAATATCACCAACAAGAATAAAGACTCATGTTCCTTCAAAAATAATGAAACCCCCATCACATCTAAGCTGAGAGATATCATTGAGAAGCACCGGAGGCATTCAGTGCTGTTTGAATATTCACCAGTTAGAGAAGAGAAACACTGTTTAAACAGTGGACTGGATCCTTATAAGGACACAGATCAGAGTGAAGTAGTTATGACTGGTTTCAATGAACTGGTTGGTAAACTAGATGAAACTAACAAAATAAGACAGTCGCTGAAAGCCAGTGACAATAGTAGTGACTTGTTGAGAAATATAACTCAACGAAAAATACCGTGCGCAACTCCCAAACCCTTTACTGCTCCTAAACACCCTCCAGCTGCGGTTAGTGTCAACTCGACCTGCGATAGATCCAGCCAGTGTGAAGTACCCCAAAATGAAATCGGATTTATATTGGATAGCACAAAAGCTAATTCGACTGTGATAAAGGACCACGGCCCCAGTTCAAACGAATCTCCACCCAGTATAGGATTTATACTAGACAATTTAAGTGATTTGTGTAACGGACGAGACAGTAGTTTGTTCTCAGACATCGCCTCCGACATTGATGTCTTCTCGACTCCTGTACATAACGACAATGTAGAAAACATCATGACGGAAGATGAGAAACCACCGGACATTCAAATTGTGACTGAGAATTCTTCGAGCGACTCGCTTCACCCTTATGTTTCCTGTGAAAATACAAGGGGAAGGGAGTCAAATGAAGAGTTTGCCAGCTGTAGAAACTCTCTGTCGTTTTTGGAGGGAAACAAAAGGAAAAAAGAGCCACCAGCTATCGTGGATGCTTTGAACGATTATTTTGAAAAACACTCCAGGACTTGGGTGAACCCTGAAGTGATCACTAGCACCCCAGAGAAGTCAGGTCAGTCCACCCACACGTTTGTTCTCTTTCCCTATTTTTGACTTTTAATTTGTGTAGATAAACCTGTTGCATAAAATATATTAATGCCGTGCTACATTTTAGCGAATTTCCCCTACACGGAAGAAGCTATCACCTAAGTCGGCATGGTAAGACCTAGTCCTGGGACCATGATAACTCTTGTAAAAATTGTCTGATTTTGATGAAATTTGGTACACACCTGTAAAGCAACATATGACTTTAAGTTCGAAAACCAGACAGATCGATCTACCCAAAGGGGTATTTGTATTTTTGGGGGTTTTGTATCCCAAAAATGGGTTTTTTGAATTTTTTACATATAATCTTTGAAAAAGACAAATTTTGTTTTTCTCCATTGGATTCAGTTAAAAAAACACACACAATTTGGTGTTTTGATCATTGCTCTATGTCAATAGGTTACGGAGATATTAAAAGTGCTAAACACAGTACGTTGTCCAATGTTATTCTTATGGAGAATAAGAATAATTTTATATCTCGCTTATTTATGAACGTATACCGACCAAACTTGGTATATGGCTTGATGTAGTTGTGGTCTATTGTCATTAGCACAAAAAAGAACATTTTTTACCGATGGTTCCTGTAGCAGCAAACCTGCGTACTCAGCCCCCATGTTATTTTTATGGAGAATAATTAAAATGTCATAAATCGTTTATTTATGACACTTTTTGTATATTGATGAAACATGGTATGTGGCTTTATGTGGTATTCAGATACATATATATGCATTGGAAATTCGCTTAGGACGCAGGTTTGCTGCTATGGGGGTATTTGTTTGGAATCCCACTCTAATATTTCATTCAATATAGAATGAGGTATCTTATTGGTAGGCTATCTATGTGAAGATTCTTACCAGAGTAGAATCACAAGATAGTACATTACAGCACCATATGGCTTTTACGTTGACCATTTACAATCGAGTTTGAATATCTATTATGATTCTTTTGTTTTAATTAAAATTCTGCATTAGCCCAATTAAAACATTTTGTAAAATTAACTTTTATAAATTAGGTACATGTTTAAGAAAAATATTCTAAATTAAAACATTCTAAAGAGATTGTTCTAATTTGTTAACATTGTGCAAGTATAATTATGCGCTTCCTAGCATAATTGCAAGTATTGTTACTCTACTATGTAAGTGTTTTAGATGACTAAGATTATTATTATTATTAATTTTATTATTTATTGACTAGAAAATCCTGAAGGTTTGATACTTCTAACTGATAAAGTAAGCTGAAATTTGACTTTGATTATGATCTTTTCACAATTGTTTCATACATGGGTTGTACCATACCTGGAAAACCCAGAATAATCAGGGAATTTGAAAACCGTTTGAACAAAAACGTGATTCAAGACCGAAAGAATTTGGAAGAAGCTCCAAATGCTGAGCATTGTTAACAGACATTCTCTTAAAATAGTTATGCCCTAATTGGTAATGATGAATTATTTAACATTACAATCACGTAATGCAATCAAGCCATCTGATGTAAATTTCTTTGCAACTTCATTTTTTTAACCAACTCAGAGTGTTTGTTTTAACTCATAGCTTTAACGAAGTAATACCTGTTTAACTCACAGCTTTAACAAAGTAATACCTGTTTAACTCACAGCTTTAACAAATTAATACCTGTTTAACTCAAAGGTTTAACAAAGTAATACCTGTTTAACTCACAGCTTTAACAAATTAATACCTGTTTAACTCAAAGGTTTAACAAAGTAATACCTGTTTAACTCACAGCTTTAACAAATTAATACCTGTTTAACTCAAAGGTTTAACAAAGTAATACCTGTTTAACTCACAGCTTTAACAAATTAATACCTGTTTAACTCAAAGGTTTAACAAAGTAATACCTGTTTAACTCACAAATTTAACAAAGTAATAACTGTTTAACTCACAGCTTTAACAAAGTAATACCTATTTAACTCATAGATTTAACAAAGTAATACCTGTTTAACTCACCGATTTAATAAAGTAATACCTGTTTAACTCACAGCTTTAACAAAGTAATACCTGTTTAACTCACAGATTTAACAAAGTAATACCTGAAATCTATTTTGCGTATACGGTAGTATAATCTCTTAATCACTGCATAAAATGCCAACATAACTTAGGTGGATTTAAATAAGGTGTGCTATTGCGCATCGTAGCGTGACGTCATCTGGAGGCAGAAGCGCGTCACCAATGTATTCTGACTATCCTATGTGAAGGAGTGGGGGACATGAAATCACCTGGAGGCTGCACTGAACGTGCTCATATTCATAGGACTTCTGAATAGCACACCTTATTTAAATCCACCTAGAACACAACTAGGGTGTATTATAAGGCTAATATTTCTAATATGAATGAATTTTGAGTGTAGAATGGGTGATGCCTTTTGCAGCCTTAGTACAGGAAAGATTAAGTTGACACCTTGTTTACAGTATTTGATAAACCTAAAATCACTTTCTAAATATTCATGAGTTGGTCTTTAGCTTACTTTTAATATGTTTATTAATATTTAATTCACGGTTATTTAAATATACATTACATATTACAATATTTATTTACATATAACTTTCAACTGTTTTTACATGAAGAACACGTCGAAGACAATCCAAGCAGTGATGTGGATTTTGAGTTTGTGGCCAACATAAATGTGGCTGTTAAAAGTCCTAAGAGGTTGTGTAAGTCAATTTAGTTGATTTTTTCATTTATTATTTGTATTTTAGACTCTTAAAAGCATATTTCTCCTTCAAATTGGTGTTACTTTTTTAAATTTGCAGCACTAGTTATATCAAATTCGTATTATTAGTACAAAGATATTTTTTTTAGGAAACAATAAGTCTGTCACTCAAATACCCTATATTTAAAGAGGTCTTGGCAAGAAAATATGAGTAAAAAATATTAGTTTTTATACAGGGCTCAAAACTTTAATTCAAACACATTTAAAGCTAAGTAATTTAATAATCTGTGGGTTTTTTGTAACACTATTTAAACAGGGAATTTCCCTTATCCACTACCTAGTAATCTAAATAGACTACATTGGGAAGCAAGCCAAGTTCTTGGACCCACCTGGTTGTACTAAACACTAGAACTGTGTTTACTTTAAACAGTCTGGTGTCTATTCTCATCCTTTTTCTAATTATTTCATTGATTATTTTCAATCATAGATAGTAATTCTAATTATTTTGGGTAGAGTAATCACATAACCAATGTTTTGCTCAGTCTCTCAAACTACTATAGTTTTGTTTTGCTACTGATCGAATCAAAGCAAGAATAAGAGAATTGTCTTTATCAGGGGAGCTCTAATCAGGTTGAGCTCTGTGTGCAACAATTTAAAATTTACCAGGATGGCCACTGAACCTGGATATAATCCAGGAATTAGGTTGTAGTTAGAATATTTGCCCGAAACGAAGTGGTCACAGCATGTATACTTCCTACTTCTATAAAGGAGGGGTGGAAACAAATGGTGATTGATCCCTCCAGAGTCAAAGTTGACATGTTAATTTATCAATTGATCGCTATCGTCAAATTGTTTTCTTGAAAACAAACAATTTCCCAATTCATTAATTGAATTTCCTTTCTTACAAATCTGGAGGGTTCTCAACTCACTCTCTTCAGTTAGACAAATATATTTTTAAAATAAAAATATTAATTGGGGAATTTATTTGTAGCCGCGGGAAGTGACGAGACCAGTTCCTCATCTGCAGCAGGTGAACAGACCAACCAGAACCAGAAGGCTGAGGACCCTTCGAGCAAGAAACTGTCCTGGGTAGAGGCGACAGTCGCCTCATCGTCTGACGAGGAGCCGTACATGAGTATATCCGAGGAGTATGAGTACACGGATATGGATGAGGGGGTGGTGCTCATTGAGAAACGCTACCTGACCAAGGACATGAGGTGAGCTTGAAGACCAGCCACTACACTTACAGGTCCGCCACTACACTTCCGGTTAAATGGAAAGTGTCCGTTTGTAATTTTGTGACATTTTAGTTAATGACAAAAACTGTCCTGATTTAAATATCAATACTAGATAGACTAAGGTTCAAAATCAAACAGGTTGTGACAAAACTCCAACATATTGCGTATCAAATATAATAAGGATGTGTCAGAATTCAGAAAATTACAAGTTTTTATCAGGGCTTTGTCCTATTGGCTATAAAAGTTTCAGTGTTTAGGTATGACAGATTTTAATTGGGAAATTATGTAAACATGTGTATTTATAATGTTTTTAATTTACCTTATCGTCAGCAGTTCAATCCATTGTAAACTACAATAAGGTTTTGGTTCTTCCATGAACACATCGACGTCAGTATAATCTAGTATTTATCTTATCAGTCGAGACGACGTCGTTAAACGGTCACACACAAAAAACATTAATAAATTCATCGAACGCATGGATGGGATCCCTATCTGACTATACCGCCGCGGCTACCAGCATAAGAACTCTACAAAACATGCATTCCAAAAATGAATAAATTAAAAATATGTATCTTAATTGTACAAATTCACAAGTTTCTCCACAAAATGCAGCAAAAACTTTTTGTTTTTGTTTTTGTTTCGCTCTTGACGAGACTTGCCGATGTAACTGGCTAGTAATTAACATTTGCTGAACTGTTGATAGCGTTAATCCACAAACCATAACTGAATGCTGCAGTCGTGCACAACTTGTAGCTCTTTAAAACCACGCAGCACAAACACACATGTTAATGACAGACTAAATCTCACACAGCGATTTATGAAATTCATGCATTTTCTCAAGTTAAAAAAATATCATTTAAAAACAAATTGAAACTAATGCCAGAAACTAATTAATAAAACAAGTTTTCCTTTTTAATTGGGTCCACCAAAAAGAATTTCACTTTAGAATATTCCTGAAAAAGGATATACCAGGATCAAACTCCATACTTTCCTGTTTTGTTTTTCTAGGTTTTTATTATTTTGCCAGTGTGTGAGAGGTTTCATAACTTGAGTTATCAACTTGAACATTTTATTGATTGGAATAAAACTCGCTTGACACATAATCAATGTGACAGCAGAAAGTTGACAAATAACAACTGTAGTTCAAGGTTATTAGTGATATTCAGAACTATTAGAGCAAAGTAAATCCAATTCTAAAACCACTTTAAAATCTATATATTTTATTAATAAAGGCTCTGACCGAGAAATATTATTTATATTTTAAATACATGTGCTTCGATGATAGAGATACGCTGACTTTTTACCTATTGAAGATGGTTTTAAAATGTTATTCAAATGATTTTTCAGTTTAACGAGTCATCTTACTCACATTAACTGTGTCAATATCAGTGATTGCACAGCTCAGCTGGTGTTGCTATCAGTTGGCTAGTCATTGCTGTTATCTATTCTACTTTACTCTGTCAGCTGCCGTCTGGGTGATGGGATTAGTGACTTCTTTGTGGTTGATTTACTTTAGGTTTTCTCTTGGTTTTTAAGAGGTATGTATTTCCAATTCGGTTTCTAAATTGTCATTACTTTTGTGTTTGCCAAGTATTTTTCAAGACTTAAGAGTGATAAAGTTAACGTCAATACAAAACCTTTACAACCAATACAAAAGATGTTTGTACAGTAACTCACTATTATCTTTCTTGTTAACTTGTTGACTGCTGAAGGAAAATAACAGAATGTTTCCAGAAGCCGACATTACATAACATTACACACACGCATACACAGAGGGCGCCACGTCGAAACTAAAACCGCACACAAACTAACCTCACTTCGATACACAATGCTACACCTCAGTCGAGGTTCCTGTCTCAGTGCTACGGGCAGACTGATGCAATATGTTTGTGTGCGACAAAGTGCGGGAAAACCCGTGCGCAGCCGCCGCGCGCCGATCGGGCACGCGGAAATTCCTTGTGCAGCACTCAACGTGTTAAATGGTTGTCATTCAAAACTGGTAATTTATATAAGTTATGCAAGTTACACTTATACATTTTTACCAAATTTTTGGTCAGGTAATAATGAATCAAAAACTGTATTCAATACAAACACGTTAAAGGTTAAATTTGATAACTTGTATTTGTTTTATTAATTCAAAATTTTCTGTACCTGAATTTAGGTTTATTAGCCCTCTTTAACAAAAAAATTATTTGATTAATGAATTCTTTAAAACTAATTTTTAAATGTAAAACACTGTTTTACAATAAATAAATTGTTTCATCAAAGTTCTTTCTGTTGACTTTTGTTTAAAACTAGGTTCAATAGTTCTCAGTGTAAAAGTTGCTTAAATCTTCTAGCCTACTTTAGTCATTTATTTCAAACCTTTTTCCCACTCACTTGATACCTGATTTGGGGATAGCCTTCAGTTCAAACAGATGGGTACGTAATTTAATTAAATATCGACTGTCGTATTATAGACTACATATTCTAGCTCTTTGTTCTGTAACATAATAAAAATTTATTTACGTGTAAAAAATAACAACTTTTGCTGCAGTTCACGACAAAATTATAGTAACCTAACCTAACCAAACTCTGCAGACAGCTGTACGGTGCTCTTCGTTGTGCAACAGATTACAAATTAATTCATTTTGATTTAAAAAATATAAAGTAAACTTTACAAAAAATCTAGACCTTAAAAGGTAAATGACAAAAATAAGACTTAAACCCCAAAAAATATGTAAAATTAAAAAAAATGCATAGCCCAAAAAGTAATCAGCAAAAGTAGGATTAGAAGCCGGGTCCGATGCTGTATCCGTTGGTCCACCATAGCATGTCGAACAATGGGAGAGTTACAATTTAACAAGCTGTGGTCCTCCAGTTGCTAGTTGAGTAGTCGACTACGATAATCAGTAGTCTACGACAGTCGATACTTAATTGAATGACCTGTTGTGAACTGTAGGCTATCCCTGGTATGGGACATTGTGCTTGCCAAACAATTATTGTCTTGTACTTCAGCTGACGGATCCTTCCTATAGGTTATGTTCCATAAGTCCCCATTATTTATTGTCGATATTTTGGGATCTGGAATCCTATCCCATCTCTAGATGAGAAGAATACCTAGTGACACAATCCAAGCAAAGCTGGAAGAGAATCACAGAGAACTGTAAAAGCAGTCAAATCCCAGAATGTTGTCAAAATTGTTTTTCTCTAACCAGTGATAGAAAATGTTCGCAATAATTACTTAAATAATATAGTACTTTAATGATGTTACCCCGAAACAAAAATAATCACTGATACATTCATATTTTCAAGGCATTGGCACAAAGCAAGAAATAAAGGGATGTGACCAACAGACGTCATTTATTATCCCCAGATAAATACAGCCGAGTATTCTTCTATATAGACAGGTTTATTTGGTATTAAATTAAACCATCGAGCATGGGAATGGAAATAAGGTGATTCTTGGAAACGGGCAGTTGAACCAACCTGTTGTCAAGTATGGAGCGGAAGGGGCAGTTGAACCGATGGCTAAGAGAGGGCCTACTGTATATTCTAAATAAATGCCTGCAATATTGAAGCACAAAAGCTAATAACTTTGGTTTTTTCAGCATGTCTGCCTCAGACTCTGATAAGAAAATCGTGGCCAGAGAGAGCTCAAGCAGTGGTAAGAATTCATATGCTATTGTTTCTGCATACTTATTTCTAATTAGTGTAAAGTTTACTGTAGAAAGAACCTAGTATATTTCGCGTACCTTATTGAAATTTAAGTAATTACAGTTTTTTCTATGATTAAATAATTATTAAGTTGTAATTCTATACAAAATTTGCAAGATAAATTGGGAATGTTTGGCAAATAGCATGATGATGGGAGAGGACTAAAATAAATTTAACAAACTCATGAAAAACAGTTACAATTTTTTAAATTTTGCTTCCATGCAATTTTTGGCATAAAAAATATGGGTATTGTACAAAGACTGCTTCTTTAAATGACATTCATGAGTGAGAGATGTTTGATTTACGTTGTTTTGTCGTGTTATCTCAAAAAGACGTTAGATGCGATGGTCCCTACATGCTGCTAGTAATGAAATAAATTGTGTGCAATAAACGATGGTCTATTTTAAATAGACTCTGGAAATAAAAGTTTTACCAACCAGAAGTAAAGAATACAATTGAATGTGCAGAATGTGATTGGAGGGCGTTCTGAATTTTTTTTGCTCATGAAATTTTATACTAGGACAAATTTTATATAATTAGTGTCTGTTGCAAGTCAGCCTCCATACTGTCACGTTCGAAAGTCACGTTGTTATACAAAAAACTGCTACAAGCTTCAGTTCAGAAAGCTTACTTAGTTTTGCGATGAACTGCAACACATTTTTAGAGGAATTGAAACTTTATTCCAAGAAAAATGTCCCCTAAATCTACGTATATTTTTACAGGTGATACTAATATAGATATATTAACAGATTCAAGTAGTGATATTAAGGACGAATATTTGAATTTCTTATCAGAAATCGGATTTTTAAAATGTATAAATAAACCAACCAGAGTAACTGAGCATTCAATGTCTTGCCTAGACCATATTTTGTTCAAACACGTTGATGGCCAGGCAGTCACGTCAGTAGTGTTAAAAACTTTCATTACTGACCATTATGCAGTACTCACTAAAATTGTATTTACAGACGACGACGGGTCAATGAAATATCCAATTCACGATATAAACATTTGAAACCGTGGATAACAAGGGATTGGATTTATAGAATTTGTGTCCGTGATAAAATGAGTAAATTGCTTAGAAAACAACCTTTTAACTATAAACTGAGAATAAACTTCCAACCTTTTTCAAAATAATTTAAATAAAAAAATAAAGAATGCAAAAATCAGTTATTACAAGGAAAAGATTATTGGCTGTACTGGGGACCCAAAAAAGTTTTGGAATACAATTAACAAAATTAGTGGTGTGAAAAAGATTAAAAGTAGTTTTCCGATCAACCAGTTTGTTCAGGGGTCGGAAGTTGGCGGTGGCGACGTAAGGGCGGTGGCGAATTCATTTAATGAATATTTCGCTAAAGTAGGAGAGAAGCTAGCAAGTGATTTGCCGCCTCCTGCTGCGCCGCCGTTGGACGACTCGGCGTACAGGGCAAGGCATGACTTCCGCTTGGAGCCGGTCACCGATAGCCAGATTGTCAGGTGTGTGCAGGAGATGCGTGGCGGCTCGGCTCCTGGTGTAGATGATTTTCCGATTCCGATTCTCAAAGCAAATTTAACTCACTTGTTGCCCCCTATAAAACATATAATAAACTTAAGATTCGTTGTAGACGTTTTTCCCGAAATATTTAAATCATCTAAAGTCATTCCATTGTTTAAATCAGGCTACAAAAACGAGCTAAGTAACTACAGACCAATTTCTTTGTTGAGTGTTATTTCTAAACTCTGGAAAAATATGTAAAAATTCAGCTCCAATATTTTTTGGAAACCAATATGATCTTATCAGATAAACAATATGGCTTCAGGAAAGGTAAAAATAAGTCAGATCCATTATTCGTTATGAATAAAAGTATTATAGAATATATAAATAAAAATTAAAAAATCTTGATGGTTTTTGTAGATCTTGCAAAGGCGTTTGATTCGATTGACAGAAATATCCTGTTTCTCAAACTGGAGTGTGTAGGTGTGCGGGGCGTGGTGCTAGATTGGTTCAAAAGTTATCTTACTGACAGGAAACAAGTTGTTTCAATAAATGGTGTGCTCAGCGATATGTCAGAAGTTGATTATGGTGTTGTTCAGGGTAGCACTCTTGGTCCCCTTCCTTTTCTTATGTATAGAAACAATTTAGATAAACTCAACATAACCGGCGAAATATTTTTATTTGCAGACGATACAGCAATAATGTTTAAGGCTCCAACCTGGCAGGAATCGTATCAATTAGCTTTAGTGGAAATGCGCATAGTTAAAAACTGGTTTGATGAAAATGTTTTAACGATGAATGTAACTAAAACCAAATGTATGCCACTAGCGCTACGCCCTGCTAGCGAGCCGCCCGCAGAACTCAGGCTGGCGTTGCATAGGCCTACATGCAACGGCACAACCACCACCACTTGTCAGTGTTCCGAAATAGAAAGAGTTGACTACTATAAATATCTTGGGGTTATTTTAGATTCATAATTAAAATGGGAGTATCAAATAAACTACTTAAAATCTAAAGTTAGAAAAATGATTTATGTCTTTTATCAGTTGAGTGAAATATTAAATAGAAATGAAATCCGGACCATTTATTTTGCTTATGTTCAATCTCTTCTACAATATGGAATTCTATCATGGGGTGGTGTCGGATTATCACTTTTAAATTCATTATTTGTGTACAAAAATCAATTATTAAAGCTGTATTCAAAAAGCATAAATGCTATCCCACAAATCTGTTATTTTCCAAAACAAAATTACTTACAGTTAGGCAATTATACATTAAAACATTGATGGTTTATACATACACCCATAAAGAATTAGTCATAACTCCCGTGGTACACAACTATAGGACAAGGAACTCCGTTAACGTTGGCCTGCAGGTGCCCCGAGCAGTTAGATCAATCAGTCACTCCAACTCATATTTTATTGCAAACTTCATCTATAGGAACATTCCTCCTGCGATTAGGAACCTGCAGGTCACAACTGAAGTTTACAAAAAGGTAGTACTTAACTGGCTGTTGGAGATCGGTTCTGAACATGCTGAGTCCCTCATCCGTTCTGAGTACTACAATGACTAACTTTACATCACCAACTGGTCACTGAATACAAACAACACCGTTTACTTCTACTTCTATCGTCTACTTCTTCTTCTACTTCACTCCCGCCATTGCCTATTGTCTTTGTATTATATCAAATGTCGTTTTTATTTTTATTATTTAAATCAGTGTTTGATATTTAAATGCAAAACGAACCTTAACTTTGCTCATGGTTAATATACATACAACTGCCGATATTGTTTTATTTTTATTTTTTATGTGTGTTTTTAGCCTATTTAATCATCAAAAAGTAAATGTAATTGTTTTAGCAATAATACGATGTTTTTGTTATTTTTTAAGTGCACTGAATTTGAGGCAGAGCTCGTTCTCACGTACGGGCCGATGGGCCTATGTGAGAATTATGTTTTCTGCAATATTGTTTGTGTACATGATGTTGTATTTGTTTTTATTTGGAAATAAATTTGATTTGATTTACTATTCTAAACCTATTCTTACTGCGAGCACTGGAACCTATAGTTTTTTTTTTGTTTTAGTAAGTTCAGACATTCAAAATACAGTGGACCCTCAGAAATCTGGATCGGGTAGTCCAGATAGATGATCGTGAACTTCTTGAGTGTATTTTGTTGCGAATATAAACAAAAAACAAAACTTCACGTTTTAGCGCCTTTGTTGACGCGATTAACCCGCATTACCCGATTTCTCGTAGTTTGCCTCGTCAGGCACACTTTGTTTCAGTAAAATTGTTGTCTATGATTTACGAGCAGTGGAAATTGTCTCGCTGTCAGAAGTTGTTTGACTCATGGCTTTCCCCAGGAAATCTGGATTTTTCATAATCTGCCACATGTAGTCTGGTTTTCTGAGAATCTACTGTTTTTTTTGTTTTTTTTAATTGACGAAACAGATTCAACCACTCCATAAACAAGCTCGGCGGCCAACAGACTCATGTAATTTCACCCTACAGTTTAGCTTGTGTTGTCTGTCGCCAGAATGTGAGTCGGTGTCGACACTGTCGGGCTCGGAGGGAGCGTATGACACGGACGACCTGCGGCGAGCTCTCGCACAACACGGGTTCACGGCGGGGCCAATCACGGGACACACCAAGCGCGTGTACTTGCGCAAGCTCAAGCGGTGCCGGCGGAGACCAGCGGCGCCACCACTGCCGGTCAACACTCCAGGTGACGTGTGACTGGCGCGCAATACAAGTGTATGCCATGGCTCAATAAATCTGTTTGTTATATGGTCTAAATTGTTGTTTTGCATTGAGGGTCGAGTGTTGAGCAAGTCTTAGACTGTGACATATTAGTTAAAACATTTACCAGCAAACGTAACAATCCCTATTAACTTTTATTTTATTTTGTTACCCTACTAACACTTTGTGAGTTGCATGCTAAAGTCAGCGTAATATCATTGCAAGATTCAACACCAGGTACCTTTCCACTCCCTTCTTCCTTGTCTTGCGATGTTGCCGTTTGGTGTATCCCTGTTCTCCGTATTAAAATACTTGTTTACGGAGTTTGCTTGTCAAACGTATGTAAACAGATTGGGACACATTTGCAACTATAGGCATGAAACCCAAGCTTGCAATGGTATGATGCTGACTCTAGTTACATGTCTGCAATAACCAACTGCTGTGCTGTTTTGGCTAGAAACTTGCATACACATTAGTTTAGCTGTGCTGCTGAATAAGTGACCCTCTTATAGAAGTTGTGCAAGATAACATTTCTTAAACTGAGTAAGCAAAACTGTTCCCAATTGCTTTGATTTTTGCAGCCAACACCAAATGATGGCGGAGCCAGTAAATATCTTTATCTTAATATCTCTGTAAGACGACGACGACAACTAGGACGTAATCAGGGCAAATATGAATGAAAGATGAGTGTTGAATGGGTGAGATGCCTTGTGTAGCCTTGTTACTGACTAAGACCGACTGATTCTTTAGGCAGGATCATTAATTAGTAGCCAAATGGCAGCTGGATCCAGTATCGAATCTTCCCAGGATTTTGCTGAGGAGCGATCTGGCTAACTTCAGATAACCGCACATTGGACAGAGGTCTAGAACGTGCGACAGAGCCGCGACCCCGGGCACTGGTCACTGCACTCGGACCAATTATCCTACAGTTGTGTATAGTGTCACACGAGTATAGTGCAGGTGGTGTCAAGGTGGCTCGAAAACTCAGGCGCTCGGGAGAATCTAGAGGTACCAAGAAGTTCTTAAAATAATGGAATTTCGTTAGAAAAATTATATCAGACGATTCCTCGTATTTTGAAAGCATTTGCAAGGAATTTGTGGTATTTATGGCTACCTATCGGACATATAAAATGGGAAATAGAATGGATTTGAAACTGTATTACTTTCAGGTTGATTAAAGGAAAATAATTAAAAGGACTGGGAGTAGGCAATTTTTAAAGGACTCCCTCAGAATCCTGTTATTTAAAGAATCCTAAAAGAGAATTAACAATTTCCTTTTTGGCCACCTTGGTGAGAGGGTTGTGAAACTTAGAAGAGGAAAGTGATTGGATAGTGATAGAACGAACTGCGGCTGAAGCGGAGGCAGCAAGTGGAGGAAACCTGGAAGTCGCCTGCAACAAAATAGATAAACAGTATCAGGAAACTGAAGTGATTGGATAGCGATAGAACGAACTGCGGCTGAAGCGGAGGCAGCAAGTGGAGGAAACCTGGAAGTCGCCTGCAACAAAATAGATAAACAGTATCAGGAAACTGAAGTGATTGGATAGCGATAGAACGAACTGCGGCTGAAGCGGAGGCAGCAAGTGGAGGCAACCTGGAAGTCGCCTGCAACAAAATAGATAAACAGTATCAGGAAACTGAAGTGATTGGATAGCGATAGAACGAACTGCGGCTGAAGCGGAGGCAGCAAGTGGAGGCAACCTGGAAGTCGCCTGCAACAAAATAGATAAACGGTATCAGGAAACTGACACATACTTTCTCCCTTTTAGTTAAATTTAATGAATCAATTACTTTTTATTTACTAAATATAGAATATTAAGTACGGTTGAATGTACAGAAAACCTTCTAATTCAAATCCATTTTTACTAGCCCCTGGAATATGTTCAAGACTAAATAGGATTTAACCTCCGTCAATAGTCCAAAATGTTTGACATGTATAGGTTATGCCAACATTTTCGTTGCAAGTGCAACATTTTCAAGGCTTGCAAGTCGTCAAGATGTTAAAATTTAAACAAAACACAACACATACACAAACGAATTACGATACGAACGAATAAACATTTAGATAGCGCTATCACGGTCACGGACATCCCGACAAGGTCCGGCACTGGTAGCAGACAGTTCCAGTTTTTTTTATGAAAAATCCATAAAACTGAATTTTGGATGTTTTAAATCCTGTAATTTCTGAATCCGATTTTTTCCAGAAACGTGGGTGGTGTCATTTTGTTGGAAACTAAAGCTCTACAAACCACTTAAGTTTAATCAAAATCGTTTGAGCCGTTTTTGCGAAATTCGGATTTTTCATGGTTTTTATCGGTTTTTGGAAGATAATTACAATGAATACACTTGATAATTACCCTTAGAAATACAAAATTCAAAAAAATTAAAAAACCTGGAGATATTGTGGATTGGTACCTAGATACCAAATTTTATCCAAATCGGCCCATCGGTGTGGGCTCTAGCTCTGTACACATCCACACAAACACACACACGGACAGACATCACGTAACCCCCTTTCAATCTGAAGGGCACAGGCTGCCCTCAAAGTTTGTTTTTCGCCCATAAGATTAACATAGGGAATAATTTTATTTGAATTGCAGCTGTTAATACATTATGGACAGATTATTAGCAAGACCAAATGGTACAGGTAAGGTAATTATTTATCTATATAAATAAAATAAGTTTATTTTCTACATCGCTTTGAGCAATGAAATGCTGTGTGCAGCGGAGATATTACATTTTTTAATATCTGTTTATTCGTCTGTCTGTTTAAGAGGCACCCGTTAAAATAAAAAACAAAAAAAACTTGCACTGAATAAATAAAACACTTTGCCTATTTTTGTGTGAAGGAGGAAACTTTGGCAGTTTTAAATCATAGTACGTCATTAGGGTTATGCCCCTTTGTCCGGCACTGCTACAAAGTATCTTAATGATGCAGGTTACTCAACCTTTCATTGCAGAATGCACCATATTTTTTCTAATGAGCATTTGGTCAGCTAACTATATTTAATCACAGAACAGAGGGAACACGTCTACTTAACTACTGTACAAAGGTATACTAAACCATATAAATTAACGAAACGGCAATGAAACATTGGATACGAAACACAAGCAAGTTGGTCTTGCAAGTTGGTAAGATCAGTATATCTAGGTAGTCGTTGTGATTATAATATTAAGTATTTTATGAGTTTTTAAGTCCACTATCAATAAGTAAGTACAACAAACTACAGGAGTTATTGAGCAGATATTTGGAAGAAGATATTTGGCAGATATTTGGGTCCATCCCGATTAAGTTTTGGGCTTACTTCCGTTCAAATGAGGCTCGGCCCTTACGACCATCAACACTATACACTGTTAAACATACACTTACTAGACCGATTGAGCACAAATTTGGTAGAAAGACAGCAGGCAGTGCACTATAATCAGAAAACAGGCCTATCATACAGAAACAGATGTATCTTCTCCGTCGGCTTTTAAAATTATAATTTAATTATCACTAACGTTAGTAGTTAACTGGTCCGATTACACATACATTTGTTAGGAGGATAGTTAATACATTATTAGAATATAACCTTTGCCTACTCCTGCTCCAAAAATGCTTTACTTTAGGGCTCTCTGAATTTTGGAACTATCAAATATATGAGTTAATAAATGTGTTCTAATCAGGCCTCATCCCTGGAAAAATATCAGTATTTTTGTACACAGAAAATTACAAAAACTAAGATTGGGGTTATGGTTAAGATTTCCCGTTTTTGAAGCTCGGGCCTGCATACTTCCTCCTTCCACTAAAGTCACGTGACTCTGTGTGGCCGATCAGCAGCCGATTATCAGATTAAACAACATTGTAAAACACGACCTCCTCACTTATTTTTTATGTTCTCGGAATCAAATTATAAACTAATTTACAAGACACTAAAATGATGAATCTGGATAAAACGGCGAACAAAATGAATCCGTTGCCATACAGTTTCAAATTTTTTGTTAACACTGATTATGAGTTTAAATGAAATATTTTATGCTTTTTAAAACTTTTCATTTGTTTAAACTTTTTGGAACTTATAAAACTAAAATTAGCTGTTTTTGTGTCTTCTTTTTTTAATGTAAATGGTTGATGGTTGAAAAAACAAACTTTGAGGCTGACCTGTGCCCATCAGAATGTTAGCATCAACAATTGAAAACAACTCTGCACTACTACGGATTGAAGGGATTCTTTTGATACCTCAGTCGCCAAAATCGATTAAGAAATGTTGTGGAAGTATTCCTTACAGCAACAACCTTAGCGTTTCGTAAATGGTGAGAAGGACGAATGATGTTTTTGTTAACCTGAAAAGTCTATTCTATATTTTTTAAATTAGTACAGTTTTTGTATCAGTGTATTCGTATTTTAATACAGTTTATAATGATATGCAAAACTGATATATTTTGCGATTTATGTGTTGAAGAGGTGGGAAATACTGGCGGCAGGTCAGGTTTTCGCAGTGCTTTTAAACGGGATTAACAGCTGCAAGTCAGCCGCAGAGAGCCACGTGACTAAGAGTGTTGCAGGCCCCGGAGTGTTAGCGTAGGTCCCGGTCAAGCTCGGTTTCTCAGGTGCTTAGCAATAATTGTAACTGACTTCTCAAACATAATATTGTACTGTGATCGCGAGCGAAGCCGCGACGGGCTACTAGTTCCATTTATCAGTGAATTTTCTATGGAAAAGTGAGCTATTAGCATGACCTGTACAAGTTCCGTACAGTCTCTTTGTTGGAAGCCTTGGTCCCACCCCAGCAGCAGTGTGTTGTGTAGTAACGTGAGCGTGTTTCCAGCGTTCAGCCCAGAGCTGCTGCGGACGATAGCTCAGCCGTGCGAACACCTGTTGGCCGAGTGGGCTCACCTCGAGGACTCCATGTCAGGTACTGTCGTAGAGTGTATCAAGTGGAATGACCACGTATGCAACTCGCAAAAAACACTGTCTGGCAATATATTTGTCCTACCAAACATCGCACCTTTAAGGAATCATTGACAAAACTGGTTCATTTCAGATTGATTGAAATTAACATAAGACATTATGTTGTACTTTGGGGTAATTTCAGTAAAATGTTATAAAAACCTTTGTTATTCAGAAAAGAGCTATTCATACAATATTCATCCGAAATGACATGTTTTTTTGGCGAGGTAATATTATTTCAGAGTGATTTTGGGCAACACTCACCACAGTTGTCAGTGCTGGATCCAGTCGTCAGGAGATAAAAAACTCAAACACACGACACAAAAATACTGGATGAAACACACTGTGCGAAATACTGAAAGACAGTGCTTTTCATCCAGTATTTTTGTGTCTTGTGTTTTTTTATTTCTTGACAACTGGATCCAGCACTGATAATTGTGGTGAGTGTTTCCCAAAATCACCGTGGAATATTCGTTAAGACTTGGACTATGTGATTCCTGTCGTCAGCACTTTATAAATTTAAATATTTTGACCATCCCCTTTCTTTTCATGTTAGAATACATTATTTTTGTCAAGGAAAATCATTTTTATGGGGCCTTACAATCATGCTTATAATACTAGAAATAGAAATAAATCCCTCGTGCTTATAAATCCCTCAATTTAACATTGACTCAAATTGCTTGAAACAAAATTAAAATACACAAGAATAAAAATATTTTAATTCAAACTTATGTTTCATCATTAAACACCTCTCAATCAGGTAAGGAATTTTGATATTGTGTAGCAAGATAATCTACTCATATTCCTCTTATTTAGTTTTTACTTGTGCCTTTTCTTTTACAACACACTAAACTATTCTCACAATTTATACAAATCCCTCCATCAAAACCCTACTGAGTTGTCGTATGCTAATGTCACTATGTCATTGTCTCAGCCTCCTTCAGCTGCCCACGCCGCCCATGGCGCGAAGGTCAAGCCAAGACCTCCTTCACCTACCTGCTGCTGGACCCCCGCGTGGCGCACAGTCTGCCCGCGCGCGCCGCCTCCACCACTGCCCTCGCCACCGCCGCCCCTGCCGCGTACACACACTCGCTGTGGGGAGAGTTCCTGCGCGGCGTGTTCTACGTGGGGAAGGGCAAGCGGTCGCGGCCCTACGCCCACCTCTACCAAGCCGTCGCCGCCTGGCAGCAGCACAAGAATGCGAGCACATGTAGGAAGGTACGTCAGGCGTATTGATCGACTTGTCTGTGAATTTCATTGCGTGGTTAGGGTTTAGCTACTTATAGCTACTTCGACCTAAGAAGGTATTTTTGACCCCCTTAACCAGCTTAAGACTCTTATAACCTATCAGCTGATGGATATCTTTCTAACTCCAGTCCAAAAGGTTCTTTCATAAGTTTTCCAGCCTTTTCTGGGCCAAAACTGCACAATACAGCTCTCCCTCTCATCGGGTCTGCTTTTCCGACTGGTTTAGGCCTAAGGCCAAGACGGCAAGAAATTACAGTAGTACCTATGTATTAAGGCCTTCGTTTGGTTATGGATAATTGTCTATTTACTGAAGGAATTCTTCTTTTAAATAGAGTTGTTGGGTTTTTAAAAATCCAGAGAGTGTTGTCATCAGATTTTGTGCGTGTAATTTTCTGATGTCTTCTTGCAAGAGATTGCATTGTTTTCTACCATAAATGACATTCTAAACTCGTAATCAAATGAATTCTCAAATACCTTTAACTAATACTAAAACATAAAGTTAAAAGAAAATTCCACGAATAATATTTTGATAATTGATTTTTACAGTATTTTCACTACATAGCAGGTTTTTTGTGGCAGATTCAGCGAATACTAGATATATGGAAGTCAGGCGAGGGGGTGATCTGCCTACACGTGTTCCTGAACGTGATCCCGGTCGAGGCATTCACCAGGGAGGCTGCCATGATCTGTGCCATGACTCTGCCCCAGCTGACCAACGAGCAGGTGAGAACTAGCTCCCTGAACGTGTTCCCAGTTGAGGACGTTCACCAGGGAGGCCGCCATGATCTGTGCCATGGCCCCGTCCCAGCTGACCAACGAGCAGGTGAGAATTAGGTCCCTGAACGTGATCCCGGTCGAGGCATTCACCAGGGAGGCCGCCATGATCTGTGCCATGGCCCCGTCCCAGCTGACCAACGAGCAGGTGAGAACTAGGTCCCTGAACGTGATCCCGGTCGAGGCATTCACCAGGGAGGACGCCATGATCTGTGCCATGGCCCCGTCCCAGCTGACCAACGAGCAGGTGAGAACTAGGTCCCTGAAGGTGATCCTGGTCGAGGCATTCACCAGGGAGGCCGCCATGATCTGTGCCATGGCCCCGTCCCAGCTGACCAACGAGCAGGTGAGAATTAGGTCCCTGAACGTGATCCCAGTCGAGAGGCATTCACCAGGGAGGCCGCCATGATCTGTGCCATGGCCCCGTCTCAGCTGACCAACGAGCAGGTGAGAACTAGGTCCCTGAAGGTGATCCTGGTCGAGGCGTTCACCAGGGTGGCTGCCATGATCTGTGCCATGACTCTGTCCCAGCTGACCAACGAGCAGGTGAGAACTAGCTCCCTGAACGTGTTCCCAGTTGAGGGCGTTCACCAGGGAGGCCGCCATGATCTGTGCCATGGCCCCGTCCCAGCTGACCAACGAGCAGGTGAGAACTAGGTCCCTGAAGGTGATCCTGGTCGAGGCGTTCACCAGGGTGGCTGCCATGATCTGTGCCATGACTGCCCCAGCTGACCAACGAGCAAGTGAGAACTAGGTCCCTGAACGTGTTCCCAGTTGAGGGCGTTCACCAGGGAGGCCGCCATGACTCTGTCCCAGCTGACCAACGAGCAGGTGAGAACTAGCTCCCTGAACGTGTTCCCAGTTGAGGGCGTTCACCAGGGAGGCCGCCATGACTCTGTCCCAGCTGACCAACGAGCAGGTGAGAACTAGCTCCCTGAACGTGTTCCCAGTTGAGGGCGTTCACCAGGGAGGCCGCCATAATCTGTGCCATGGCCCCGTCCCAGCTGACCAACGAGCAGGTGAGAATTAGGTCCCTGAACGTGATCCCGGTCGAGGCATTCACCAGGGAGGCCGCCATGATCTGTGCCATGGCCCCGTCCCAGCTGACCAACGAGCAGGTGAGAACTAGGTCCCTGAAGGTGATCCTGGTCGAGGCGTTCACCAGGGTGGCTGCCATGATCTGTGCCATGACTCTGTCCCAGCTGACCATCGAGCAGGTGAGAACTAGGTCCCTGAACGTGATCCCAGTCGAGGCATTGACCAGGGTGGTGGCTGCCATGACCTGTGCCATGACTCTGCCCCAGCTGACCAACGAGCAAGTGAGAACTAGGTCCCTGAACGTGATCCCAGTCGAGGCATTGACCAGGGTGGTGGCTGCTATGACCTGTGCCATGACTCTGCCCCAGCTGACCAACGAGCAAGTTAGAACTAGGTCCCTGAAGGTGATCCTGGTCGAGGCGTTCACCAGGGTGGCTGCCATGATCTGTGCCATGACTGCCCCAGCTGACCAACGAGCAAGTGAGAACTAGGTCCCTGAAGGTGATCCTGGTCGAGGCGTTCACCAGGGTGGCTGCCATGATCTGTGCCATGACTCTGTCCCAGCTGACCAACGAGCAGGTGAGAACTAGGTCCCTGAAGGTGATCCTGGTCGAGGCGTTCACCAGGGTGGCTGCCATGATCTGTGCCATGACTCTGTCCCAGCCGACCAACGAGCAAGTGAGAACTAGGTCCCTGAAGGTGATCCCGGTCGAGGCATTGACCAGGGTGGTGGCTGCCATGACCTGTGCCATGACTCTGCCCCAGCTGACCAACGAGCAAGTGAGAACTAGGTCCCTGAACTACCTTACAGAAATTATGTGAGGTAGATATAATGATTAGTGAGGGTTAAGGCAGTCTAGCGACCGCCCAATGGTCGAAATATTATTTGACAAATAATGGCTGTTTTTGAGGTTGATTTTTCACATTATCCTTCATTATCAGTTAAACAAAATCATTTGAAGCAGTGCCATGATGCTTAGATTCACGAGTAATTAATGAAATTATTTTAATATCTAGAGGGTTCTGTTGCGCTCATTGCTCTCTCCCTCTCTCTTTCACCTCCCCACTCCCACTCCACCAGGTTTAAATTTTTGAATGTGGAGTTAAAACGGAAAACAGAATGTCGTTACTATTCCAGCAGTCAGAAGTCTTATTATTCACAATTTTCCTGAATCATCTGTTCTTGCTGTTTTGCTAGCTTTTGTTATATCAACAGCTGTAAAATATACAATTCAATCAATTACTGTTCTTCCATATGATTAACATTAAAACTTCAAAAGCCTGTGGGGCGTAGCCCTGAGGGCCGATGTAAATTATAAGGGGTTTCTGCATATCTACTCGACAATACCTTTGTAACGGTATGTGTGAATGTCTCCTACAATACACGGAGGCAGAGAAAAAAGGAGGGACAGTTTTGTGCTTGCTTGAATATTAAATATAATGATATTTACTTTTTACTGACCTCGCACCACTTGGTGTTTACTGGTGCAATTACGTTTAGAGGAACAATCTTACTGACGCCTAAATTATATACAAATGTTGTTTTTTCAGCGGCCCATCTGTAGTCGTAAGTCGTGGATAATGAAATATGTTATTAGCGATTTAAACAGACCAGATACTCTTATTGAGAGACAATGAAGGAATTTTAATTATACTTCTCTCAATTTACAGGAAAAATATTGATTTTTGAACTTAAGAGTCATTCTCCTTAAATAATAATATCCTCTCTCTAAAAACACATTAAGTGTTTCAAAAGTATACAAATTTAACCATAATACCATTTATGAATGTTTTTATTCATGTAAATGTTAGATTGGGGGATTAGGAAACCTCGGCAGAGTCGCTAGGCACGTCTTCCACATGGGAATACTGCACAGGTCACCGGCAGGAGAGGAACTGGCAGTGATGAAAAAGGTGGAACAGGGTGGCATTGCCAGTCAACCTTTTATAGGGCACACCTGCAACACCTGTCACAGCTGCTTTATCAGCTCTCAAAAAGGTGGTCTGCTCCGCCCTTCTATGTTGACTGACAAGGTTTCCATGTTCTTCACCTAGGCAAGAGTTCCCGTCCCCTGCTGTCTACAAACATGGAGGGACCAAGATGAAACGAAATCTTGTCATAATGGATAGCCAAAGGTCTTAACCTCGTGTTTTGACATTTTCATTTGCCGTACCCAAAGACAACCTCACAGTTGGTATAAACCAGTCTGAATATCATCCTGGGACTAAATTATTTATTCATATATGTTTTGTCATCAATTTCCACAAGTTCATCTCATGTTGTAGGTGGGGAAATTCTACGGCTCGGCCGCGAGCTGGAGTGAACGACTCAGGCGGCGGCTTGGATGTGTCTTGTTGCATCGAGCCTTCAAAGTCTTCTTGGCCGAGGGCGAGAGACAACTTCGACCTGCTGATATTGACTGAGTCCCAGACATCAGAGGACCATAACCTTGGTTTTTTTAGTTTTGTGTTGATTGAATGTATTACCATTAAGTTACAGATTGGGGTATTTTTTCACAATTGGGAGCATACAAGTTGTTTTTTTATTTGCTATTTGGAAGGTTTTAGCATCTTTTTCTCCACCTTCCCCTTAAAAATAAATTTACCAACTTGCAAATTAAAAACTATAAATAAATTTCAGTTTTAGTTAGTTATATTTTGGAGTGCAGTTTAGTTTCCGGTAAAATTGATTTATAGCTTTAACGCTAACTCAAAATGCCTCCACCCTAACGGCAAAACCAGTCGGGTGTATGGCTGTTACCCTGTCCTAACGAATGATTTAATGTTTACTTTGGGTTCTCCATTAGCCGTTTACAATAATTGATTCGAAGGAATTCTGAGTTAATGACACAAAACGATATCCCCCTTTCAAATTGACTGTTTGTAGTTTTAGGCATAATTAATGTATGTAACTACCAAGTTCTGATAAGTATTATTGAATACTTACTTATTTTTATTTTCTCATAATTATAATGAGGCCTAGACTAAATAATCTTCCAGGGTTTAAATTGTTTGGAAGATATGTGATATATAAAATAAGACTTATTTGGTGTAATTTTTTAAACCTGTCATATTTTTCTTCGAAACTTAGATAAATACCATGGAACATTTTGTTAAGATAGGTTTTACACACAGTTTACTTCCTGAGGAAATACAGTAACTCTTAATAGAGAACACAGTTTAAAAATATATATGTTAAGCTTATGTATATTTTGTTAAATGGTCACTTTATTAGTGATTGCTGTAGCCAGAAATGCTAAAGAAATATTCAATACAGTTCGGGTCACAGTGCTCTGCATCTGGTTAGCGTATGCTCTGGAATTACTTTTTACCTCTATTTGGCTTAGTACCGTTAGTGTTACAGTCTACTTTTGTCAACAGAAATCAAGCTAAAATCATTTATTTAATTTTAAAACTTTTTTTGGGTTGTTTTTGTTAATGTCTACTTTTATTTACGAGAAATTTCATAGGTTCTCGCCTTTCCCAGGTGCCAAGCACCGTACACCGAACTGTACAATGTAATGTGATGTGTGTGCTTGTGTGTTTTATGTGATTCATGTGTTTAGTTTGCTGTGCTTGCTTGTTAGGAACATTTCTTTAGTTAAGTCAGCTGAAACGCCATTTTCATCCACTATTTCTGGTCGAAAAATCTTTTCTCCCGAACATGAATGAGAGAAAAATACCGTACTCAGAAAAATTGTGTTTTTAGTGTGTTTAGTTGTTAAACCTAGCTGTCAAGTATTTACCGTTCGTAATTGATATTTTTTTATATAGGGAAGCCTTTTCACAATGGCTTGAATTGTATTACATTTGTGATATATTTTTATAAGTAAAAAAGGACACAGGATACATTTAATTGGGTGAAAATCTTCATTGTTGTTACAAAGTGAGCACTTCAGAGTTTGATTATGGCACCCTGATATTTCAATATGTGAGGAAGTGAAGTCTTAATTATACCAGAGACTGATCTGATACCAAAGTACAAACTCAATGTTTATGCTCTCAGAGTAAGTTCATTTGATTAAATAAATGCAATATCTAAATGCATTTTAAAGGCCTTAATATTTTGATCCATTTATCTTATATATTATTTCTCTAGCGTGTTTTTCTGTCAGTCCGCGAGATCTTCCTTTATCATATATGAAAGATAAATAAAGGGAATAGTTTGTTTTGACAGGAGCGAAATTGTAAACAAAAGAACATCTAATCAGCTGACAAGATTTGGTTCGCAGTGCGGAATTCCGCACGGGTCGACTAGTTAACTGTTTTTTTTTAAGTGATTTTAAAAAATTCTAAAAAAAGTGCTAAATTTAACAAGTGTTAAAAAATATCACAATTTGGAGACTTATTAGTTTACACTTCTATAATTTCTTTTCTTTTTTTGAGGGACTTGTTTTCCCAGGTGAGCTCAGGACCATGAGCTGTCTCTATCCTGTTGGTGTACAGCCCTCTGAGGACGTCCAGAATGAGGTGCCAGCATCACCACTGTGCTACCTCACTCGGTTATTTACGTTTTGCTATTTTGCATAGAGGCATTACAAAAATATTTCTGTCAATTGACCTTTGTAAAATTAGTCTCTGAGAAATTGTTTAATTAGTGACATTTTTGTCAGCATAGTAATTTAAAAACATTTGAAGTAATTTAAAATAGCTGATTTTCTTGTCAGTTTATGCATTGAATAGATTTTTAATATTCTTAAAATAGTGAAAAAACTAAAAGCATTCAAAGCATTTTTAAACAATGTTCTGCTATACATTTTCATATAAACTGGTTTATTCCTCACATGTTACAATGTTCTGCTATACATTTTCATATAAACTGGTTTATTCCTCACATGTTAATGTCAGAGTTTCCAAAGTTCTACTACAAATTGAGAAATGTAAGAAAATGCTAATGGACAAAGCAAAAGTTTTACCTTGATCATTCGCCAAAAAGTAATTACAAGGAAACAAATTAGTAAAGTTATTTTGTAAAATTCTCCTCCCATTTATCATTGATAAAGTTATTTATTTTGATTCTTAAACAAAACAAATTTTCTTCACTTTTATAGAAAGTAAAAACTTTGGTTACCTCATTTACAACATAACTGCATAAATATTCATTCTAAATTGTATGAATTGGTCTTCCTGCTTTGAAATCAAATTTGGTCTACTTCTTGAACATATATATACATTTTGTTTTAAATTTTGTAGACATCCTTGACAGGTTATTTTTAGTACATTTATATTGAAATAATTGTTTTCCGTAGCAAAGCATAATTTATAAATACAATTCTAGCCCCATGCTCAATAGGTGCTACTGATATTAAAAATGACTAACATACAGTACACCTCGGATTATCTGGACTAATGCGGAGGAATATTGATCCGTTAGCGAAATATCCGGATAATCTGAAGCAAATATAACATAGCATAATAACGATCCGGACTCTAGCACCTGCAATATTGATGCTGCAAATTCCATGGAAGGACTGTAAATTAGGATAAACGTGCGAATTTCACAAGTGTTTTACTTGAGATATATTTTTAACAAATTTGGATTGTTCAACAAAGTACGCTGAAAACCAATTTAATGATTATAAATTACCATTTGAATTTGGATATTTTGTTATTATCGGTTGTAGGTGTAAAACACTCAATTTCCAAAATTGATTTATTGTTACACGTTTAACAGAAACAAAAGGCGCGAAATGCCTGTCGCTTGCGCATGCACTACCGGGGCGACCGTACGTTGACTCACTTTGTACTGTAGTTTCTATAATACTTCACGTATACATTATCTGGAAACTTAGAAGGCGCTAGCGCGGGAGAAAAATTCATTTTGACTAATTTACAATTTTGTTATTTCGGACAACCACATCCGGGATCCGGATGATTCGAGGAATACTTTATTTAATTTTGTTAGAGTGACTGATGTTGAAGTGACTTTTGTAGTAGTGTTACTTTCTTTAGATTTTGGAGGGTGATAGATTTTGTTTAGGTTAATTTTTCCAAAGAGAACCTTGAACTTTTTTACGTATATTCTCTTCAATGTTTTTCCTGAACATAATTTTTATGAGTAATATATTTTTGTTAAGCGGTGAAATAGTTTCTTTGCTTAGTAGTGTTACTGCTATACCTTATTACTATACCCGATGTTCATCCAAAATAAAGAAAATATTCTGTTTTTACTGTAATCTTTTTGACTATACCCAACAAAATGCCAATATTTTATACTTCTACAATCCAAGGATGGCGAGGCAGGGAAACTCTGATGTTGCAAAGAGATTTCTCTCCTACTGCACTTTACTATTCCGATATATGGACTCATGTATAAGACGAGTGATTGCTAAACTCTGCTTAATGGTGTAGGCTCATAATCTGTGCAACATGTAGAACAAAATTATTAAATTAATATATTTTAGAGGCTTTTACTTGAAATGTTGATACAGTGTAGGAGCTGAATAATGCTAATACCTACACAATATTTGGTAGGAGGATAAGAATCGCCCCTAAATCAGATTTGGGCCGATTTGTGGAGCGAAGACCTAGGCCTAGGCATGGTAAGAACTAGGCCCGAGACCATGATGATTTTAATTTTGAGGTCCCTAGATTCCAAAAACACCAATCGTTCCAAACTCCAAACTGTAAAAATATGTCCGTGGCCAGAAAAGTTCCGATTTTGAAGAAATTTGGTAGAAACATGTAAGCAACATTCATAATTTCGAAAACAAGACAGATCACCCCATTCAAAGGGATACTTTAGGGGGGGGGTTTTGTGTCTCAAAAATTTTTTTTGTTTTCAATTTTTTTACAAATATAGTCTAGTAAAAAATCAAGTCCTAGTTTTCACCAATAGATGCAATTAACAAAGATTGTGTTTTGATCATTGGTTACGAAATATTGAAAGTGCTAAACACAGTAGGCTACGTTGTTTAATGTTATTCTTATGGAGAAACTGACAGAACTTGATATATGGCTTTATTTGGGTGTATCTTTTGATATTTGGACAAAAAAATTGTTGCTGGTTCCCGTAGCGTACTCAGCCCCCCATGTTATTCTTATGGAGAATAAGTAAATTTTTATGCACTGGTATCCCTTAATTATGAACATACATAATAAAAACTGGTATGTGGCTTTTCCTTGCTGAGCTCTATTGATATTTGCATAAAAACCCATTTTTAGTGAATTTTATAAGGAAAGTGAACTGTTTTAGCATGACCCGCTCGGAGAAACTTAAGTCCGGGACCACCATAGAAGTTCCTAACGTGACCCCCAGAACACGTTTTGGGGGGTCTTTCAAAATTGTGTATGTATATATATGTGTGTGTGCGTTTGCACTCTAGCAGTCACATTTTTTGTCCGATTTACTTCAAATTTTGTCACGACGTTCCTTTCTATATCAGTTGGGTAAAACAATTGGAAAACTCTAAACCCTTTTTTGGAGATTAATCTTTCAAATTTCTAGTTTTTGGGCCCAAAAAGGATCAGAAAAGCCCCGTATGTACAATTAATGCATGTAAAAAGATGTAAATTAGTGAGGCGAAACTTTTAAGCCTCTCTCGTCATTCTTGCATAACTATTTACCAAGTTATTAAAGAAAATATATGCATCGACCAAACACAGTACGTTGTCTTATGGGGGTTTTACATTATAAAAGCCTAATTTGTTGGTGTACTTTTATCATCCCCAGCAACCTCACGCCTACTTTCAAGCCTGACTGGTCCTTCTCCTAACCTTATAAAGTAGGAGCATCAGAACAGTAAAAAAATCAATGTTTCGGATTTCAATAAAATTGGAACACATGTTTGCTTTTACACTGATTTTGAGTTTTAAAAGTTTGTTATGTAGAAATTCACTTCTCTCACGTCAGCGTGCTGCATGCGAACTAATTTTCCTTGTTGCAGCAAACCTGCATACTCAGCCAAAAATCTTATTCGTATGGAGAGTAATACAAATGTCATATGTTGCTTATTTGTAAATATTTTATGTATTTGAATTGATGTGGTATTTAGTATATATTATATGCATTTGAAGTTCATTGAGTAGTAAGTTTGCTACGACGGGGAAAGGGCCGGATTTAAGCATAGGGGCTCTTGCACCACACTGAACCACATTGAAAAGCCTCATACAAGCTTAGACTAACTACTGCAGTTAGTCTATGATACAAGCAACACAAAAAAGGTCACCAACATGGACCTGGACGACAACAAGGGCCCGCACCACTGGTTGAGCTTGGCGGTCCACAGCTCCTAATTCCGACCCAAGACGGTGGTATTACATAAATTTAGGACTGTTCATCTTTATTAAATTCTCTGACCTTTTCCCTCATACACTAGCAAATCACCCGTAAAAACCTAACAATCGTCCATTCGATAGGCCCCACCCACTCTCGGCTGGAGTTGTTTACGTTATTTATAATGTAATTATTATTGCAGTGTACAAAGAAATAGTTCTATTGTACAACAAAATCTGAAGGATTTATTTTTTTAAACTTTTTACTCCACAGCCTTTTTATGTGCTAATAATTGAAGATCGAACAAAATTGTGAACAAAGTAAAATCAAAGTGAATCAGGGTGTTTTCTGACTGTTTTTTGGGTGTAACGCAGAATTTACTGTTCATTGATAAATTCATGAATTGATTATAACTTTATTGAACATGATCCCTCATTTGTTTTACGTGATGTTCGTAAGTTAACTATTGATTATGAATATATATTGATAATATTAGAATGCAACCAATTTGATTCATTTGGTTGGTTGCAGTGACTGCTTCTGCTTGTTTATTTTTGGAAGTGATTGTTTCTCGATTCTGTCTGTGTCATGCTCATGCTCAGCCTAACCTCAATCCTCAATCTCAGCAGCTCAATAAATTCAGAAAGCTTTTAAATTTCGTTTTCCATCAAACAAACCAACTTTTCATTGTTGTAGAACGTACAAACACCTCTTCATGTTTTGTGTTTATTTATTGTTGGTATATTGCAATGGGCGATCAAACTAAGAAAATATCTTTTGGCTTCAGCAAGTTAGCGAAAAAGACCAATATTGTTTCTACTCATATAAAAAAGAACGAACAAGAGGATGATGTGAGTAAAGTGGAGTTCATCGATTGCCTTGAAGGTAAATCAATTAGATTAAAAGATCCCGTCAAACTAGACGGGGGTCCCTTAATTATTCCACTTACAAGAACAAAAGAAAAGAGCTTAAGTCAGCAGGTAAATTCAGAAAATGTAGAAAGTAATGATTTAGGTCAGGATTTGAAAAACAAACCTACACACGAATCTAGTGAGAATGTCAATGCAGAGAATAAGAGCCTTCAAACAGATGAATTAAATAAAGTAAAAAATGATGGCCAAAATAAACTTGAAACTTTAGATGAAATAGCTGCAAGGGAAATTTTAGAAGAATTAAATAGAAAGAAGGCTGATGATGATGAAAAACGTGTTTTCAGTGTTCCGTTGACTAGTAATGCTCCTTCAGGTGAGAAAGAATCAACTTTAGAAGATTATGAAAATGTTCCAGTGCAGGAATTTGGAATGGCGGCGATAAGAGGAATGGGCTGGGTTCCTGGAAAGGGTATAGGGAAAACTGAAAAGCTTGTCTCTCCAACATTACCTGCTCCTCGTCCAAAAGGAATGGGTTTAGGCGCAGACAAAGTTATAAAATCATTTGAAAAGAAAAGTTCAAATGAGGATTTGAAAATGGTTAAAGGAAGTTTCATTCGTGTTTTAGCTGGATCTGAAAAAGATGCTTATGGTCAGGTAGAGGGTTTTGATGATGAATCAGGAAGGTTGATTGTAAAACTTGCTTTAAAAAATGTTTCTATCTCATTAAATGAATTCATGGTTCAGTTAGTTGATGCCATTGAATTTAAGAAAAATTCTAAAGTAATAAATGTTAGTAAATATGAACAGTACAAAGAGGATGAAGTAAAGAAAGAATCCAGTGAAAGATCACAAGCGGAAGTGCAAAAAAATATACGCAATAGAGAACTATTAAGCCCTCAGTCTGAACAATTTGACGATAAATCTAAGGTTTTTAAGAGAAATCGCACAAGTCCTTACGAAATTGAAGAAGAAAATCTGAAGGATGGTAGAACAAAAGTTTCATCAGACTCACCAGAATCAAGGTCTGCTAGATATCAAGGAAGTTCAAGTAGATCATCAAGGAGCCCCAATGATAGAAGCAGAATAAAAGAAAGGTCACAGTCTAAAGGTAACAAGTATCAATCAACAAAATGTGATGCCAACTCAAAATATAATTACAAAAGTTTGACTAGTGGTGATAAGAAGCACAGATCACGTTCATCAGATAGTTCTGGAAGTTCCAGTAGTTATAGGAATAAAAACAAATCTAGTTCCACAAAACCTAAGATTTCTGTAAAAGGCAGATCAGTGAGTAGACGGAGATCTAGCTCTAATTCATCTACTTCTGACAGTTCCGGGAATGATTCAAGAAAGAAGAAAAACAAGCATAAAAAGAAAAAGTCAAGCTCAAACAAGTACAGATCAAGAAGTAGATCTCGATCACCAAGAAAACATAAACACAAAAAAAGTAAAACTGCAGCTAGACATTGAATGAGGTTTGTATTCTTTGCTGTATATTTATTCAAATAGGCCTTATTATAATAATTTAGTCCTAGCTGTAAACAAATTGAGGCTATTGTATGTATTGTCACAGAACAGACTCTTACCTGCTAGTAAATTACATACCGTACTACTGCTTTGCTAGTTAAAAAATTAAAGTTTTAAACATCTTTGTTTAGATTAGTTAAACAAGCTTGCTGTCAATGAGTGGGCTAAGTTGCTCATCCCACTCATTTAGCTAAACAGACCAACCAGAAATCTGGTAGCCTAATCTTGGTTATAGGCCTACTTTTTCTTCGTTCCTATAAGACTGCCCTAAATTTAATAGGTTTGGAAACCTAGGAATTTTATTGGTAGGCCTATTTGACAAGTAGTTTTATGCGGATTAGTGGAAAAGTAAACTTCCTGCTTGTGGCCTATTGGAAAAAGTATTTTTACTCCTCAATCCCCTCAATTTTTGCTTTTATTTTAGCCTTATCATTATCACTTGTTCATGTTTTATTAACCCTAGGAGTGGCGATCCGCCGGTTTCCGGCGGATTTTTGTGTCGCCTATTGTGGCGACCGCCGGTTTCCGGCGGATTTTGACTGAAAATTTTGCAACGTAAATAAACCTCTATTAATCAACTCAAAAGTGAATAATATATATATCATTCGAAAGATAATATTCTGAACTTTCATTTTATTACATAAACAAACCCTGTAGCAGGTATATAACAATGTCACCGCGATTAGAAATCAAATGAATTTTAGGCGCGACACGATACTTGCAGCTGACACTTGGGAAATGTCAAAACATGACTTTTTTGAAATTACCCACCTCGGGAAATTACACTACGCGTTAACATGGCGCCACTCCTAGGGTTAAACAATTAAAATCCAAATTTTAATCTGATTGTTTTCTCTTCTCAGCTTTTATTGGTCGGTTATTAATTCCACTTTATTTCTTACCCTAAATACTGTAATGACAAAAAGAGGCTCTACAATATTATTAGTAGGCCCATAAGCGTAATTCATGGGTGGCATGGGAAGGCAGTTGCCCCCTAATAATTTGGAGAACATGTTATTGTAATATATGAAAAGTCACAATAATCACGATCACAACTATGTTTGCCCCTTCAGTCAAAATACTGAAATTACGCTTATGAATATGTATCCAGCAGTGTATTTTGATTAGATTCAAAAGAGTTAGTTACAACTATGTTTATCAATGCAAAATAGGACAAAATAATATGAGGTCACAAAAATAAGCCTTGGTAAAGATGGGTCCGGTTGGGTGAACAACAGAAATAAAGTAAATCACCGTAGCTGCTACTATTCTATAAATTAGCCTCCTAATAATATGAAATAAGCTCGGGGACTCACTTTTTATAGTTTACCAATTAACATTTACTCTGTTTCTATATTAATAGGACTAATCAATGGTGCATATAGACAATACATTTGGGGGGGGCAAATACCAATAATAAGTATGCTTGACAATAATACATTGATTAAGCTTGTAGATATGAACAGCAGACACCACCATCCAGTACTTTGGTACATCAGAGAAAATCTAACCAAACATTAAACGTAAGCAAACAATGACTGCCGCTGAACTGCACACGGTAGATAACTGTCGATAGAGGTGAGCGCCTGGTAAGATATTCGCCCAAGCACAGATCGCCTCTAGCTGCAACCCCTTGCTGCCAGCAGAGGCCCGAGACCACCAGTGAATTCGCATTACCATAAACTTACCTAAATAAACCGCTCTTCACAGAACCTATAATACAGGTCTGTTCATGGGTTCCGTGCCGCTACCCACTCACTATTGACGTTGTATTGCTATTTTATCTTGCACATTATGCTTATAATAATTCAGTTTAGCCTAGTTAATTTTTTTTACACTTTTTGGAGGGGCAGGTCCCCCTGGGCCCCCCTTATTTATGCCCCTGGGACTAATCAATAAGCTATATAACATATTTGATTTTAGTGTATTGTTTGGTTGTATAATAAGCCTCTTTATTTGGCAGGTGCTGAAATGGATCGAGCTTAGTTTTTACAACAGAATTTAAATCTTGAACAGTTGCCTCTACATTGACATATTACTGACTTCCAGTCATCGTTTACTGCGGCAGATTTGGTTAGTAATACATGTACGTATTATTTTACTTTTGGAAGACAACTGAAATTTTAAAATTATTGACGGATAGGCTATTAGGGCTTGTTTTTGTCAATTTTTTGTGTGAATGGGTTAGCGTTTGTACCTGAATTTTGTATTGTTAATGTGTCATTTGCTATTGTATAGTAAGTACTTATGAAACTGTGTTAATATAGGCTGTAGGTCTTTAGTTAATAAAGTTAAAGATAATTTGTAAATAAACTATGGCTTATTACTTCCATTTGTTTTTAGCGAATTTCCCCTATAGGGAAGAAGCTATTACCGTAGTCGGCATGGTAAGACCTAGGCCTGGGACCATGATAACTTTTCGTTTTGAGGTCCCCAGACCCCAAAAACACCATTCGTTCGAAACTATATATATATATATATATATATATATATAAAGTTTCGAACGAATGGTGTTTTTGGGGTCTGGGGACCTCAAAACGAAAAGTTATCATGAAAAGGGAACGTTATGAAAAGGGAAAGTTATCATGTCCGTGAGCACGATAACTCTCGTAAAAATTATCCGATTTTGATGAAATTTGGTATAAACGTGTAAAGCAACATTTATGACTTTAAGTTCGAAAACCAGCCAGATCGCTCCATCCAAAGGGGTATTTTGGGGGGGTTTTGTACCCCAAAAATGGGTTTTTAAAATTTTGTACATATAATTTTGGAAATAGTCAAATTTTAGTTTTTTCCATTGGATTCAGCTTAAGAAAACACACAATTTGGTATTTTTATCATTTCTCTACGTCAATTGGTTACCGAGATATTGAAAGTGCTAAACACAGTACGTTGTCTAATGTTATTCTTATGGAGGAAAAGAAAAATTTTATATCTCGCTTATTTATGAACGTATACTGACGAAACTCGGTATACGGCTTCATCTGGTTGTAGACCATTGATATTTGCTCAAAAAAACAATTTTTTTCCAAAGCAAACCTGCGTACTCAGCCCCATGTTATTCTTATAGAGAATAAGTAACGTGTTATTTCCCTTAATTATGAAAATAAATTAATGAAATTTGGTATGTGGCTTTACCTACATAAGTTATATTGATATTTGTGTAAAACCCCATTTTTTGTGTTCCTTGCTTCAGCAAACCTGCATACTCAGCCGCCATGTTATTATTATGGAGAATAATTAAAATGTCATAAATCGTTTGTTTATAAATGTATATTGATGAAACTTGGTATGTGGCTTTATGTGGTATTAAGATACATATATATATGCATTGGAAATTCGCTGAGTATGCAGGTTTGCTGCTACGGGGGTATTAGTGTTAAGTATTATCATGTTTCTGCCCAATGTCTCAAAGAATTCAAAATTACTTATTAGAAAGGTTTATTATGTAAAATGTTATTGCAAATAAGTCTTGCTATTGAAAAAAGAGTGTTTTGTTATTCAATTAGTGTCATTTAGACTTGCACATGTGAATGAATTTAAGTTGTGATTTATTCCTGTAAGAAAGCTCATGCCCCATATCAGTTAAAATGTTATTTATTTACATCATATGTAAGAAAACATTTAACATCGACTTGGAGTTAAAATAAAAATAAACAGCATCAATAGGAGTTTAACTTATTTCAAGACTGAAGTCGACATCTTAAATGGTTAACAAAATATGATGAATAAATTTAAAAATACATACAAACGCCAAAACATAAAAAATAACAGATCATCATTAACCCATTGGCGTAGACATACGAGCAGGTCTCGTTCCTTACTTGTAATTTTATTAACGTGTGAATTGGAGTATAAAATTGGTGTTTTTAAATGGATTAATGGCATATTTTAATTAAAATATTGTTTTATTTCAGTTTAGAGAGTCGCATTGGCACACACACAGTAGACATAAGTAAAAATTAGCAAAATCAGTGTTGACCATGTGCAAGTCTCAAAGAATTAACCGATCCCGTCAACTTCCAAGCAAGCCTGCCACCGTTTATTTTACTTGGGCCCTCCCACCAACGTTGCCACAGACCGGTTAACTCATTGAGAGTTGCACAACTGGTCAGTTTTGGTCGTGTGCGGGAATCGAACCCACGAACATCGTATCACCACCTGGCCAAGGTGTTTCCACGACGTAGCCAACTCAGCTAACACGACCAAAGGCCTGGCGGCGATATTAAGGGTTTTCAGTCAGTCCGCGCCCCTAGCGGATAGAACCGTAGACGCCCGCGGTCATTAGTTACATATTTTGCTACTAGAGTGCAGCACCAATCAATTCCCGTTATAGGCTACTACAAACAGAATAAAATTACTACCTCAATGGGTTAATTCATGGGTTGTCCGGGTTCTCTTGGCTGGCAAAATGCACAGTTATCTAGACAAGATTGTTATGATAGTAATTAAATAGCAAGTTATGTAATTACTTAATGGTTACACCATAAACTTTAAACATAATTATTGATTATTAGAAAATATAGTGAGGGTTGGGCAGTTTAAATCATTTAAAAACTCTGTTTGACTACCCGATAAAATGGTTATTAAAATATAATAACCCCATCGCAGCAAACCTGCATACTTAGCGAATTTCCAATGGAGATTTAAATGTCTTAATACTACATAAAGCCACTTACCAAGTTTCATAAAAATATATTCACAAATAAGCGATATATACAATTTTAATTATTCTCCATAAGAATAACATTGGGGCTGAGTATGCAGGTTTGCTGCAACAAGGAGCACAAAAAATGGGTTTTTATGCTAATAGCAATATAACTCAACTAGGTGAAGTCGTATACCAGTTTTTATTAATTTATGTTCATAATTAAGGGAGACAGAGCATTTAATTATTCTCCATAAGAATAACATGGGGGCTGAGTACGCAGGTTTGCTGCTACGGGGGCCTTTGGCAACAAAATTTTTTTAGCAAATATCAATAGACCACAACAAGATGAAGCTGTATTGTATACCAAGTTTCGTCAGTATACGTTCATAAATAAGCAAGATATCAAAATTTTCTTTTCCTCCATAAGAATAACATTAGACAACGTACTGTGTTTAGCACTTTAAATATCTCGGTAACCAAATGACGTAGAGGAATGATCAAAATACAAAATTGTGTGTGTTTTTTAAGCTGAATCCAATGGTGAAAACTAAAATTTGACTATTTCAAAAATTATATGTAAAAAATTTAAAAAAAAAACATTTTTGGGGTACAACCCCCCCCAAAATACCTCTTCGGAGTTAGCGATCTGGCTGGTTTTTGAACTTAAAGTCATAAATGTTGCTTTACACGTTCATGCCAAGTTTCATCAAAATCGGATCATTTTTACGAGAGTTATCGTGCTCACAGACACACACACATATGAACAGAACGAATGGTGTTTGCCATACAGTTTCGAACGAATGGTGTTTTTGGGGTCTGGTGATCTCAAAACGAAAAGTTATCATGGTCCCGGGCCTAGGTTTTATCATGCCGAGCATGGTAATAGCTTCTTCCCTATAGGGGAAATTCGCTAAAATTAGGCAAAATGATTACATACATTTTCCTTTAACAAGATAAGTGTGCAGAATAGTTGTAGCTTAGTGTGGTTCTACCAATCGTTAATAGACATTGCAGAAGTAGAAGTGAGATAACAACTAATCTTTAACGTACGATTTGGTTGTTTGCCGGAAATAAAATAATCTTCGTACATAATGTATAATAAGTTATCATTGAAGATCAATAATCTTTTAAGAATTCTTAAAATACAACAATTGTATTTGCAACAATATATTGTGCTTACAACAAATAACGCTCCCTGTTGATGATTTCCTGGGGAGAAGATGTGAAGCAGTGAGCGTATCTCTGTAAGACATTAATTACCTTGATGAACTTCAGATTGCAGCTCTCGGTGCTGAGGCAAGGGAGATTATTCGCTACCTTTGAATTTATGAGATTTGGTTTAAAATAAATTGACAACACACTTCAGTTCAGACAAATATTTATATTTTTTACTTAAAAATCTCTGGTTACGTTTAAAAATACCCCGTTTTTATTATACACTGTAATTATTTTTAGCAAGTGTCAAAAGAATAAAACATACTTTAGTCGATCAAATATTTGTAATTTTCCGCTTTAAAATCATGAACTGCGTTAAAAACACCCTGTATGTGTATACTTGTAACCATTTTAAAATTAGAGCTGTTCATTTCTTCATCCTAAATATATTAACGGGCATAAAATATTCACCAACCTTATAAATTACAATGCTTGTAAAATGTGTTAGGGGACTTAAAGAACCGGCCACGTCTGACTTGCTAGTCAGACACTTTACTCTGAGCTACCGCGTCCGGTAAGTTCATCCATTGCCGACTAAAGAGCCCCTATCTCAAGGAACCTCATGTGGATTCATCTACATTTTCTTTACTCTCTGTTGGAATCTGTCGGTTAAGGAACTCTTTTGGGGCCAAGGTTATTTCCAATTTTTTCCCCTCCAACCAGTCTAACTTTAACGTTATTTTGGGTTTCTTTTCAAAGAGGGTGACGGAGCCGCAAGGGGATGTGTGTCTCTGCACCTCCAGATTTGTTATCATCGCAGGTAATTCCTTTCGTCCTTACCCCATGCAAGTCAGGGGCGGATACAGAATATCGTTTTTTATTTTTTTTTGGGGGGGGTTATGAGTGAAAAAATAAAACAGTTAAAATACAATAACCTTTACAGTAAATAATGGGTAAACTTCGTGAAGGTCTGAGGGTTTTTTTGGGGGTGGTGGGGGTGGGGGGGTTCTTCATGACCCTCATTACCTCCCCCCCGTTTTCGCGCCTGACGTAAGAATCTCATGAACGGACAACAAACGAGATCAATCTAACGTTGCTGCGTTTATATTTAGAGGCACGCTTGGCCAAGGAAAGTGGTTGCGCACGCTTGACCAAGCTTGCCTGGTTGGTGGTTGATCAGTGTGGTTGGTTACACCAAAAGAAAGCACGTGCAAGAGATTGTTCCCTGTTGATCAGTCAAAATGGAGCTGTTGTACAATAAGGAAATCGTGCTAAAAAATGGCGTTTTAAATTTTTTTATTATTTCCGAAAACCTTAAGAGGGAGTGAGCAAATTAACATATTTTGGAACGAGAAGAGAAGGCTTGCGTTCTCCTTGATCTGCCTAAACAACTGGATAAATTTATGAATATTTTTGATTCATGCCAGATACATTTTATTAAACTTTAGAGGGATTAACACGTATATTAACATTCCTATTTCCGAAATGACATACAACATGAAGAAAAGCTTATGGTTACGTTGAAGTAATTTGGTAAATGTTACCAAATTATAACTTTAAGATGGATGTTAGGATAATAATACCCCGTCACAGAAAACCTGCGTACTCCAGTAAATTTGCAATGCATATATATATATATATATATATATATATGTTTCTCACTACGACATAGCCAATTACCAAAGATCAAAAAATGCAAATATAAATAAGTGACATATATAAAATTATATTTCTCCATAATTAGGGCTTAGTATGCAGATTTGCTGCAAAAAGGAAGATAATAAATGTGTTTTGTGCTATTATCAATATAACATAACCAGGTACATACAAAGTTTTATTAATTTAAATTCTTAGCTATACACAACTTTACTTATTCTCCATAAGAATAATATTAGCGCTGATTATGCAGGTTTGCTGCTATGGGGCAGTCGACAAATACATGTTTTTTTGTGTTCAAATATCAATAGACCACAGCTAGGTGAAGCCATATACCAAGTTTCATCAATATACATTCACAAATAATCGAGATATCAAATAGTATATATTTTCAAAAGGAAATGAATTAAATTAAAGGGAACTGAAATTTAATACAAACCAAATGAATGACATACCAGATAACCGATGTATTAGAAAATTCCAGGAAAAAGAATGAATGGAGCGATAAATTTGAGATAACGCCAGTCCAGGCGCCAGGGGGGCAGGGTGGTAAGGTCGGTCTCAAGGTCACCGCACTCATTAGGGCATTTAAACAGCGCCTGCAAACTTGAATAAAAACCTGCAATACACGTATGTACTGCGGTCAACATCAACTGAATGGAAGGCGTTGTTACTTGTTCTTAACACTCTCCCGCAAATCTTTTTAATAATTATCGTTCCTCCAATGTAAACGCAGCCTGATCTTAAGAAACAAATAATAATTTACATCTTAACCATCCCTATCTTAATTTATATAATTACTTATGGAAAAATTAAAGAAAAATAAGGAAAACAATAGGTACAAATTCCTGTCTTTTCGCACTTTTCTCAAGCCATCGTTCGGCAAAGAAGGCTGAATCTTGGAATATCCATTGAAACTTAGATGGGAAATATCTCCACGGAAGCCAGTTTAGTTTTGTTGCTCTTATTTTTCCTCATACACTAAAATACAAAAGATTTTAAAATGGTAAAAGTACTATTGATCAGCTATGGGATTTATAATCCTATCCTATCCTATACTCTGATATGAGTAAGGTTTGCCTGCTTGCGTCCGTGCGTGTTTGCTTACTTAACACGTTCGCTGAGGGGCAGGCCTATGGGCGTGTTCCCGCCATGCGGCAACTGTTACGGTAGGCGCGGTCACATTTTGAATTCCCGGCTAACGAATGACAATAAACACTGTGCGGTGCAGTACTGCGTTACAACACCACTGGACGTAGTTCTACAAAACACCACCAGGTAGCAAAACAATCCAGATAGCAGTAGACAATCAGGGTTGCCATGTACAGGGAATAAGTCGGACGAAAACTACTGCGGGGAAGTCCCGTGACGCCAGGATATTGGGGGAAATTTACTACCAACCTACACCAAAATAAAGCTCGCATTCTAAGCTACACGCTGCAACAAATTGTTTACCCCTCGCGTCACACTGGTGCACACTGAAGCCTGTAACTTTTGCATAGCAACTGTACGGGCATACCCGTAGCGCGCTCCGGGGGAACAACTGCAACTACGGGTATACCCGTCCCGTACTGCGCAGCGAACGTGTTAATTACTTGATTGCTTGCAACTCTGATCTCTAAAACGGCTCCAACGATTTCCTTCAAATGAGCTATACAAATCTGATAATCAGTTGGGGGAGATGGTGATATATTACTCCAAGTCATCTAAACAAACTGCCTGGCCTTCCCCGAGCAAAGCTTGACCCCCAGGTACTGTGATTTAAGTTTATGCTTTATTTACGTGTTAAAATGTGTTCATACTTTCCTAATGATTTATTTATCTTAACATATAAACAGTAAATGGTATATCCACGTATACAAAGATGCTAGATTTATTTTCCTAGAGTTTTTTACTTTCTAGGTAAATTGCCTAATTTAAGTCTGATAAGTTGAAAGACGTGGTACTAAACAAAGTAAACAAAGTAGGCCTAGTGTTTCCCCTACAATTAAAACGAAGGATTAACAAAATTCTTAATAACTGTTAATTTTACTAACATGTATGGTGACAGTGTGTCAGGAAATGATTGTGTACTTGTAATTTTAAACGTTTATTTTTTCTCGAGTACTGAGAAAATAACTCGAATACACGCGAAACTGCACACATTTTTTTTGTTAAAAGAGTTACATATGTCGAGAGACTTAAGAAAATGTGGCAAAAACGTAAAATATGCAAACAAAACAAACCTAAGATAGAAGAAAGAGACAAAAGCCTTTGCGGGGGGGGGGGTGTTGAAACGGATCCAAAATGCGAAGGTTTAAGGCAGCCTCTGACATAACTCTCGCTGATGTTACACCCCTTGTAACAGTTGACATCTTTACCTCCAACTGTGGACGATTGCTGCGGGTTTCTTTTACAAAATAGTGAATTACTATTTATTGAAGTATATTCTTATCAATCGTGCTTTCTATATTTATGTTTTTTATTTATTATTATTTTTCTGAAGCTTTTTATAGTAATATATTTAAAAGTATTAATATAATTAATTTATCATCTTATATATTTAGTCAATGTTAAAACTACGGATAGTTTATTTGCCTCGTCCACTTAACCAACTTTAACGTTTGAGGTGTCTATCAAAACCCCTTGAACTCTATATGGGTTATTGTGAAATTCTATAAAATGTTTTTAAAGTTAAAAAACTTTACTTAAAGTTTGCGGTTTAATAAAAACACTGAAAAAGAGAATTCAGTCTCAACTGGAAATATTCAGGTGCAACCGCTAGTTGTAAAATTGTTTGAGGAATACGAATAAACAGATTTAGACTATTTTTAACTGGAGTATCGTAGATTATCATGAATATTCAAGTATGTGAATTTTTCGCAAGGGTTGAGTCTTGTTATGATCTAAAACAAATAACAAATTCAGAAGAAATATAATATCATTAGGCATTACAGAATGTAACAAATGGATTAAATTAAGCTCTATAAGGTGAACCTGCACAGAACAAAAGAGGCGTTTATTGTTTGATGATTAATATGTTTTTTAGGGGGTTGGGGGGAGAAAGGAGGGAGAAAAATGCATCTACACTCTCAAGTGGTTAGACTGTTGGTTTCACCCCCCCAGAAAAAAAGGTTTTTATAATGCCGTCGCGACGTCTAGGTTTAGTCTACAGTCGACATAGTCCCTCCTAATTACATTACGTTTGGCCCGGAGCTAGGCTTTGTAGCCGCCCCACTCCACCGATAATTGATTATTCATGTCATTACGAGTAGGTTTACCTCTAGCCTTCCATGAATAACCTTTTAAATCAAAATAAAGAGGTGATTTTCAAATATTAGTGTAAGTACCTGGGGGCAGGCCAGTCAGTTTGTTTATATGACTTGGAGTAATATTTCACTATTTCCCTCAACTGATTATCGGATTTGTATAGCTGAGTTGCCTCTTTTAGCGAATTTCCCCTATAGGGAAGAAGCTATTACGATAACTCTCGTAAAAAAGGTCCGATCTTAATGAAATTTGGTACAAATGTGTAAAGTACCATTTATTTGAACGAGTTCGAAAACCAGATGAATCGCACCATCCGAAGGGGGGTTTTTGGGGGGGGTTTGTACCCCAAAAATGTGTTTTTTGGGGTTTTCACATGTAATTTTAATTTAAATCAAATTTTAATTTATACCATTGAATTCAGCTTAAAAAACAAACAGTTTGGTATTTTGATCATTGCTCTACGTCAATTGGTTACTTAGATATTGAAAGTACTAACACAGTACGTTGTCTAATGTTATTCTTATGGGGAAAAAGAAAAATTGTATATCTCGCTTATTTATGAACATAAACTGGTGAAATTTGGTATATGGCTTGATCTGGTTGTGGTTTATTGTTGTTTGCACAAAAAACAAATTTTTTGCCTATGGTTCCTGTAGCAGCAAACCTAGGTACTTGGTCCCCATGTTATTCTTATGGAAAATACTTAAAATGTTATATATCGCTTATTTATGAATGTATATGGATGAAACTTGGTATGTGACTTCAATAAGATGTGTTCTATTGATATTTCCATAAAAACCCATTATTTCTTGTGCCTTGTTGCAGCAAACCTGCGTACTCATCCCCAATCTTATTCTTACGGAGAATAATTAATATTTTAAATATCGCTTGTTTGTGAATACATTTCTTATGAATCCTGTTAAGTTTTTTAATGTGTTATGTTATATATTCATTGGAAATTCGCTAAGTATGCAGGTTTGCTGCGACGGGGGTATTATTATTAGTCCTGTTTATTAAAAATTAAGACAAATTAAATCTTCTTCATTAGATGCATTAGAGAAATATAAATCGGTGTCACTTAAATTTATGGTTGATTGTCTGTTACGTTCATGGGCCAGACTGAACTTTTTATTCAATATTAAGGAATCTATTGTTTTTTGGGACTCATAGGCGTAATTTGGGGGTTGCAAGGGGGGTTGTAATAATTAACATATTATTGAGATATGTAAAAAGTCACATCACAACCACTTTCTCCCCAATCGAAATACTAAAAGTATGCTTATGTTTGTACTGTATCCAAGTTCGAGAAAATACAGTAAAGTCATCGAGACTCCTAGGACCACCAGGTGTTAAGTTTTCCCCAATGAAAATTCTACACTCTTGCCTACTGAGGCAACAGTAGTTAATGTAGGCCTATAATCTTTAGAGTTAATGTTTACTGAGTTTGCAAACCAAATTTTGTTTAGATAAACAGTACAGTCAACTCCCGATTATCCGGGGTAATGACCTGTTGGAGGGTCACGGATAACCGAAAACCACAGTTAAATCAAAGGGATTCAATAAATTGATTACTACAAATATAATAAAGGTTTATCAACATTTTTATACTCCAATATTGTGTTTTAATGTCATTTAGTTATATTTATGTAAATTAAATCATTTTAAAAATCTTTAAATTGTGATAACATCTATAAACAATCAAGATAATAATATTTAATACTAGCAATGGTTGATAGCAGTAAATACCATCCAAAACGCCGAATGATATTTTATAGGTTAAAAATATCTAAACACCGAACTCTCTAAACTACATCGAACAGTATGCTAATTAATTCCACACTGGGGGAAAAATGACAGACTCTCAAATTAAGTTGTGTTTACTAAATTGTTTGTAAAGTAGTTATTCTGACAAACAAAATAAATTAAATACAATTCTGGAGAAAATTTAACATAATAAATTGTTATTATTGCTCTGTTGATGTTCAGAAGGGGATAAATGAAAATAATAAACCTTTCGTGACCCTGGTTAAACCGCAACCCGATTAACCCGCTCCCGGAAAATCAGGAGTTGTGACTGTATGTTAATTCGGTGTGAAATTTTACAGTCCAGTTGATAAATTTTCATTTTTGCTAATAAAGGATCTTATAAGTAGGCCTACTCTGTTCCAGTCACCCTCGACGGTTTGCTTACTAGATGTTGGCTGTAGTCAGTAGTAGTAGTAGTAGGGCCTACAGGTCAGCAGTTACAGGTAGATATTCTGATATTTTTATCCTTTGTAGGACAATAATGCCGTAGTTAAAAGGAACCAAAGTATATTTTCCCTGTATTTTTGAAACTCATAATAGCGATGGATTTTAATTTATTTTTTGATTTATTTGGACTTTACCTATCGCTTCTAGTGTTTTATCACTAATCGAACTTCTAGTGCTAAAAAATCACACAAACCACTGGAAGTGGAGACTTTGCCATCCGAAGGAAGCCGAACTTGTCCGATGACGAACGAACTATCCGAAACAAATGCTTATGACAAAACAGTGAAATTTAGTATTTTCAAATGTAAACAGAGGAAACCTACTTATATTCTAAAAAATTACGCTACTTTTACGAAAAAATTATAATATAATAACCAAACCTAACTCCGCAGAGCGCTGAATGGCGGCTCTTTGTAACATATTACAAAAATGGGTTTGTGTAAAATATAAGAAAAATTGGTATCTCAAAAAGTAAACACGAAAAAGTAGAATTGAACCTGGGACCGCATGATCGTGAATCCAGTGTCATATCCATTAGCCTGCCATAGCGTATCGAACTAAGTCAAAGTTACAACTCATCAAGCAGCAGACGGCGCTGTGATTTTAAAATTTGCCACGGGTAGCGCTCGGTGTGATTTCAAAGTTTTACACTTGGCAGCGCTCACGTAGGAAATGTCTCCGCTTCCAGTGGTTGTGTGTCTTTTTAGCTGCTAGTCACCCTAACTACTGATCCGAAGGAGCTGATATTTGTTAGGAAAATATGATAACTCAGAATCAAACGTAGACATTCCTCCATTCCGAAAATCCTTTAGTGCTCCGCCCCACTGGCATTTTAAGTTGTATTTACCATCTCGCACCTACTACTACTGATGGAGCTGAAGTTCAGTAGTATCAACTCAAAACAGATGTAGGACTACTCAAGATAACAATCGTTAGGACTCCAGCCCCTGGATTCATTCCTCCCATGTGATCAGTCACCAACTGCTGAACCGATGAAAGTCAAATTTTGTACAGCAGAATCGAACATGGTGCTGCTCCCATTCGAACATGGTGCTGCTCCCATTCGAACATGGTGCTGCTCCCATTCGAACATGGTGCTGCTCCCATTCGAACATGGTGCTGCTCCCATTCCAACATGGTGCTGCTCCCATTCGGAAAATCCCATAATGCTCCATCCCACTGGCTTACAAAGTTAAGTTTATCATCTCGCAAGTACTACTACTAAATAGATGGAGCTGAAATTCGGAAGGAAGATTCTGAGAGGGATTCAAACATGATATGGATCCATAAAAAAACAGTTTTGTGTTTTTTGCTTCAAAAGCAGAATTGTTTGATTTTACCGCGTAAAAACTAACTTTACATTTTTAAGATGAGTCCAATCCGGAAGAACCTAACTAAACATCATAGAATTTTGTTTTTTAGCAGGGAGGTGTCTTACCTCAGGAACCTATTTCAGTTGATAGCTAATTTACTGACTTTAATATCATTTTGTAAAATATATTTCTTATTCAGAATTCTGGGGGTGAGCAGACACACAGCCTACATTTTTCAGAAATATATTAGACATAGTTGTAAAAATAAACAAATGTAAAATATATTTACTTTATTTACCTAATGAATGTATATATTAAATACCCCTGTTGTAGCAAACCTACATACTCAGCGAATTTCAAATGGTACTTCACCAAGTCATGAAGCCACTTACCAACTTTAATCAAAGCATATTAATGAATAAGCGAGATATGACATTTTATTTATTCCCCATGAGAAAACATTAGGACTGAGTATGCAGGTTTGCTGCATCAAGGACCACAAAATCTGGTTATTATGCAAATACCAATGGATCACCTCTAGATGAAGCCACATACCAAGTTTCATTAATATATGTTCATTAATAAGCAAGATATACAATTTTACTTATTCTCCATAAGATAACATTGGACAACGTACTGTGTTTTAGCACTCTCAATATCTCGGTAACCAATTGACTTAGAGCGATGATCAAAATACCAGATTGTTTGTTTTTTAACCTGAATTTAATGCTGTAAACCAAAATTTGGGTTAAAAAGAATTATATGTAAAAAGTTCAAAAAACACATTTGTGGGGTACAAAACCCCCCTTAAAGTAGAGCGACTTGTCTGGTCCTCGAACTCATGAAAATAGATGCTGCCTTACACGTTTATACCAAATTTCATTAAGATCGGACCATTTTTAACAAAGTTATCGTGCCTACGGACACACATATATATATAAACCTATATATATATATATAAACCTATATATATATATATATAAACCTATATATATAAACCTATATATATATATATGAATTTGAACAAATGGTGTTTTTGGCATCTGGGGGCCTCAAAACTAAAAGTTATCATGGTCCCGGGTCTAGGTCTTAAAATGCCACCTACGGTAATAGTTTCTTCTATAGGGGAAATTCACTAAAAATGTAATGAAATATCTTTGCGAGTGACCATATAGTATACATTGAAAAAAACCCAAAAGTTTGATCAGCAAGGACAGGAAGTAACAATATCACTTCCTCTTCCTTTAATCCTTAGTATTTTTGAACAAGGGCTCTAGGCCAGGTTTATAATTTAGGTTTTGAAGGAAGAGAAAGCTCACCTTAACAGATGAAGTCCACTCCGAAGATACACAATATCTTGAAATATTTTGTGGTCGCTGACCACTTTTTCAGTCACAAAGAGAGAATAAAAAGTTGTGTAAATTAACGGTGCTGAGACTCATAACTTTCCTGCAGTGAAATATTGCAGAAGCTCTGGTGAGATCCACAACCGAAATATCTTTGACTACAATAGACTTGCTCTACTCCAGCCCCCAGGAGGAGTACTCCGCCCGAGAAGAGTGTCTCACGGCAGATATAAACAGAAGACATATTGTTTGTATAGTTTCTGGTAATAATGAAAACAAAACTTCTTAGTTGAGATTTTGTTTCAGACATAGTGTATATCTATGTTTGATTACAAACTTATTTTACTGTTGATACATTTTGTTGGGGATTTAAGTTTTAGTTACGAGTTCATAAAATACTGTGGTTTGGTAGTATCGTATTGTATTTATTCTGTGGTTGGTACACTGTGAGCAACCACCAAATACTTTTTTTTAAATGAGTGAAAAATGTAAACATACAATTTATGAAATGCCACTCAAGACATAATAATTTACAGCGTCTAGATCAGGGTGAATCGGTCCAAAGCACTTTCTATGTCAGTAAAAGAACAGTTAATGACTTGCCCCAAAACAGAAAATCCATTTAGTCCTTTGTACACAAATGGGTTAGAAAATTAAGTTGTTTGACATCAAATAGTTGATTTTTAGGTACAGGTATTAATGGCAGTGGTGTTTGACACTGACAGAATGTCTGGTTCTTACGGCCATTTGGACTCCAGGGCCACCATCCAGGCCTAGTGGGTATCCAGACGTGAGCCTTGCTTACTCCCAGGACCGTGCATGCCTGAGTAGCTATTTGGCCGCACCAACAAAGCCTCTCATCTCTCTCGGTCCCCGCGTCGTCTTCAGTTGCTCTTATTCTCCTCAAATCTGCCTGCACTTGGTTCCACCATTTTTGCCGTGGTCTTCCTCTCGGTGGTCTTCCTTCAGGATGCCTTATAACTATTTATTTTAGATGGTTGTTATCCTCTCTTCTCAAAATGTGCCAGCCCATTTAATTCTTCTACATTTAAATTCAATACTACGATTCAGATTCAGATTCAATACTACATGTGGCTCCTCACACAGTTCTCTTGATTCTCTGTTGTGTCTTCTCCTCCACTCTCCCTCCTCAAAGACTGGCCCATCAATTTTCTTAAGAATCTTATTTCCCAGACTGGAGACAATCTACTGAATTGCTAAGTTGTTCTTATTACCCAAGACGAGCTCCTTAGAATCAGAATCTCAACTTTCTTATCTTTAGGCTTACAAGACAAATTGGCATTGCCAGATACTTCTAGCGGCAAATATGCCTAATGTAAAATCACCTTTACACCCAATAATTCTGGAAGAATCTACACAAATGTTTGGTACAAAAGGTACAAAAAATCAAGTACTAAGAAAATAATTATGTTATTCTTAATTTATTAGTTCTGAAATAATAAAGAGTATTTTTGTACTTTAACATGTGTTTGATATGATAGCATTTAAATATAAAGTTATTTGGGAAAATACTATACAAATATTCATAATATAAATTGTACGTTCCTTAAAAAGATATAAGGAATAATTAAATATAAAATATTTCAAAATTAAACACATAAACAATATTAATAAAGTGAAAACATTTCTTACAAATAATATAATCAAAACAGTGTGAAGGTAGAAACAATTAATGTAAAATATATGAATACATTAAAACAAAATATTAAACAGTTATTTTATTTTTAATTATATTATAGCAGCAGTGATATCTCATGTTGTGGTACAGATACAGGTCATAACAACATGTGTAGTGAGCAATGGGCATTCATTTGTAAAAAAATAAAACAATCCATTTAAAAGAGCGTTGTTTAGTAGTGATGCTTTATGACACAACTAACAATGTGACAGTTGCCTAATGTAGGCTACGACCCTAGGAGCTACGAAAGGCCCTATAAACATACAATTTATACAGACAATCATGGCAGTTATATAGCACCACATTATGATTTGATTAAAACTTTGGGACGGTATAACACAGTTGTCTGTAAGACAATTAATCCTAATAAGATCTAATTAGAAATTGTGGCTGAGAGAAAATATATTTGATTTTGATTGTATCCCAGCTATATTTCAAGCTAAAATCCATTTATTTAGTTTATTATAATATGACCTGTGTTTAAAAAATATCTGAAAACACCTAAATAAATAATATTTGTAACTAACTACCTTACTAATATCAGTTCACGTAATACTTTTTATAAATTTCTCTTTCACTGAGATGTAACATCCCATAGCACTTAAAATTATAAAAACATTTCAAACTAATGCCGAATGTGGAAGGAGTGAGTTTGTTAGACAGAACAAATAATTAAATAAATAACGATTAAAAAGACAATATAAGATCAAAAGAGGCTAAAACAATTACTGTAGCTTTATAAATTCACCTGAAACACTATTTTCAAGATCTATCTATTTACAAACAGGTTGTGGCACTGGCTGCGATTGTTTAATATTTTACTAACAGATAAAATAATATGAGGATAAAAAACTTACGGAGAACGTCAATCATCGGACTTAACTTTCTGCTTAACAAAACTATGGAGAGGATGGTAGCCTCCGTCAATCATCGGACTTAACTTTCTGCTTAACAAAACTATGGAGAGGATGGTAGCATCAAATTCTTAAAACCTTAATAGGCACTTCTACTGACATTTCCTACATTTGGCTGTCCTTCCTCGATTTTAAACGTACACATAGATTTTTATACAACTGAGCCAAAAATGTAACCATTGTAATAATACAACTTCACTAAAGTCAACCACATCTTCAAACTCGACTACATGTACATCACAGACAATGCTACGACGGAATTTCAGTCTTCCTACGACGGAATCTCAGTCTTGGCTAGGATACGCCCTGCTCCATGGGGGAAGCGAGGATGGAGTTTTTCCGCTTGGTAAGCCTGGCACACCTGCCACACGCGGTAGTGCCGACCTTGTAGCACTCGATGTGGAAGCAGTTCCCGCAGTTGGCACACCTGTCCACCTTCAACAGCTGCCAGGGAAAGATCACTTCCAGCTTGTTGCACACCTCACACACAAACCCTCGTCCTTGGCACAGCTGAAATTTATAATTACTAGATTAGGACTTAATATCTCGTGATAATAATTAAAACCTATCTAAATCCTTATAAATCGTTATATAAAAATAGATTCTTCGACTTTTGCTTTAAAATATTGTTAGCTTCCTTTTGGTTTTAACATTTTTCTCAATCGGAACTTAATTTAAAACTTTATGGCATTCTGAAAAGATGGAAAACTGTATTCCATTCACATACTCTGGTACATTTAGCTCTTCAGGAGTGTGAAAGTAATTTGTTATAATAGTAACTTTATTTACTGGTATATCTGTCATTTCACGTCACGGATAACATGTTCAAATTGGTTATGGACAGATTATTTGTTTTAGTGACAATTCTGAATGGTTTACTAATGGGGCCTACTTTTGACGGCAAAGCGTTCTCGACAAGTTTCGAGTGCAAATTATCAACCTTTTACAGTTCTGCCCCTTTATGTTTCATGACTCAGTTCCGTGTTTTAGAATAGATTTGATCACTTTCCAGAGCAATTATCTTAGTACCAATGAATATAAAAACACTAAGAAAGTCATATGTGATGTACAAATTTAGGCACTTTTACTGACGCTTGGAATTGTAATTCTGTGCTAAAACAAAAGATAGTGTTTATAGTAACTCCATTTGCATGCCACAGCTCGGCTGTTGTCTCTCGTGCGCTCTCTCGTTTCAGTTTAGTGTTTATAGTAACTCCATATGCATGCCACAGCTCGGCTGTTGTCTCTCGTCCGCTCTCTCGTTTCAGTTTAGTGTTTATAGTAACTCCATATGCATGCCACAGCTCGGCTGTTGTCTCTCGTGCGCTCTCTCGTTTCAGTTTAGTGTTTATAGTAACTCCATATGCATGCCACAGCTCGGCTGTTGTCTCTTGTGCGCTCTCTCGTTTCAGTTTAGTGTTTATAGTAACTCCATATGCATGCCACAGCTCGGCTGTTGTCTCTCGTGCGCTCTCTCGTTTCAGTTTAGTGTTTATAGTAACTCCATATGCATGCCACAGCTCGGCTGTTGTCTCTCGTCCGCTCTCTCGTTTCAGTTTAGTGTTTATAGTAACTCCATATGCATGCCACAGCTCGGCTGTTGTCTCTCGTGCGCTCTCTCGTTTCAGTTTAGTGTTTATAGTAACTCCATATGCATGCCACAGCTCGGCTGTTGTCTCTCGTCCGCTCTCTCGTTTCAGTTTAGTGTTTATAGTAACTCCATATGCATGCCACAGCTCGGCTGTTGTCTCTCGTGCGCTCTCTCGTTTCAGTTTAGTGTTTATAGTAACTCCATATGCATGCCACAGCTCGGCTGTTGTCTCTCGTGCGCTCTCTCGTTTCAGTTTAGTGTTTATAGTAACTCCATATGCATGCCACAGCTCGGCTGTTGTCTCTCGTGCGCTCTCTCGTTTCAGTTTAGTGTTTATAGTAACTCCATATGCATGCCACAGCTCGGCTGTTGTCTCTCGTGCGCTCTCTCGTTTCAGTTTAGTGTTTATAGTAACTCCATATGCATGCCACAGCTCGGCTGTTGTCTCTTGTGCGCTCTCTCGTTTCAGTTTAGTGTTTATAGTAACTCCATATGCATGCCACAGCTCGGCTGTTGTCTCTCGTGCGCTCTCTCGTTTCAGTTTAGTGTTAATAGTAACTCCATATGCATGCCACAGCTCGGCTGTTGTCTCTCGTTTCAGTTTAGTGTTTATAGTAACTCCATATGCATGCCACAGCTCGGCTGTTGTCTCTTGTGCGCTCTCTCGTTTCAGTTTAGTGTTTATAGTAACTCCATATGCATGCCACAGCTTGGCTGTTGTCTCTCGTGCGCTCTCTCGTTTCAGTTTAGTGTTTATAGTAACTCCATATGCATGCCACAGCTCGGCTGTTGTCTCTCGTGCGCTCTCTCGTTTCAGTTTAGATCTACATCAAACTGGTACAACTTTTGGCTGAATTTTGCCTGTAAAAGCTGACCTTTTTAGTGTTTGTGTTCTCATTGTTATTACTCAAACCATCTACATTAGTTTTCCCACTATTTTGTTTGACAGGTTGGCTAACCTGGTGTGCAATGCAGAAATAATATGTTAACAAACTATTGTGTTGCTGTTTTGAGGTTGACTGTATACATGCATTTTATTTTGTGTTTGGAATATGCAATATCTATCATGTCATTGATAAGTGTGAAGTGTCTCTCAACCAATTGGGAAATGTAGGTAAAATAGTTGATGGAGTGGTAACTCAGATCCTGATTGTGACTGGAATCGCTGGAGTCAAGAGGACATGGGAACAATGGGAGGAGTGTGCGAGTTTGATTGTTTGGACCGAGTTTACCGCCAACAAAACGTGGTTTGTTCGCCGTTTTCGGAAGATCAAATGTGATCTGATGGCTTTATGGTGAATATCACATTTACTTTTTTCAGTCATCATTAACAGCCACTGTTACATGGTAAAATTATAATTTACAACTGCTATTTTGTGGTCCGGTCGTCATTTAAGGTCAATATTATATGGTTAAAGCGTCGTATGCTCCTAATATTACACAGTCCGATCATTATTCCAAGCCGATGTTATGTGGTCTACTAGTCATTTACGGAGCCAATGTTACGTGGTGTGGTCGCCATTTACAGCAGAAATACTAAATACTTCACACACGGAGCCAATGTTACGTGGTGTGGTCGCCATTTACAGCAGAAATACTAAATACTTCACACTGCTGTCTTTTATCATTGATTTAGGTTCCCCATCGTCATTTATGGCTTTTTTATCACCTTTCACAGCCAACACACGATTCAAAGTTTAAATGATTCAGCCAATTTGATACAATTCAGCGGTTCATATCGTCCACTATTCGGAGGGACAAGTCGAGTATGAGTACTAAAAAACTCTACAAAAAGTTTAAATTCTCGCACAGCCCTAGTTAGCAATACGTGCTCACCACACAATCGTCCACATGAGCCAAGGCGGTCTGCACCAGAACTCTCAGCTGCTCACTCAACTCCCCCACCTTCACCTGCTTTAGGTCCTGGATGGAGTAGACATGAGGTTCCATCAGGAAGTAGGGGGGAGTGGACCTCAGGAACTCCTGCAGGCTGCCGTCTTGCCTGCAAACAACCGTGATCACGTCGCATTGTCATGTTTGCTAAACTGAACACCACAGCTAGCAGTACTGCCTGCTGGTTAAAGCATTTGGTTCTTATATTGAGTATAATATGTTTTAGTTGTTTTAACACGTTATTTTCCATTACATGGTATAGAAACCCCATTACCATCCCATTATTGCCATTACTATCATCTAAAACACCTCTCAAACAGCCAACTATTACTAACTATGACTTACCAACAAACAATGGTTTTTAATATACATAACTTGAATATGTTAACTTCCAAAGATTCAAACTGTGTAACATACAGTTCGCCTCAGGTTATATTTTATGTAAATCTTGAAGTTGACATTAGATTTTTCTACTGAAAGGTGACTTTCTAATGTGTAACCAGTAACCTAACCTTAACTAACCATTGCAGCAGAGAGGAACCCGTCAAAAGGTAGAGGGCAAGGCCCCCTCAACGTTTGAAAAAACCAATATTAAAAAGTAAATTTCAGAAGAAAGAACCCCAGGCCATACAATGTTCCGAAAATGATAATCACGGTATGCCAACTTGCTGTTGAATATTGTATAAGAAAATAACGTAGATATTGTGCAAAAACTATTCATAGAAAATCAAGTTTCATTAGTTATTCACACTTTTTTCTCCAATTAGTTTGCACTAATTTCTTAAACAACATAAACTCACCATTAGCAACGATTTAATCATTTATGTTTGCTATTATATCACTAGAAAAGTCTGTACAATATCATTAACAGCTAAGGTGTACAGAGTCGTATATAATTTAAATTGTAGTATTACATATATTTTAGTTTGAATACATGATATAGATTTCACAGCTTGAGAAATTAGAAATGTTGGTGCAGTATCTTAGCACTATTACCATAAAAGGTTTAATTTAGTTTTCAGTAGCGGTTATGCTTGACTGTGTTAAAAAACATCTTGCAATATGTGATTTTTAAAATTAGATAAGGCTAATGTTATAAGCTGTATAATTAAACTGTTGATGACAAATGTGAGTCAGAAAGCTAGCCTGAGCTCACGTGACACTAGTTAAATTAACCTTGGAAGGATAAGTTATTACCTTCAATAGCAAATAAAAAACAACATTACATCTAAAACCAGTTATAAAAGATTTTAACAAATTGCTGAAAGTGAGCTGTACTACTTTTTTACACCATTGGCAATTTTTTGATTTACAGTATAGAGGCAACGGTCCTAACTATGGTCTTTCTAAAATCTAAGGTCGGTATGTACTCAAAAAGCACAGACATTAATTAATATCCTAATGACAAATGGCATTTGCGTCTAGAACTGAAACTTCACAATATTTACATATTTTTCTTAGGATCGATCTGACGAACATCAGATTTGAAGAGGCGACCACTGTAACCACCACTTGTCCTGGCCACATACTACTACTTATCACAAATTTCTACGCTATATTTTTCTTTAGAGGAAAAAGCACAAGGGTAGTTTTTATCAACCTCCGATCGGCCATAAATAAAAAACAGTGTATGTAAACAAATGAATTTATTATCAAAAGATAGGTACACTTGTACTTACTGGTACACTTGTACTTACTTTTCGAAATAGTCATCATAACGATTTAGGCACATGTCATTCCTGTGTACAACTTTTCAATACCCGCTTCAAAGAATGTTGCTGCCAATGAATTGAAGTGTGTCATGATGACGTTGTCTGTTGATCACACAGCGTAAATGCTGGGCAGTAGGCAGGTAATGTTTACATGATGGAACAGCGCATTCCCCCCACCAAATGCTCTATCAGTTCTGCGCTCAGATCTGGTGTCGAAAATTTAAGATGGCTGTACACTGATGAGCATGACGAAAGGGAACAGGGGACTTGTCTTTTATTTATGTCCTATCGGAGGTTGATAAAAAAACGAGCCTCGTACTTTTCTAAAACTAGTGATTGTTTCGCTTGATACTCACTGTTGCGCAAACCGGCAGGTGTTGAGGAAGTCCTTGAGGTAGTGCAGCTGTGTCCGGTAGACCCGGGTCTTGTCGAGGGCCCTGACCTTGGCGTAGAGGCCGGGGTTGAGGTCGTCCACGTTGAACAGCGGATCACTGGCCATCTGGTCCAACAGGCGGTACGAGAAGTTGGACACCGCACACCTGCCAACACCAGTCACAATTGTTGGGGTTCACTGTAGATTGCTAATACAGTCAGTAACAGAACTGAGAATGTGGTCAACACATAAGGTCGGATTATCCTAGGAAAAAATATAGTTACAACAAAATTGCAATACTCGTACAGTAAATGTTAAATCGTTTGGTCACAAGTCAATAAGACAGTTAACTGCAGTAAACAGACTAGACCACAATATTCAATCAATGAATGAATCCAAACAAATCTTTACTTCTGTTCATAATAACAACATTTATACAAATAACCTTGGGAAATAAACCCTCCTATAGACTAATAGTCTGTGAATAGTAACGAGTCTTAAAAAAAAAAACAAAAAAAAACAGTTGATGGTGTTTGGAAAGGAAAAAATATTTGGTTAAAAAATTGTTTAAGAAACTTTTACTTTTTTACTGTGATACTTTATACAATGTAATTGAGGATGGGGGTGGCAATACAAAAAGTGTATTAACCCTTTGAGTGCTAAGATTCTGAAAGAAGTAGTTGAATCTCTGTTTTTTTTTTTTTTTTTTTTTTAAAGTCTTGAACGCCTGAACAGTCAAAATTAATAAAACCGCGGTTCCGCTGGACACACACACACACACACACATTAAAGGATAGGTAAAAATTAGCAAAACACCTAATCAGATGTGCAACTCACAAAGAATCCACCCATCCCGTCATCTTGAACCCGAGCCATCCACGTTTGCTTGTCCGCCCTCCCCTTCAACTCTACCAGACAGGTGAACTCTCCATGAGTTGTACATAAAAACTACAGACTGTGACAGGATTCGAACCCTCAATCCAAGTGTTACCCCCGGTCGGGAAGGTAACGCCTTAGATTGAACAGCCACTGATCAGACTAGCAGCTGTAGCGGACCAGGTGGTGTTAGAGACTAGGCGCTGGACGAGGTAGTTCAGTTTGTGTCTACCAGGTTTCACCACATGTCAGACTCAGACTGCAGACTGAGTGCCTAACGGTACAATCGCTTATGAAGCAGTAACAGTGTTTATTGATAACAGATTCAAAAGACGATATATCGGTCCATAGCACTGAAAGGGTTAATAAGGTTTAATATTGATAAAGTCATCACCAAGTGAATAGAAAAGAGTGAAGCGACAAGACTACAAACAATTGCCACTCAGAATATGGTCAAAAGAAGCGGGGGATCGCCCCATCTGAGGCACATTACTGAGGTTCTACTATGAATAGCATAATCTAAATACAATTGTTTGGCAGGACCAGAGAACAAATATTCAGCTTCACCAGGGTCACACACTGACGGACCAGCTGTGTCAGAGGTGGGGGGGGGGGTGACGTTTACCTCAGACAACCCAGATTACCTTTCAGACCTTATCTCTTCTCTGCTTGAATTATCTATCACAAAATGTGAGTAAATATTTAAAAAATGAGTAAATAAGCCCAAAAGTAAATTCAACCATGAAAGAAACCTCGCATGCAAACATGTAATGTAAAAATAAATAACTAAGCTTTTGGTATTAAGAGGCACTACTGATTCTGGGACATAAAGGGATCCATATTGCTTTTAAATATGAATCGACCGATACCTGATAGGAAATGCACAAAAGCCTGCAGTAATTACAGTGATGATGTTTTCAATCTGAAAATATATTTAGTCGACTGCATAATTTTGGCGGTAGCGAGGTTTGTAAAAATACTAATAGTAGTTTAAATACCTTCTGCGAGCGCTTCTGCAAAAAACCTCAAAACAAGTGCAGCCCAACAGACCAATACCACTTCGATCATAAAAAATGAAATCTGTAAAAATGTTATTGTACAAATAAAACGGCACGATAATTACGATCACAATAATTTACGTCACTCAAATTACGCTTATGAATCTGATGAAGACGGTTACCTGGTAAAGTCCCACTTGTGTATGACCCGGCCGGGTATGACAGCCAGCTGGTTGGTGTGGCAGCCGGTGCAGAAGTAGCGGCCGAGGTACTCGCAGTAGCGGAACCGGCTGGCGTACTGCTGAGCCACCGTGAGGCCACAGCCGGCGCACCGGTAGTTCTGCTTGGCCATCAGAACACGACGGCTGCGAGAGAGGAACAAGTGAGTAACGGCTGACACACTGCCGATGGCTATGGTAGTCCCAGCGGAAACTGAGTTTTGAAATACAATTGTCAGTTCCCAACACACTAAACGGTTTTGGGTGATACTGACAATAGAATGAATTAGAACTAAATACCACACATAGGCTTTGATCAGTATTGTACATTTTGAATCATAAGTGGATTTACTACTCGGTAGCAAACATCTAATGATTTCCTAAAGGCAAACAAGTTCAAGAGCGGTTACATTAAAACATTAACATTTGTGTGTCCACGTCTTATACACTCTTAAGGCTTCAAGTCTAGTGCTGTTCCATACCTCTAATACGAATCACCACTTCTAAAAATTGTCTGATATTAAATTCAACATTTTCTGAAATCACATGGTACTATTTAAACATAACTAGTTCATAGGCTGCAGGATTTATTTTTAACTTCATAAAAAAATTACAATCTAGATTCCAGATAAACTGGAAGAATGACCGGAGGACTGCTGACTTTACAGTTTGTATAGGGCCCATAATAATAACCTGCTATTGAATTGGATCACTTTTCCAACTTTATTCTAACAAATTATTTCTGCCGTAACTCTTTCCAAATATTTCTAAATGGACTTATTAATGCTTGTCATATTGTGACCATCCACCTACATCTTCCATAGCACAATCTGGATAGCACAGCCTAGTGATTGAAACGCAATCTCCAGGTGCACCAGATGGATCCTGAGCAAAATTGAAATAAATTTGTGAAGGTTATAAATTGGATCCAGTAACAAAGCTGCACAGAGCACCTCACTCATGATAGTGTTCCCCTTAAAACGCACACAATCGTTATTTGTGTCTTCAGGGAGTAAAGAGTAACATTGTCTCCCTGAGGGAAACTGTTGACAATTTTCCCGAGGAAGACCATATACTTTACTCCCGAGATACGTACTCAATTTCTCCCCCATCTGCAGTTTTAATGAATAAAAGTACACATTTTATTTCCAAATATATATATAATCAACACAATTAACTTAATGGAACACAAATTGCTGCTTTCGGTAGACGCAGCAAGCTAATAGCGCTTCTGGTAAAACATTTGCCTCAAACTCCCCAGTGTGGGAGGAAGACAGTAATTCCCTATTCCCTCCCCGCCTCTTTACATGTAAAAGTATAGGACGTGGGAGGGAGACAAAGTAGTTCCCTTTTCCCTCCCCGCTAGAGGGAAACAGTGCATGTTTACTCTTTGTTACGAGGGAGGAAATTTGGACGCGACTCAGAGGACGAGAACAGTTCCTTCAATCACCACCACAATCGCTGTCATATCGCCAACATAACCAAATGTAAACAGAATAACTAGGTTACTGTAAATTAAGTTACAAATGACCGAACAAAATACATTCATATTTAGCTATGGTAACCCCACCAATCCTAACCTAATTAGGGGTAAAAGGTCGACTCACTGTGATATAAAACCTTCTACCCCAAACTACTTAACGTAATAACCCACCATGCCAATCCATACAACCAACCATTAAATTGCCTTTAAATTGTACTTAAAACTCCAAAATAACTAAACATCCATTACAAATTAATTTGTGTACACAAAAATCAAAATAAGGTTTACAAATTATTTCCAAACATATAAAAGTAAAGGAACATAGATTCAAACTGGGGACCTCATGATCCAGAATCTGATTTGGTATCCACTGAACTACCTCGACATAACAATTTGATAAGAGTTACAAGTCAAGAAGCAATGAACAAGTGAGCAGCGCATTCTGGCGGTGATCTAAGAAACTACTCTCGTCCATTGTTTCTTCTCTGAGTCACTCGCGTAAAGTGGTACTTAACACAGCAGGTGGGGGGGGGTGTGCACTCACTCGGGAGGGGGGTGGGCGGTGAAGATGATCTGTGGCCGGGGGGGCGCCCACTCGACGGTGCCTCGTAGCGGCGTAGCCTCGCGCATGTCCTGGTCCTCGGCCTCGTCTGGGCTCACGGGCACGCTGGTGGGCAGCGGCAGCAGCTGGGACACACCACACACGATACACACCACACGAGACACACAATCACACCATCCCCACCTGTCGACCTTCAACTCTTATCATAAACACCGGTGTTCATGTCCTTTGTATTTTGCTCCCTGGCTAAATAATTGCTTGCTAAATTTATTTGAAGTTTTAAATTAAACTCTGCCATTTTGTTTAACCCATTGGCCTAGACTTAATAGCTGGTTCCGTTAATAACTTGTCATTTTGAAAACCTATAAATTGGAATAGAAAATTTGTGTTTTGAAATGGATAAATGGCGTTTTTCATTAAAATATTGTTTTCTTCCAGTTTAAAGAGTCGAACTGGCACACACAGTAAACATAAGTAAAAAGTAGCAAAATCAGTGTTGACCATGTGCAACTCACAAAGAATTAACCAATCCCGTCAACTTCCAAGCAAGCCTGCCATCGTTCATTTTACTTGGGCCCTCCCACCAACGTTGCCACAGATCGGTTAACTCAGAGAGTTGCTCAACTGGTCGGTTTTGGTCGTGAGCGGGAAACGAACCCGCGAACTTCGTATGAACACCTGGCCAAGGTGTTTCAATGAATTAGACCACGACTAGTTGTCCAGCAGCATTACATAGGTAATAGGCAGTCCGCGCCCCTAGTGTAGAGAACCCGAGGCTGCCCGCAGTCATTAGTCACAAATTTTGCTGCGAGAGTGCAGTACCGATTGGAGCCCGTTGTATGTTATAGTGAGTAGAATAAAATTACCAGGCCAATGAGTTAATCAAAGTAAAGGATAAACTTCAACTGTTCCTTTAAAAAAAGGTTTTCAGAACACCTCCAAAGACCGTCATTAGGAACCAAAAGTCGAAATTTGCTGAACATCTGGTCAATAAAAGAACCTAGAAATCTACAAATACTCTTAAAACGACGCCAGCAATGTCTTGAATGACAAGTTAAAGTATAATTAAATCGTATTATTTAACCGCAGAGAGAGATCCAGGCCAACAGTGGACATATGATAAGAGTTCAAGGTCGACATAGTATACACAAAACAACATGTACCGTAATAACAATATTAATTTGAATCTCAATATTTAATTTAAACTCTTTCTTTGGACCAGCCAGACCCAATGGTTGGTCGTGGGCCTACAATTGGCAACAGAATGTTTACCATGATGTTTCCTCCTGTACTAATGGTAGCAAATCACACTAATCGCATCGTAAAAATAACTAAAAACACACATGCATATTTAACTATCGAACTTTCATTTTCTAAACAGTCACTACTCAGTGAAGGATTTTATATTTATAAAATAATTTCATAAATAGGTTATACTGAAGTTCTTATGGTTTTCAAAAAAAATCTTGACTGCTAAAAGTCATAAAAATTACACAGCGTTTACAAACTTTTCACTTTATCGATATACCAAAAAGAAAAATGGACTCAACAAAATCATTTAGGCTATATTTACTGTAAACCACTGCCTTATTAAACCAAACTATACATTTTTTTTTTTAATTTGTCTGAACATATCAGTAAACTGAAACTTGAAACTGAGTTTGAATTCAATTATAATTTTCGGAGAGAGCCTTTGTGATGAACCTGATGAGCTCTCGGTAAATTAACTAATGTTTAAGACAGCAGTCATCAGATCAAATAATATCTTCCCAATAAGATTTTTAAAAATATAAATTTTTAAGACAAACTGGGTATAAAGGGCTGATGACGTAGCTGGGCAAAAAATCTATAATATAAAAATAGAATTAAGAAAATCACATGGTATAATAAACTTACTAGGTTTAGGTTTCATACATTTTTTCAGGCAGGGAAAATAAACTATTTAATATTTAATTTAATACTATTTCTAATTTGCAATCATCTGGCTCTGTTAACAAATAAAGCACAAATTACTTTTATTTTGAAAACTCATAAATGGGCTAAGTACCAAATTAGATTAAGATTACTAAAACATTACCATTTTAAATACTTAAAATCATCGCTTGTTTAGGAACAGGTGTTGTATTGCAAAATAATCTTAGCAATCTACACAAATCATACCTCTTACTTAAATCTACTTGGAACAGAATGTATTAACTGATAATAACAAGAGGAGAGCAACAGATACTGGGTCACAAATAAAACATCTGGTTGACCTGGAATACTCAGAGATCCGGATGATTAAAGAACCAGATAATGAATCGGACGAGGCAGAAGTATCTTCAAAGATATTCTACAAACAAAGTAAGGAAATAATGCCACCACTCAATTAATCAGTACATGCCAACAAAATACTGTTTGCGAAAGAAACTGAATAATGGATATTGGTGAATTGTTGACAAAATATTGTTAAAATGTGGCTAGCTTAATTACATTTAGATATTATTAATTTTTACTAACTTCAATCTTAGCATGGAACTACACGCCAAAAAAAGAAGAAAATCCTGGACTCTTAGAAAATTACCCCTGAATTATTTTCAAAGTTTTAATTATGAGATGATTTGGTATTAATGACTAGCAAATTTTAATTTAATCCTCTAGAACCTTCCCACTTTTCAGACCTTGTTTTTAGAGTAATTTTTTCACAATCCCCGACTTTGTTATGCAAATACTCTAATTAGTACACAGCGATAGCAAAAATGTACCAAATCATTGATCCACCCATAGTTAAAAAAAACCTTGTAATTTGGTAACTTCCCTGACTATACGTCTGAACTCAGAAAAAATTGCAGCATTTCCCAGGTGTTAGGACCAAACCTAATCTCACCTATCCTAATTCAAACTTAAGTAGCCTAAGATAAGCTAACCTAATTATTAGTTATTCGTCCCAACTGGCCAAAGACCCTTTTATGTCCAGAACGAGGCTGTGGGTGTGGGATCAGTAGTGCAACAGCTAGAGATGCGGCCAAGATTTGGGCAAGGGAGGAGCACAAAAAACATGACAACTCAACCCCGGGCAGAGGCACAGCAAGCGTCCGATCAAAGATTCAAGCCAAGCCTTAACAAAATCTCTTCTCCTTCTGGAGAGGAAAGAAAAAGGCTAACTGTGGTAACTGGACACAGCCACTTCAGTAAATATTTACAAACAGCCCACCTCCTTGATGGAGATGCTGCCTGTCAGCTGTGTGGGCACGTAATATTTTACTGTGAGGACTTGGAGCAAGAAAGAGAAGGCTCTTTGGAACCTCCTAAGTAAATTCATCAAAATTCCAAAACAATCTTCAATCTACTACTTGAGCTCAATAGAGGCTCACTAGGGCATTGGAACAGCACACAAAAGGCTGATGTGCGCAAACCCAGACACTCAAATACTGGGAGCTGGGCCGCAGCCTGATGTGCGCAAACCCAGGCACTCAAATACTGGGAGCTGGGCCGCAGCCTGATGTGCGCAAACCCAGACACTCAAATACTGGGAGCTGGGCCGCAGCCTGATGTGCGCAAACCCAGACACTCAAATACTGGGAGCTGGGCCGCAGCCTGATGTGCGCAAACCCAGACACTCAAATACTGGGAGCTGGGCCGCAGCCTGATGTGCGCAAACCCAGACACTCAAATACTGGGAGCTGGGCCGCAGCCTGATGTGCGCAAACCCAGACACTCAAATACTGGGAGCTGGGCCGCAGCTCCCCCAAAATCTAACCTACTATATTTGTCCTACAATCTGGCTCACTCACTCGTTGTCCGCAAGCGTCCTGCTCACTCACGAGCCACTCGATGTCGCTCGCCCGAGGCAGTTGCTTGTCACTGAAGCGTCGCAGCAGAGCCAGCGCGACCCCCTCGGCCGTCACACCCGGTCCCGTCACGTCACACCCGTCACGCTCGCGATGCGGCGGCCGCGACAACTCAGCCTCGGAGAATAGCGACGCGAGCGACACCGACATGCCTGGTGGACGGAGGAGTGTTAGCCAGAGTGACTTCTCAACACGCTATACAAGTCTGTATCAACCACTGTTTTTTATTAATGGCACAAACACAATACAATTGCAATGGTGTCAAGGCATCAGATCAGTGGAAGGATGTCTCTACATGCGGGAGTGGCGGGAGCTCCACCCCGACCCATCGCTGCCTTCACAGCTTCCCCCCGTTTGCTTCTTCACATTCTCAGGAAGCATTACGGAGTTTCCCACTGATACAGCAAGTCATCGTCAGTTTTATATTTTTCCCAACAAATTTTGAAAACAAAAGTCAATTTTTATAGAAATACAAAATGATTATCATTAGTTTTTTAGATGGAAAAGATACAAAACTTGAAATTAAAAAAATAATTAATTACGATACGATAACCAGCCGAGGTTATTTTATAATATATAAATATAAATTTATGGTTCTGCCTTGTTAAACAACATTAAGGAGGTTTTTGGGAAGAGGGCTCCCACCCATCCACAAACTTCCATTGACCATTGGCACAAATCAGTGTGGAACAATTATTGGTGCCAGGTACAAAGAACAGCAAAAACCTCACTTTAATACCTTAAGACCTAACCCTTTAACTTTAAGACAACAATTAAAAGTGTTCCTTTTCCATGATACTTTCACCTTTTATGGATTTCTAAATGCTTTAAACAGAGCGTTAAAACAAAATGCCAAAGATAAATTTTACCCCGATTTGAAATGATAACACTTAAATTCCTAATGTAGGCTAATATAATAGTTGCCATTATCATTTCAAAATCATGTTCAGTTTATTTTTTCTCGTTTTAAAGATGTAAAAAAATAAATTTAATAATTCCAGTTGTTTACCAGACTCTGCTAGCTTGTTGAGATTGCTCGTGTTGTCATCCATTTCAAGGTCGTCGACTCCATCTGTCGAAATGCTGTCAGATGAACCTCCAGGGGAAGTAGACAGAGGTGAAACGCTCTCTGTGGTAGTGGCTGTGAACAGGTGTTCAATCTGTTAGTACATCAGCTGGGCAGATGTAAACAATCAGCTGATCAAAAGATTGCTATTGAATTGTGGGTACAATCAAAGGAGGAAGAGAAAATGTTGATCTTTCCTCACAATCTTTCAAGTATAATAAGATGGTTATTTCAGGAATCGTGAAATTGATAAATATATAGTAGTTGATGATCACATCACACGAGCTGAGAATGACCCAGTGATCTGGAGGGTTTTATGTTGCAAAACATCTGTCAACTGATAAATATATAGTAGTTGATGATCACATCACACGAGCTGATAATGACCCAGTGATCTGGAGGGTTTTATGTTGCAAAACATCTGTCAACTGATAAATATTTAGTAGTTGATGATCACATCACACGAGCTGAGAATGACCCAGTGATCTGGAGGGTTTTATGTTGCAAAACATCTGTCAACTGATAAATATATAGTAGTTGATGATCACATCACACGAGCTGATAATGACCCAGTGATCTGGAGGGTTTTATGTTGCAAAACATCTGTCAACTGATAAATATATAGTAGTTGATGATCACATCACACGAGCTGAGAATGACCCAGTGATCTGGAGGGTTTTATGTTGCAAAACATCTGTCAACTGATAAATATATAGTAGTTGATGATCACATCACACGAGCTGATAATGACCCAGTGATCTGGAGGGTTTTATGTTGCAAAACATCTGTCAACTGATAAATATTTAGTAGTTGATGATCACATCACACGAGCTGAGAATGACCCAGTGATCTGGAGGGTTTTATGTTGCAAAACATCTGTCAACTGATAAATATATAGTAGTTGATGATCACATCACACGAGCTGAGAATGACCCAGTGATCTGGAGGGTTTTATGTTGCAAAACATCTGTCAACTGATAAATATTTCTTTGAGTTTTCTCTTTAATCGTAATCTCTTATAAACTATAACCTATGCCTCAATACTTTTATTGGGTAAAATTGAGAAATCTAAATTAATTTATTGGAATGAACATTTTTTTAATGTACAATCGTTTACACTATTCAAAGTAACTGCAAAAATAGTCACTTTTAAGTGACTGGTTTCAGTATATATGGCTTAAATTTCTAAACAATCTGAGGATGCTCGTATTACTTCACTTTGGGCACTTTTAAACCAATGTAAAATAAACTATTCACTGCGATGATAAAGCACTGGTGTGCTTAGGTGATTGGTCTTTATATATTATTAGTTATGATTTTAAAGATAATATTTCAACATTTCTAGCGGCTCTCAAACTTCTATTCACTAACAAATATAAAGGATTCTTTTTTATACTTGTTACATAATTCAATCAAAATGTTACAAGAATAATTTACTAAACGTATTAACTTTCTCAAATTTTTATTCTTCGCTGCAACCATCAGTAGTTATATTTTGGAGGAGTCAAAACAACAGATTTTTAAATTCTTTATATATTTTCATGTTGAATAAAGTAAATTGTTTCCCTTCACATTATGAAAAAACAGTTGTTTATGAGTTATTATTTCTAACATTTTATTTTTAATATTTTTATGAACATATTCTGCCTATTCTGCAAACAGGGATCCACTTAAGTTTTTGTTTCAACCCCTTAGCTGCTGCTAAGTGATTTAGGGGCATGTTACCGCTTCAGCATAGTCTAACTTACCCATGTCATCACGTTTTGCTGCAGACGGCTACCGTACTAAGGTTCATGTTGCAAACTACGGTAATGCGGCATAGTGCTGCTCGTCTACTACTGCTTTCTGGGACACTTTTTCAAAAGTTATTACCGACAATTTTTTTAATTAGTGTGAATTAGTCACAGAGCAAGTATTAGGTTTCGCTTATGTTGCCTAGTAAATAGCACCAATTTGCAGTGTTTCTGTTTATCTACTGGTTGCGAACTGTACTAGAGCCTAAGGTACGATTGACAACTTACCCACAGTAACAACTGTGTTGAAGAACTTTGAGATTTTACCCTTAACTAGTTTACCATGATATAATAAATAATGTTTTTAGAGCTTCCCAGATTAAAACTGGGAGTACGGGATACCAATTACTCAAAAGATGACAACATTATTTGTATTTACCATCATTACTATTACAATTATAAATTTATAATTATTAAAAATAAATAATTAGTTTATTAATAATTTTTCATAATAATTAAACTGATGATATAGTAAAAATTCATAAAATTATTTTTTTCTTTTTCACTAAGTAAAAGTAAAACAAAAATATTTTGTAGAAAACAGAATTAAAAAATAAACAATCTACTTTAAACCCCAGTGACAACAAACGCACAAAAAATGTAAACAAAACATATCTGAAAACATAACATTTCCCACAATGAAATTAACTGACCCTAGGACTATAAATTGTTTATCAATGGCATGGGAAAGGCTAATTGATGTTTACTCGAGGCCACGCCTGCTGCTCACTACTGATGATGGGTCAAGGTCAATCTCTATTCAAATCGTTAAAAATGTGTTTTTACTTCAGTGATAAACTTACAGAAAACTTATAAAACAGAATAATTTAAAATATAGATTTAATACAACTTTAATGGTGATTATTAGTGAATTTCCTTTGGAAAGTGAACTATTAGCATGACCCGCACGGTGAAACTTAAGCCCGGGACCACCATAGAAGTTCCTAACGTGACCCCCTGAACACGTTTTGGGGGGTTGTTCAAAATTTTTATATATATATATATATATATATATATATATATATATATATATATATATATAGACATATATACATATATGTGTATGCACTCTAGCGGTCGCATCTTTTGTCCGATTTACTTCAAATTTGGTAGGGACCTTCCTTTCTATAATCTGTTGGACAAGTTCGTTGGGCAAAACAATCGGAAAACTCTAAACCCATTTTTTGGGGATTAATCTTTCAAATTTCGAGTTTTTGGGCCCAAAAAGGGTAAAAAAAACCCCAGATGTAAAATTAATGCATGTAAAAAGATGGGAATTAGAAAGGCGAAAGTTTTAAGCCCTCTCTCGTCATTCTAGCATAAATATTTACCGAATTATTAAAGAAAATGTGGATCGGCTAAACACAGTACGTTGTCTTATGGGGGTTTTACACTAGAAAAACCTGTTATTCCTTTGTTAGAGTACTTTTATTACCCCCAGCAACCTCATGCCTACTTTCAAGCCTGTCTGAACCTTCTCCTAACCTTAAAATGCGCAAAATTGTATTCCCAGCTTTGCAAGTAAATGAAACCAGGAGTATCAGAACAGCCAAAAAATAAAAGTTTTCAGATTTCGATAAAATTTGGACAAATGTATGTTTTTACACTGATTTTTAGTTTTAAAAGTTTTTATGTGGAAATTCACTTCCCTCACGTCAGCGTGCTGCGTGCAAACTCGTTTCATATTAGTATCACTGTTTTGTTATTTAATGTAACTAGGTTTTTTAACAGGTTCACTTGTTCAGTTTATTTCAGTTTCATAGTCAAACCAAATCATACGCACAGCTGATCAAATTACAATATTTAAACTGTGTTTCATTTTACTACTGTATTTAATTTATAACCTTAAGGAAGATTGTATAAAAAACTAATATTTTTCCTCCAACAGGACATTTCATTAAAAAATCCCCTCATATATCCACACGTCCACTCCAGGGCTAGTTCGCTGTCATTACACCCCCCTCCCCTCACGGTCTTGCTCTGTGTTCTAAAATGACGGAACAAATTTGGAAAATATCCTAATTGTTCAGTGTCACAAAGACTAGGCCACTTTTAATTACAAATTAAGTATAAAATTTGATTTGGTAATTCCTTAATATCGCTATTTCATAAAATCTGCTTATGAATTGATTATTAAGATAAAGTAACTGTTACCCTGTTACTCAATGAACTAAGTACCCCACCACAACTCACTGTCAGTTTTGCCATCGCTCAAAAGTGAGAGTCCCAGCACGTTTCTCCTTCGCTCCTCCTGCTTCTGCCTTCGCCGAAGTCTGATCCGCTGCTTCAAGTGGTTTATTTCCTCATCACTTTCTTCGATCGTGTCTTCTGCCACTTTTGCCCACATATTGAACTTAACCTGAAACCACACACGCAATTATAATTTAATGAGTAAAATATTATTTAGTTTATTCATTTTATATGGTATTATTACAACAATTAAAACTCAAATGTTTTATTACACATTAAATACTACAATTTTTTGGGGGGTTTCAAAGTTCCCTATTTATCCTAGGGAGATTGGAATGACAATCAGACAGGGGAGAGATAAAAAAGACAGTGGACTGAGAGACAAGATTTCATCAGTAAGCATTATGTTACGTAAAAATAAATTACTGTAGGCTCCTTTCGATATGACTTATTTAAAATGTTGTCTTTAACTTGACGTAAATAGAAGAATCAAATTGTATCAAGGATTGTAGTAATTTATAAGATTGTCTCAGCAACTGCAAGTACTTCCCAGCCGAATGTGGGGGCCTGCGGGTGGCAGGTGTGTCACTCATTGTCACAGCATCCAAACAATTTTGCAAAATACTGTAATAAAAACTAGAGTAATTGCAACTGTTCTATATCATCAAGCAGTCAGTAGTACCTGTTCAATAGCGGCGATCATGGCTTCGGAGATGGCGAAGTGTGCGTTTTCTCTATCGAGCTCGGCCTTGGCACCCGCGAACTGGCCCGAGGACAGGAAGCTAGCCAGACTCTGCCCCTGGGTGGGCCGCGGGAAGAAGCCCGTCGACATCGGCTGCACGCTGTTGCCCCCAGACTCCATGAAGCTCTTCCTCCGGCTGCTCTTGATGCCGCACCGTACTCCCCCCGACTTGAGCCGCACCCTCCTCTGGAAGCTCCTCAGCGACAAGCCGTCCACCACCGAGCTGTCAGTCTCCTCGTAAATGCTGTTGGCGATCTCGTGCACGCTCTTATGACTGCGGCTCTTCCCTTCCAAAATGTCTGAACTCCCGTTACTACTGGTGATTGATATGTTCACTTCGTTTCGTTTTCTATTGATTTTTATCGGTTCGCTTTTCGAAACGTCTTTCAAGACGATGAACTCGTTCGTAACGCTCTTACCACTTTTCTTCAGAATACCCTTCTTGACGGTGCTCTCTTTCTGCAGCTGTTTGTAGTCTATCTTCAGCATGCTCGGGGACAACGTTTTCTGTTCTCGCGTGTTCGGGGGCGACTGTGCAGGGTGGATGGCGGGGGAGGAGGGGAGGGTGCAGGGCCTCCTGGACACAGGGGCGCTCTTCGGCTGCTGACGTCTCTCTCGCTCTGCCCCTTTACCCCCACTCGTTTCTACAAGGCTCGGGAGACTCCTCCAGTTCCGAAGGCTAGGAAAGTTACACCGCGTCATCTCTTTGACCTCAGACCTATCCGTAAGCGTTGACTCCACCGTGGCAGAGAGAGGTGCGGGGGTGGGGGGAGTAATGGCCGCCAGTTCTGTATCCAATGGTAGAAGTTTGTTTCGCAATTTAGCCGCTCTCTGCATCGCATCAGGGAAAGACGAACAACGGCGATGAGCTTTCCACTTGGACAGGAACTGAAACAACCGCAAAGTCATAGAGTTTTCTTTCATCGTTTAGTTTCAAACTTCCTTGCTGAACCGAATTTTAACCGACTTACAATTTGGTTAAGTGCTCTAAACACTATGCATCAATCACAGTTGAATACACAATGAAATGTTCATACATTGTTTGTTTTGAGTTGTTAAACAATAGTTCAAAATAATTACTCTTAATTTAAATTGACTAGACAGTTTATAATCATGCTTACAAGCAAAATGAAAAACAGACTTTTAAATGTTTTATCGTATATATTAATATGCAAGGGGTTTTTTCTTCACAGTCATAACTTGATAACGGCTGGACGGATTTTAACGTTTGAGGTATCAAATTAAAGGTATTTTTGCTTAGATTTGCCAATACGTCTCATAATTTTAAGAAAGGGCATCACTTAAATACAGTAAAGGGCTGAATTGTAAAGGAAGTCTAAACTCCGTGTTGACTGAAAGTACGTTCTCCGCATTACCATCCGTTTTACTATCAGATGTTTTGTTGGCTACAAACTTGCTCGTATTTGAGCAACAGGACAACTAGTTCTAATTAGCACATTAATATTAACACCTATGACTAAAAAAGATTCAAATCAATCACATATAACAATAGACATTCAACAAATTGTTTTCAACAGCCGTTATTGGTTATGACGAGTATTTGTTAAACTATTGTGTGGATATGACCTCAGCTATACAGGGTGTTCAAAAAAGGTGGGGACATAATTTACATAGTGATTTCTTGGATCAAAATAAGCAAAAAAGTTTATATAAACATATGTCCTATCTCCTTTCGTTTAGCATCTGTCTGTCTGTATGTGTTTTTTACAAAAAAGTCATAACTCCTTAACGGTTTGAGCTACAGCGTTGAGATTTTGCACAAATGTTCATCTTATTGGCCGATTTCTTTGTGAAAAATTTGAATAAAAACTCTTTAACCGTTTCAAAATGGCGGCTATTTTAAATATTTGACGCCAAATTTCACGAAAACTGTTAATTTTACCAAAAAATTGCAAGATACATAAAATTTAGTAAGTTTTATGGCGAGTTCAACAATACCTTATTAAGCTTAGTTTGGACAAAGAATAACGGAGAAATTAATTTCTTCCTTGATATACCTACAGTTTTCTCCATTTAAACAATGTTAAAACTATAACAAATATCATTTATAAAATTGATTTCTCTGTTATTCTTTATCCAAACTAAGCTTAGTAAGGTATTGTTGAAATCCCCATAGTATTTACTAAATTTTATGTATCTTGCAATTTTTTGGTAAAATCAACGGTTTTCGTGAAATTTGGCATCAAATATTTAAAATAGCCGCCATTTTTAAACGGTTAAAGAGTTTTTTCAAATTTTGCACAAAGAAAGCGACTAGTGCCTACTCCTAAGATGAACATTTTTGAAAAATCTCAACGCTGTGGCTTAAACTGTTAAGGAGTTATGACTTTTTTTGTAAAAAACACATACAGACAGACAGACGCTAAACGAAAGGAGATAGGACACATGTTTATATAAACTTTTTTGCTTATTTTGACCCAAGGAATCACTACGTAAATTATGTCCCCACCTTTTTTGAACACCCTGTATAACCACATTCATTACATAATTACTCCACAAATAAACTCTAATTTGTTATTTTAAACTCAAGGCCAGGAGACTGGAAGATATTGCACAATTATTTAAATACTTTATTAACCAATTTGGTGATGAACGTTTACTTTGCAAGTGCAAACAAATTATATTTAAAAAAACCTAACAATAAATTTGAATGATACCACTAATCCAGCAGCTTAGTCAGATTGAGACTGCTAGCTTATTGATATGTTATCAACTAAGCTGAAGATGCAACTATTTAATATTTAAAACACTATGATTAACTGAAAAATTGTATAGTCCATTAATAAAAAAAATGTAAAATGAAAATTATTGTGAAAAGATCCCACTTTCTCCCTAAAATACAATTCTCAGCAACTTATTTAAATGATAAATAAATTACAAAAAAGTTTGTGGATGTTCACTTGTGCCATAGTGATTTAAAAAAAAAACCTTTGCAAGGTTCCTCATCAAGACATTTTTCTCAATATAATACCGAAGATATAGTGTGTAGTTTTCATAAGTCAAATGTAAATTCTAAGTTTTATAAATAAAAAAATTGCACAATTATTTAGTAATCCAAACCAGAGAATATAACCTTACTGAAATTAATTATTTATTCCTCCAGTTCTAAACATTATAATAATATAAAAATTAAGCAAGGAATTTTGACTGATAAATTTCCAGTATATAGCCAACAATCACAGAATCAATTCCAAGCTCAACAACAGATAACAAAAGGTTGGTTGAGTTCGGCTTCACTAGTTAGGTCCGTCTGATAACAGAGCAGATCTCCACAGAACCCACTCATAAACCAAAACATGTCACTTTCAAATAACTAAAGATATCACATAAAAATTAAGGAAACAATAACAACCAAAATAAACAACCCCCAGCCCCAATAATTTGACATTATTATCAAACCAAACCACTCCTTCACTGCTTGATTAACACATTAAGCACAGCGTGTTAAGCGGTGTTGAGGTAGTTGAGGGTTGTTAGTTGTAAAGAATGAAAATGTTTTTCTACTTTTATAAATCTACTGTTTTAAAATTTCTAAACCTGGCAAAAATTGACTGTGCCCTTTACTTATCATTGAGTCAATTTCTTATCTAAAAAAATCAAAACCAACCTCATTATGGACAGACCACTCCTTATCAGAGAAGAGTAAACTGGCAATATCAACACCGAAATAGATGTGCAACACCATTGCGAATGCAACATTAATTCCTGTAATTCACACGAGTGCTGCCGTGAAGCACAGATATTACTGACGACAGATTGTCAGTGCAGCAACTGTGTGAAGGTTCTGCAGCCGTTATCACCGTTTGGAGGCCAGGACGAGAATGCTCAGTCAATGATCTCACCGTGACTCGTCGGGTTATCAAACCTGGCCTTGCCGAGAACGTCAGAACACACAGACTGCGACTACACAATACAATTTCCGGTCAAGGCAGTTCATCTGCTGTTGAACTTTAAGCTACTCACAACTAACAAACTCTGTGACAATAAACTAGTTTGATGCACTCGGAGGTGACCTGCTTCTCGGCTGTAATGTTATCTGAGGGATCACTAGACCGAGACTCGTTGATTAAGTTTATGTTCGCTTCAACCTCTACGATCATAGTTTATGTTTTGCTGGTTTTAAACTCGCATATTCTATCGGATAAATTACTAAAAGGACGGTAGTGGAAACAAGTGCAATTTTCACAGTAACTTTTTACTGCAACAAAAATAAAATGAAACATTTAAAATTGGTATTGAATAAATATATGTTTAAACTAAATTATTCCTAAATTATTACAGACATTTTCCATCACTGATTAAGTAAACAAATCCGAGATGGCAATAAATTCTTGTGTAAAATTGCTATCTAGAGTAACTTTTTTGAAGAAAACTCTGAAAAGATACTTGTTACACCGGAATACCAACTGCTACCCAACTTCGAGCTGTTGCAGTGTCACATAAGCTATGGACTGATGTTATGGGGCTATGCTCCTAGCACCAAGACACCAAGAGGGTTCAGTTATTGCAGACGACTGCAGGCAGAATAATAACACCTAGTAGCCAGCGTGAGCAGTGCAGCTAGGCGTTCTGACTGTTTATTTCCAATTTATTCTAGACTGCCCTCTGCTTGTAAAGTCTGAACCCAAGCTACAAAACAACATGAGTGAACAGCGTCACAGTTACAACTTACAGTTGAAGAGGAATACCAATGTACCTTGTAGAGGCTATTAAAACAGAAGATAGCTATCCAATGTTAACCTATAAACTGTATTACAACCTGCTGAGTAATATAATATAAACTGTATTACAACCTGCTGAGTAATATAATATAAACTGTATTACAACCTGCTGAGTAATATAATATAAACTGTATTCCAACCTGCTGAGTAATATAAGAGAATTAGAAATGAAATGCTTTATTGTCTGTAACAAGAATACAAGCATGGACATTGTCAAAACTTAACTAAACAAAATACCCCCGTAGCAGCAAACCTGCGTACTCAGCGAATTTCCAATGCATATATATGTATCTTAATACCACATAAATCCACAAACCAAGTTTCATTAATATACATTCATAAATAAACGATTTATGACATTTTTATTATTCTCCATAAGAATAACATGGCGGCTGAGTATGCAGGCTTGCTGAAGCAAGGAACACAAAAAAATGAGGTTTTATACAAACATCAATATAACTCAAGTAGGTAAAGCTACATACCAAGTTTTATTAATTTATGTTCATAATTAAGGGAGATAATAGGTTACTTATTCTCCATAAGAATAACATGGGGCTGAGTACGCAGGTTTGCTGCTACGGGAACTAATGGCAAAAAAGTTTTTTAGTGCAAATATTAATAGACCACAACGATATGAAGCAATATACCAAGTTTCATCAGGAAAAGTTGATAAATAAGTGAAATATACAATTTTTCTTATTCTCCATAAGAATAACATTGGACAACGTACTGTGTTTAGCACTTTCAATATCTCGGTAACCAATTGACGTAGAGAAATGATCAAAATACCAAATTGTGTGTTTTTTTAAGCTGAATCCAATGGTAAAAACAAATATTTGACTTTTTCAAAAATTATATGTAAAAAATTCAAAAAAAAACATTTTTGGGGTACAAAACCCCCCCAAAATACCCCTTTGGATAGAGCGATATGGCTGGTTTTCGAACTTAAAGTCATAAATGCTGCTTTACACTTTTATACCAAATTTCATCAAAATCGGATCATTTTTACGAGAGTTATCGTGCTCACGGACACATATATATATATATATATATATATATATATATACAGTTTCGAACGAATGGTGTTTTTGGGGTCTAGGGACCTCAAAACGAAAAGTTATCATGGTTCCGGGCCTAGGTCTTACCATGCCGACTACGGTAATAGCTTCTTCCCTATAGGGGAAATTCGCTAATTCCCTATAGGGGAAATTCGCTAATACATTGCCAACTGTTGTAGTCCTGAAACCCTTCAAAATTAAATCTAACGACTGGCTAAAGAGGAATTGCTTTTACTCCATTGATGAGTATTTTGAAGCTAGCGTGACTTCAATCAACAAACTGGCCACATCCAGTCAATATGAGTCATTGAGTGTAAATATTAGTTTATTTCAAGTTAGAATAAATTCTGTTTTGTTAATTTCAGTGACAAGCTCTGTCCAAGGATTGCCCACTGGTAATTGTAATGATGATATCCATTTACACTCCAGCCAAGTCTAGTCATGAAAAATGTCCACATAACCTCTCATGGTATAAGAAAAGACTGATTAAGTCCACAGATCTTCTATAATTTAAAATACTATGTTATTTAAGATACTAAAAACAGTATTCACACCTGATACATCAAGTTTTTTTATTTACTGAGTAAAGAGCTTACACATTATCTACAACATAAATCAGTTGTGTATAATTTTAAATTATTCTTGTGCACGTTTTGAATACCCTGTGATTCTAGTTTAACAGTCATCCTGTTTATACACTGCGATTGTCTAACCTTTGTGTGACTGGTACATTAAGGTTAAAAATGCCGAGTGTAGCAAAAATTCAAAATAAAAGCTTTATTATTATTTATTATCAAGTACCTGTATTTTGTAGTTTTTTGTTGTTCAATTTTGTTTTGACAGTGTGTGTTTTCTACTGACTTGTTGATTTTTTTGTAACAATTTAACGAATTACTCAATTTGTAAACAATGAAAACTTGTGTAACAGCTGTTTGTTTTGAATAGAATCAAGATGGAACCCAACTATTAATGATAAAACAAAATTTAGTTTTGTTAAATTGTTATTTTAAAATTGTTTGCAGTATGACGAAAAATATGGTTCATCATTAGGACCAAAAGTGGCTTTTCGATCCTCGCTCATTTTCCGACCTCGGCTGTTAAACGTGAGCTCGTCGAAAAACGTCACCTTTGGTCCTAGTGATGAAATATACTATTATTTTGTTTAAGTCTAAGTATTATTAATCTTTAAGTTTAAGTATATTTAAGAATATTTAAACATAATTAGAACACTTTATGCGGCATTATAACTTGAGTAATCCTTTTAGTCAAAATGCTTTTCTGAACTATACTGATGGCAGTGGTTGGCAAGTTCAACAAATGTCATCGTACTACGCAGCAACACAAATAACAATTGAACCACGAGTTACACTCGCATGATAACCTCCAGTGACTCCAACAGAATCTGCACCTCGTAGAGACTTAGTGTGTGTCTGATAACAGAGTTAGCACTGAACAAAATGTAACTTTAAAACTTACATTGAGTAATATCGTCCTCAGATAAGGAAGTTCATTACACAATAAACTCAAAGGTCCCACACTAATGGAGGAATAAATTCACATACACTTTTAAATGTAGTATATTTTGGATTTGATTTTGAGTCAATATTATATAATAACTCAAATAAAAATAAAAATAAACTAAACAGGTATTGTAATGTTAACATATAAGTAAATTCTAAAACTGTTATTGCTTTGTTGGGATATTTAGTTTTTGACTTCCGATTGTCTTTTCTTTCACCAAATCCTGGCAAAGGCAGACAGTTTGTCTGATATACAAGAGGGCCACAGCACCTGTGTAATGATGCAGTTGATTAAATCAATGCACTGACACTTGCATAATCCATGTGGTAAAAGAATTTTCTAAAAACATAAGGAAATAAATAAATTTGGTGGTTAAATAATACTTTGTTTTTTTTAAAGGAAGATAAAGAACAGTAACAAATTTGTACAGCTATAAATTATTTTTCAAGATTAAAAAACATCATTCTTCAATTAATTTTAATAAAGGGTTTTGATTATTATAATGCAATATTAAAGTCTCTAACAAATCAAATGGAGATAAAAAAAATTTGATTAAGTGCTTATTTTAAGTTTCACACTGGTTCAGTGTATTTGTGTTGGTAAAATGTTAATTACTTTTAGACTTTATCAAATGATAATTAACAGTTCCAGGCAATGAAGGAGAGACCCTGTACCAAAACTTACGAAGAACTTACGAAGCAAAAGTCTCTTCAAGAAAAGAGTCATAAAATACCAACTATTAATCATAACCAGTTAATAACAAGTGCAATCAACAATGTGTAAGAAAGAAGAATGTTCACCTCAATCTCCAGCCACGGATCCCTTGTGTCAAGTGCCACTAGCAAAACCCTTAAAAATCGTTTTTAGACCAATTAATCGTCTTGAAACCTGATCAGCGGCATGCTGATAAACCGAAAGGTTCAGGCGAACCAAAGATTGATAAATTTTGTAGAAATTCAAGTTAAGTAGAAATAAAATCAATACAGGTCTTAGTAGAAAATCACACAAAATCCAAACAAATTTAAAACTTGTTTGTGTAACAGCACAAAATCAAACTCTTGCAGAAAAACTGATTGTGAACAGAGCTTTTCAGTCTAATGAACCTGATTGTTACACCTACCCCCACAAGACCGACTGTGCCACATGCATCACGCCTGATGGTTAAACGTCATGAGAGACTGGAACCCAAAACTTCATGTAAAAACTTGGCTATGAAAACACAGAAGTGCAGAAGATACATGAACGAGGCAGGCAAAACCCCATGATCTACTCTACTGGATGGCGTACACCTTGGTATGTTTGCGGTCGGGCTCAGTGACTGTTCCCCCACTGCTGGATGGCAAGAGGGCTTCCTTGTGTCCCCTCGGTTCGCACTTGCGATGTTAACACGACAACACACTATTTATTAAATTATTACAGTATTTAGTTAATAAGAAATACTGTACTGAATCCCTGAAGTCATGTTTATCCCTTATAATGGGTTTATTTACTGCTGCTTCATTGGTATATGTGTCAGTAGGACAAAATGTTATGCAGAAAATTGTTTATCCGGCTTTGAGTTGAATAACGACCATAAAGAACGTTGTTCTTAAGCATAAAAAAAAGAACGTTTGCATTATGATTTTCAAGCATTCAAGCAACATTAGACAGGGTTGCCACCAAAGTTTTATTTAAAAATTCATGCATAATTCCCGGTTTTCCAGGTCAAAATCTCAAAATTCCAGATAAACTTGTGCGGCATTTTTTTATTTTTAAACGGCATATATAACGATTATAATCTAAATGAAAGTGTTATTTCACAAAAAACCTGTTAGGCCCTATAGGCCTACAGTATTTTATACTTGTTATTTGAGTTGTCATGCTATCCACCAAAAAATGTATGCTAGGCCAATTATTTAAATCAATGAACATGATTTTTCTCTCTACAATATTTTATCTGATTAGGGGGAGGAGGTTATATCAACAGATACACCCAATTATATAAGATTCTATTTAACTATGATAATTTTTAATAAGAATAAGAAAGAAACCAGGAGTATACACAAATCGGTCTTTTAGTTTTTTGTCTACTGTCGCCTGTCGCACAATACAGGTAAGTACTGTTACGACATCATGGTGTCAGCAGGCACTTACCAAATGGTAAGAATGAATTCCGCATAGCGCTAGCGAAGTGACCATATGGTAGCATCTGCAATTTTTGTGTGGGCCAGATTCCAGGGGTCTTCTTTCCTCTCGCCGACAGTATCTACACCAATGGCATGTTTCAATGTTCCTGATAGGGAATGGGCCAAAACCCTGGTCTTGGTACTACCAAGGGTACTCAGAATTTATTATGATAATTTTAACATATATAGCGCATAAATTTAATTTGTAAAGACCCCCCAAAACGTGTTCCGTTGGTCTTAGCTACCAGACTGGGGTCGATGTCGGTGAGCAGTGACAGCTGGTTCTCCTCCACGGCCCGGAGACAGATGAGCGTGGCCTCGCTGTACGGCGGCTGGCACAGGAACGCCGAGGGCTCGTAGCAGGCAGACAGGTGCTCCCGGTCAGACAACAGCCACGACAGCTTCTGAGACAGGGTGTGGCTCTCCAGGCTGTGGCAACACAGAACACGGTCAAGTGGGCAAACTCAACAGTCTCGGTTAGATTCTCACGATAATTATATACCTTCCTAGATATACTAGAAAAACAAGAAACAACTTCATTTCACAGTTGACCCATTTTTAAAACAGTTTTGATTATTTTTCATAAATGATTACGTCTTTACAAAAAAGGATTTTATGGAAAAAGCACTGAGCTTAGACATGTCAGAGGAGGAAAGAGATGGGACACAACTCACCTTGTAAAGCACTTTCACAATGTGAGTTAGCTGTTATCGATCTCCATCCTCCTCTGAAATCTTTACAAAAAAGAAAGTGAAAATAGCATCATAAAACATCAGTCAAGAGACTAAACATTGGTCTGTTCGGTTGGCCTCAAATCACATTTTTGTTCATCGCACTTCTGCATCAGTTTCTATATATCTAATTCCATAAGCCCAAATTTGACAATGAAATTGTGAGTGAACGGGGAGGTCTTAGAAAGAGGGGAGAGGTCTCACTTTAAGAGTCTGGGCATAATATTTTGGAGGAAATGATTCAGTTTTCTTACTTATGCACCAACATTTTTTATAGAATAAAATAAGTCCCATTTAAATAGCATGGGAATTTAAAAAAGTCTGCTTTGTTTTCATTAAAACATGTGATTAAGTGTCTACTTTGTTTCTGAACTGCCTTACGTTCCTACTTATCCTATATATTAAAATAATCGGGTCATTTAGTTCACACAGATTGCGAGATAACCATTTGACGGATTTCGATAATTCCTTTTTTTGATATGAAGGTAATTTTGCGTAGAAAGTAGTAACGGAGCCAGAATTTTGATTTAGGCTTCAGGGCTCTGCCCCACGGGACTTCTAAGTTCCCATGTCATTCATAGATGTTCTTTTGTTTACATTTTCGCTCCTGTCAAAACAAACTATTCTCTTTATTAGTGAATTTCCTTTGGAAAGTGAACTATTAGCTTGACCCGCACGGTGAAACTTAAGCCCGGGACCACCACAGAAGTTCCTAACGTGACCCCCTGACCACGTTTTGGGGGGTCGTTCAAAATTATATATATATAGACATATATATATATTTGTTTGACTCTAGCGGTCACATTTTTTGTCCGATTTACTTGGTAGGGACGTTCCTTTCTGTAATCAGTTGTACAAGTTTTGTTGGGCAAAACAATCGAAAAACTCTAAACCCCTTTTTTAGGGATTAATCTTTCAAATTTTGAGTTTTTGGGCCCAAAAAGGGTCAAAAACCCCCTTTATATAAAATTAATTCATGTAAAAAGGTGGGAAATAGTGAGGCGAAAGTTTTAAGCCCTCTCTCGTCATTCTAGCATAAATATTTACCGAGTTATTAAAGAAAATGTGTTTTGACTAAACACAGTACGTTGTCTTATGGGGGTTTTACACTACAAAAGCCTGTTATTCCTTTGTTAGAGTACTTTTATCATCCCCAGCAACCTCACGCCTACTTTCAAGCCTGTCTGGACCTTCTCCTAACATTATAATGCGCAAAATTATATTCCCAGCTTTGCAGGTAAAAGAAACCAGGAGCATCAGAACAGCCAAAAAATCACTGTTTTCAGATTTTAATAAAAATTGATATAAATGTATATTTTTACACTGATTTTGAGTTTTAAAAGTTGTTAAGTGGAAATTCACTTCCCTCACGTCAGCGTGGTGCGTGCGAAGTCGTTTATCTTTCATATTATTCAAATCCCTTTAATTTTAATTCCTCACTCCTTGTAAAAAATGTTTAGTTAAAATTAAAAGGGGGAAACATAATAAAAGAACCCAATTTATGTATAGTTATAATACATTACAGAAAAATACTTAAGCTACACCTACAACTAAAAGTAACACACAGAGAAATGAATTTATATTATATAGTACTATAAATAGAACTATTTATTTCAGAATGTTTTTGACTTTATTATTATATTGTCAATATTATTTGGTTTTTATCTCAACTAATATCAAAAACAAAAGACACACCTAACAGTTTGATGGTGCAAGCTGCACATTGCCCACAAGTTTAACCGAAATTGAATTTATTAATTCATTAATGTCCATCTGTATTCACCACGCCTACTTCAAATACCACCACAACCCCTGCCAATCCCCTTCAAATACCATCCCAACCCCTGCCAATCCCCTTCAAATACCACCACAACCCCTGCCAATCCCCTTCAAATACCATCCCAACCCCTGCCAATCCCCTTCAAATACCACCACAACCCCTGCCAATCCCCTTCAAATACCATCCCAACCCCTGCCAATCCCCTTCAAATACCATCCCAACCCCTACCAATCCCCTTCAAATACCATCCCAACCCCTGCCAATCCCCTTCAAATACCATCCCAACCCCTGCCAATCCCCTTCAAATACCATCCCAACCCCTGCCAATCCCCTTCAAATACCATCCCAACCCCTGCCAATCCCCTTCAAATACCATCCCAACCCCTGCCAATCCCCTTCAAATACCATCCCAACCCCTGCCAATCCCCTTCAAATACCACCACAACCCCTGCCAATCCCCTTCAAATACCATCCCAACCCCTGCCAATCCCCTTCAAATACCATCCCAACCCCTGCCAATCCCCTTCAAATACCATCCCAACCCCTGCCAATCCCCTTCAAATACCATCCCAACCCCTACCAATCCCCTTCAAATACCATCCCAACCCCTGCCAATCCCCTTCAAATACCATCCCAACCCCTGCCAATCCCCTTCAAATACCATCCCAACCCCTGCCAATCCCCTTCAAATACCACCCCAACCCTTGCCAATCCCCTTCCAATACCATCCCATCCCCCTTCATTCAGAAAATTCCTCACAACTCATCATAATTAAAAAAATGGTTTTCCCAAATAATTGTTCCTTTTTTCAGTATTGGACACCTGGCCACAAAGTGGTAAAAGCCCTGACGGACAAGGTGTGGCTCTCCCAGCTGTCGGAGTAAGCCAAGGTGGATAAACTCAACAGACTTGGCTGGATATTAAAAGATTCACATTCTAATTAATAACTTCATAGAACTCACCTTCTTATTCATGTGGAGCAAGTCCTCTATTGAATATACAATTTTAAATTCAAAATGCATCACTAATATACAAATACAAATTTTTGCATAAGGCCTTTTTTAATCATTACCCGGTTCTGAAAAAACTAAATTGAAGGTTTTATTTTGCTTTGTTTTACTTAAATTATACTATATCATGGCCACAATGCTAAATAAATGTATTGTTTTGCGTTTTAAGTCCTTAATAACATCTCCTTTAATTTTACATACTAACGACTTGAGCCAATTAGATACAATATATTACGGTACAGCGAAATATATTAAAATCAATTAAATGACAGGTTTACAATACAAATTATAACAAAAACACAGCAAAACACTATACGAGTTAATAGTAATTAAGTTCTTGCATAAGATTTATCTTTGTTTTAAATATTGGTCATAATTAATTAGTCCGATTGTTTATCATTAGACAAAAGTAAAAATTCTAACACCCCCTCCTACATTTCTGACCCAGCCATCCACACATTACACCAGACATTTCAGGGTCTACTGTGACAAAAAGAAGAGCACAACCCTGTTTTGTACTCCACCACTATTTTTCTTATGACTTTTTCTACCTTTTGTAGAGCCAGTTAGAAGCCTTGTCCTTGACACCTCTCGCTGCATCCACCACGAAGGTCGGGGACGCGGCTAGGGTAGGCTGGAGCCAACTCAGTCCTTGTATGAATATCCACACATCTGGCTCCCCCTGCAACAAAACACATATTCAAGAAGAGAACAGTAAGTTTTAATCCAATATACGTTTGTTTGCAACAGAGCCTTCCATGTGGTTGAATGGAAGTAATGAGGTGTGGCTTTAGCTGCTGAGGAATTATGTTGCAAGAAGAAGGGCCGTTTTAGGAGCTATAGTGCTCTTGAAATAGTTATTTTTTTGGGTTTTACAAACTAGCATACTTAATGCTATCAAAACTGAAAAGTAAAATTAAACTTAATTAGAATCAAAATAAATCTGTTACCAACAAACATTTCTTGGATTTGATAATAAACAAAACTCAGTATAGTATTTTTAGTGGAAAAAATGAAATTCAGTATTTTTGATAAAAAAAACTCATAAAGACACATTTTTACTGCCACGCTTGTGAATAGTGTGGCTGAATCTCTATTCTTTTTAGGCTTTTTAAAAATGCTGCGCACTTGAACAATTAAATTATAAAAATGTTGTCCCGGTGGACACGCACACATGAAAGATAGGTAGGTTGAAATGTTGTCCCGGTGGACACGCACACATGAAAGATAGGTAGGATGAAATGATGTCCCGGTGGACACGCACACATGAAAGATAGGTAGGATGAAATGTTGTCCCGGTGGACACGCACACATGAAAGATAGGTAGGTTGAAATGTTGTCCCGGTGGACACGCACACATGAAAGATAGGTAGGATGAAATGTTGTCCCGGTGGACACGCACACATGAAAGATAGGTAGGTTGAAATGTTGTCCCGGTGGACACGCACACATGAAAGATAGGTAGGTTGAAATGTTGTCCCGGTGGACACGCACACATGAAAGATAGGTAGGATGAAATGTTGTCCCGGTAGACACGTACACATGAAAGATAGGTAGGTTGAAATGTTGTCCCGGTGGACACGCATTCATGAAAGATAGGTAGGATGAAATGATGTCCCGGTGGACACGCACACATGAAAGATAGGTAGGATGAAATGTTGTCCCGGTGGACACGCACACATGAAAGATAGGTAGGATGAAATGTTGTCCCGGTGGACACGCACACATGAAAGATAGGTAGGATGAAATGTTGTCCCGGTGGACACGCACACATGAAAGATAGGTAGGTTGAAATGTTGTCCCGGTGGACACGCACACATGAAAGATAGGTAGGTTGAAATGTTGTCCCGGTGGACACGCACACATGAAAGATAGGTAGGATGAAATGTTGTCCCGGTAGACACGTACACATGAAAGATAGGTAGGTTGAAATGTTGTCCCGGTGGACACGCACACATGAAAGATAGGTAGGATGAAATGATGTACCGGTGGACACGCACACATGAAAGATAGGTAGGATGAAATGTTGTCCCGGTGGACACGCACACATGAAAGATAGGTAGGATGAAATGTTGTCCCGGTGGACACGCACACATGAAAGATAGGTAGGTTGAAATGTTGTCCCGGTGGACACGCACACATGAAAGATAGGTAGGATGAAATGTTGTCCCGGTGGACACGTACACATGAAAGATAGGTAGGATGAAATGTTGTCCCGGTGGATACGTACACATGAAAGATAGGTAGGATGAAATGTTGTCCCGGTGGACACGTACCCATGAAAGATAGGTAGGATGAAATGTTGTCCCGGTGGACACGTACCCATGAAAGATAGGTAGGATGAAATGTTGTCCCGGTGGACACGTACCCATGAAAGATAGGTAGGATGAAATGTTGTTCCGGTGGACACGTACACATGAAAGATAGGTAGGATGTAGCAAAACACCTGAGGATCAGACGGGCAACTCACTGAGAATTAGTCATCTTGTCAGCTTGGACCTGAGCAGTCCACCATTTGCCTTTCCCTTTAACATTGTCACAGACAAGTGAATTCTCTATCAGTCGCATATAAAAACCACTGACCGAGACGGGATTTGAACCGTCAACCCACTGGCCGAGAGGATAGTGCCTCAGATCGCTGGCCACTGATCCGAGCGGACAGTCTACGTGCTGGATTAGTCCTTCAAAATCATCTATATGGAAGAAATTATTTTGAATTTACTCTTTTACTAAATAAATAAATGAAGCTTTGATCATGTGTACCTAGATGAGCAGGTCCAAGTTATTTTAAATATGCTGAAAGAAAAAAAAATCATGACATGGTGTCTTAATGACACCATGTATGTACCATGTAACATGTATGTACAATGTATGTACCATCTGCCATGTATGTGCCATGTATATACCATGTATGTACCATGTATGTACCATCTACCATGTATGTGCCATGTATATACCATGTATGTACCATGTATGTACCATCTACCATGTATGTGCCATGTATATACCATGTATGTACCATGTACCATGTATGTACCATATACCATGTACCATGTATGTAACCACTTTAAATACCAGACAAAAACCACAGACAGTGCTCACAGCGGTACGATTGCTTATACAATTACTGACAAAGTTTTAGTTAGCCGATTCAAATCTGACATAATCGACCCTTAGGGTTGAAAATATATAATAAAATACCCCCGTAGAAGCAAACCTGCGTACTCAGCAAATTTTCAATGCATATATATGTATCTTAATACTACATAAAGCTACATACCAAGTTTCATCAATATACATTCATAAATAAACAATTTATGACATTTTAATCGTTCTCCATAAGAATAACATGGTGGCTGAGTATGCAGGTTTGCTGAAACAAGGAACAAAAAATGGGTTTTATACAAATATCAATATACAACTAGGTTGTATACACATACCAAGTTTTATTAATTTATGTTCATAGTTAACGGAGATAACATTTTACTTATTCTCCATAAGAATAACATGGGAGTTGAGTACGCAGGTTTGCTGATACAGGAACTATCAGCAAAAAATTAGTTTTTTGTATAAATACCAATAGACCACAACAATATGAAGCAATACCGGTATACCAAGTTTCGTAAGGATAAGTTGATAAATAAGCGAGAGATTCATCATCATCAAAATCAAACCATTTTTACGAGAATTATCGCACCCACGGACACATGTATATCTAATTTATATAAATATATATATATATATATAAACGTATGGACTTTTTGGCATTGGGGACCTCAAAACTAAAAGTTATCATGGTCCTGGGCCTAGGTCTTACCATGCCGTCTACGGTAATATCTTCCCTATCGGAGAAATTTTCTAAAAGCACATTGCTACACAACGATAATTGTTCAAACAATAATATGTAGTTTTATTCTAGCACAGTCTTATGGGGGGAGGGGGAGGGGGAGGGGGAGGGGGGGCTCCCTTAAACTGAGTGTGTAGAAAATGAACCTGCAATCCCTCCAAAAAAGGGATTCGGATGAACACTCTTACAAAGTGACTAGTAGGTCCCTACACAATAGTGGTTATGCTACACATACACATACACACAAGTACACACACACACTTACACACACACACTTACACATACACATACACACCACTTTACAAGTATAAACTATTGTAGCTATTTAATTTGTCTGAAATACACGTATATTGTAGTCTATACTTTAAAACTACTAATTTCAGCATGCATTTATTGTTTTGAATGTACAGTGTGATGGAGTGTTATTTATAACTGCTGTCATACATTGGGTTTTGGTCATGGAGAAGGACTTCTCCAAAACATTTGGTTGATAGTAGCAATAATGCTACCTACTTTGTAACTGGGTGCAACTGTTTTATAGCATTTCTGCAATTCAAAAAAGTGAAATAATACAAATATAAATTAATCAATGATTAAAAGACGGTTAAAAGTGAGAGAGTAAGTGTTAGTTTTCTGATACTGTTTACTATTGTCATCTATCACCGTTATTGTCCTGCACACAACTTAACACTATAATCAACTACTCTACAAACCATTTTGAGAAGCAGAAATATAGGTTTTTACAATCGTTAGTTCTTTTGAATACAAGAAAATAAACGTAGTTTTTGAATTACCTCAGAATAAATAAAAACACAAGCACTTGTGACTGATTTATTGGAGGAATAAAACAAGAATGACCGAAACAATGTCACTATTACTAGATTAGATTACAGGCGACTATCACTGAGTCACAGGAAAACGTCACAACAACAAAATAGTGTAATTTAATAACACGGTTTACAACTGTGATCGGGGAGCTTATTAGAGATGCAGTTACTATCAGTGATTTATAGAAATCCATCCTGAGCCGGAAAGGTCTGAGCAACAAGGGGATCAAAGAAAAATCTTCACAATATTCCACGACTTAAAAAAAAAAGCTTTTTGAACTATGATAAATTTAGAAATGCAAAAAGAACAATTTTTCAAATTAGACATTCTAACTGTGTATAACCAGTACATTGCAAACCTACGTACTCAGCCCCATTTTATTCTTATGGCTAATAATTAAATGCTATGTCTCCCTTAATTATGAACATAAATGAATAATAACTGGTATATGACTTCACCTAGATGAGTTATATGGATATTAGCATTAAAACCCATTTTTTGTGTTCCTTGATCCAGCAAACCTGCGTACTCAGCCCCAATGTTATTTTTATAGAGAATAATTCAAATTGTATATATTGCTTATTTGTGAATATATTTTTATGAAACTCGGTACTTGGCTTTATGTACAGTAGTATTAAGACAGTTATATCTCCACTGGAAATTCGCTGAGTATGCAGGTTTGCTGCAACGGGGGTATTTAATTCTTAATATTAATTGGTAGAAAGTGATAAACTCATTACCGACGCACATTAACAACACACTCTTAATCCTAATCTTATTGATTAGTTATCGATTTCAGGAACTTTATACGTATGTACCGTAGTGCTTTTAAATTATGTTCTTGCTGTTTCATTATTTTACGATATCAGCAGCTAAATGGATTTACAAGTAGGGTAAATTAAAATTATTCCGTATATTAAATCTTGGGCACTGCACCCACTAGATTTGAGGGGGCTTTTTGTTTTTTGAAAAACATTTTTTTTGTTGATAAATTGTACAAGTTAGTCTATGTTTTCAATTTAGGAATTTATCAGGAAAAAAATAAATGCACTGTGTATCCTACTAATAGCAAACCAACCAACCATAGTCAACTGATGAGTCACTTTTCCTTGTTTACTATTTTCAAACAGTCTGAATGGGCTGACCATAGAACAACACACAATTCACTGGAAAGATAACGGACTTGCGTCAATAGTAGAAGAACAGGCTTGGTGCACTATGTGTACTTTGGAACCTATAACAAGTTTGTAAACTATGCATTGTTATCAATACCACTGACACCAACTGACCTTGACTCCTACTGCGCACTTCCACAGACAACACACCTGTGTGCCTTAACATTCCTCCGTGACTCATGTCACATATCACGCTCCTAGATAATGATTACAACGGAGTGACAGCCTTCGATCTTAGACTTTTATTCGGTAAATAATTTATGTTGTGGTCCCAGTAATAGTTATATAACTGAAATTCATTTATTGTCATAAAACATATTTGAGACAGATAGCAGTGACAAATATAAATATGGTGTTATAAATTCTCGTAACGCCGATTAACTCAACAGTCGCCAGAAATTAAAACTTTCTATGAGGCTTCCCAGGGCAACTCTGTTAACGGCATCAGCATCTCACTAGCCAACTGGTCCACTATCAGTATATCAGTTCAAGGGGTTGTGGGTTCGACTTGGGGGGATCCAAAAGTTTGAGGGGTTTTTACTAATTTCCCTTTAAATCATCTACAAGTACTCCATTGCAAAAATTCCAATAGGCATTTAAATAAGAAAAAAATACAAATAAAATATTTTGACTGAAAATTGATAACAACTATTATTAGTGAATTTCCTTTGGAAAGTGAACTATTAGCATGACTCGCACGGTGAAACTTAAGCCCGGGACCACCATAGAAGTTCCTAATGTGACCCCCTGAACAAAATTGTATATGTATATATATACATACATATATATATATATGTATATATATATATATATATAGACATATATATATATATATATATATATATATGTTTGCACTCTAGCGGTCACATTTTTTGTCCGATTAACTTCAAATTTGGTAGGGATGTTTCTTTCTGTAATCAGTTGGACAAGTTTGTTGGGCAAAACAATCGGAAAACTCCAAACCCCTTTTTTGGGGATTAATCTTTCAAATTTTGAGTTTTTGGGCTCAAAAAGGGTCAGAAAAGCCCCGGATGTAAAGTTAATGCATGTAAAAAGATGGGAATTAGTAAGGCGAAAGTTTTAAGCCCTCTCTCGTCATTCTAGCATAAATATTTACCTAGTTATTAAAGAAAATGTGTTTAGACTAAACACAGTACGTTGTCTTATGTGGTTTTTACACTAGAAAAGCCTGCTACTCCTTTGTTAGAGTGCTTTTATCATCCCCAGCAACCTCACGCCTCCTTTCAAGCCTGACTGGACCTTTTCCTAACATTATAATGCGCACAATTGTATTCCCAGCTTTGCAGGTAAATGAAACCAGGAGCATCAGAACAGCCAAAAAATCTATGTTTTCATTTTTCATGTTTTTACTCCATTATGAGAGTTACCATTCAAGTAGGTTTTTATTTCCATAATGAACATATATTTATGCCTTTCAAGTACTACAGGACCCTCACTTAGTAATAAATAACCACCTAACAGATAACCCAAAGATAATTTGTAATGCATTCAATAATTTCTTTAGCTCTGAAGGAAGCCACTCAGCTGATACAGATATACAGCTACTACCTCTCAAATTGTTACTTAAAACAATAATCCCATTCAATTAAAGACATTTAGAACTATAAATACTAAAGAACTACAACAGATTTTTCGACAGATCCCTCCAAATATTCATTAGGAACTGACGAGATGTCAAACAAGATCATCAAGGACCATCACTCTACCGAATAATTGACATTATTAACACATCAATAGAATAAGAACATGTGCCCCAGGGATCAAATCTGCCATACTATAACCTAAGTTTAAGAAAATCGAAAGAAAATAAATTGAAAACTACAGACCAATCTCGATACTGCCCTCACTCTCAAAATTTCTAGAAAAAACTATTCACAATCAAATTATGGAGCATCTCGATAATCTGGACTTTCTCTCATTACAACAACATGGCTTCCATGAAAATAAATTGATCAACAAAGCACTCAATCAATTATGTGAAAACATCAACTCTCTTTAGGAAGAAAAACACTCCTTCAGGAATTGTCTACCTGCAGAAGAATTTCAACAGCCTTGATAAAAACATTTTGATACACAAACTAAAACAACTCGACATAAAAAAACAAAGCCTTAAACTGGATTATTAGCTACTTATTTTAACAACAGAAAACAACGCTCAATACTCGGATCTCTTTTCTTCAAGATCTACATAAATTCTTTTCCAGACTTCTTACTGCTTAACAAATCATGCATTATGTATGCTGATGATACAACTATAATTTTTCCAACATCACTAAACCAAGAAAAAATGCAATACCACATGAGAAACTTTAAAATAGCTATACATAGCATCTGCTCAACACTGAACCTTGAAATAGACAAACAATAAACCTAAATTTAACAACAAATCGAACAACTCAAGGACAAGCAGCTCTCAACAACCATATCAGCAACAACGACCGCCAAATTTCTCGGCACCGATCTTGTCGACAACCTAACTCGGCAAAACCACATATCAGCGTTGGAGAAAAAACTATCATCATCGCTCTATACAATTAGACGAATCAGATCAATCACTAACAACAGTAAGAACAGCCAAAAGTGCGTCTTTTGCATTGTTTGAATGTCAAAGATTTGGTATTACAGCCTAGGGATCAGTATATGAATAGGCCTATACAATCCAGAAAATTCAAATCTTACAGAAAAAGATCTCAGAATTATAGAGCTCCTACAACCACAAGAACATTGTAAGCCATTTTTATCTTCCAACACAATCTTAACCATTCCGCCTATTCATACCCATAAAAACTATCAAACTTTAAAAATTAAACCCGCCCAAAACAAAAGGTGACTGCCACAAATATAAGTTAAGAAATAAATTTTAATATTCAACAACACAGGCTAACTAAAACTAGCAAAATATAGCAAATAATAGGGTCAACAATTTGTAATCTCTTTCCAGACTGTTTAAAAATAATAAACAACACCAAAACTTTTAAAAATAAACTCGATAAATTTCTTATAACTAAACCTTACACAGCATAAATGAGTAATGAGTGCTTGGAAGAGCATAAAGGCGACAATATTAATAGAGGTAGGATTAGCCCTTAAAAAAGCTCATATAACATACATACACACACCCAGATACACCACCCACTCAAGAAGAATTTATGACTTCCTAGTCTTCAAGACTACGGCGAATAGGAGCAAGACAAAAGACAAATTACCTTCCTCTTCACCGAGACCAGCAGAGCCGGTAGGTTGAGCCACTGAACACTAATAAAACTATATACAAAACTTCCGTAGATGGAAAAAAATATTAAATGGTGGTGGATGAATTAGACCATGTACCTATCAGATCGTCTTCAAAAAATTCTTGAAGGTAGTAGAAGGGTTTCATCTTAAGCCAACTCTTCAAGGTAACACCAAACTTATTGTCATTAAGATTCTTAAAAGTGTCTGGCAGTCGGTTGTAGATCTTCAAGGCTACAGGCAGGAACGAGTCTCTGGTCTTCGACAGCTTACAGTATGGGATATCAATATCCAGTCGTCGTCTGGTCTTGAAGCTATGATGTGAGCTTTGAGTAGAAACATTCTGCAGGTTGGCCCTGACACAGACGGCGCTAAGATAGACGGAGTGGCTATAGATGGTTTGTACTGCTGTTTTCACAAAAAGTGGCTTATAGTGGCCCAGACGTTTACTGCCTTCTTCTGCAGTTTAGAACCTCTTGACAAGTTGGCGTGTGACCCCATCATGCAAGTTAAACTAATTCAAAACAGGTGATTCAATGTGCAAGCTGCACATGGGCAATTCTAGTTTATAATATTAGCATTACAGTACATCAGAATTTCTTGACGAATACAGTTAATTTGATGACTACCACTTACTTGAGTTCTCGTGTCACAAGACTTCCACAATATACAGGTTTCTGATCATAAGAAAATAAATGAGGTATCATGCTTTAGTTTATCGGTAACATATTAGCGAATTTCCCCTATAGGGAAGAAGCTGTTACCGTAGGTCTCATGGTAAGACTTAAGCCCAAGACCATGATAACTTTTCATTTTGAGGTCTCCAGTGCCAAAAATACCATTCGTTCAAATTTTTGTATAGGTATATATATATGTGTGTCTGTAAGCACAATAACTCTCGTAAAAAAGGTCCGATTTAATGAAATTTGTTAAGTACCATTTATTTGAACGAGTTTGAAAACCAGACAAATCATACCATCCGAAGGGGGGTTTTGTACTATAAAAATGTTTTTTTTGGGGTTTCCACATATAATTTTTATTTATATAAAATTTTAACTTTTACCATTGAATTCAGCATAAAAAAAAACAATTTGGTATTTTGATCATTGCTCTACGTCAATTGGTTACTGAGATATTGAAAGTGCTAAACGCAGTACGTTGTCTGATGTTATTCTTATGGAGAAAAAGAAAAATTGTATATCTTGCTTATTTATGGACATAAACTGACAAAATTTGGTATATGGCTTCATCTGGTTGTGGTTTATTGTTGTTTGCATAAAAAAATAAGTACTCGGTCCCCATGTTATTCTTACGGAAAATAATTAAAATGTTATATATCGCTTATTTATAAATGTATATGGATGAAACTTGGCATGTGACTTCACTTAGATGAGTTCTATTAATACATATCAATTAACTGAAATTCATTACAAGAAAATGCAAGAATTCTTTTAGGCAAATGCATAAAACCCATTATTTTGTGTTCCTTGTTGTAACAAACCTGCGTACTCATCCCCAATGTTGTTCTTATGGAGAATAATAAATATTTTAAATATCGCTTGTTTGTGAACATATATCTTATGAATCCTGTTAAGTGGCTCAATGTGTTATGTTATATATTCATTGGAAATTCGCTGAGTATACAGGTTTGATGCGACGGGGGTATTTATTTTTGAAAAGTCCAACATAGCCATCCAGAAGAAAGTGTTAGAAGGCCTACTTCACACAAAATTTATAGCCTACTTATTATTTCTATCCCCTGTAAAGTTGGTAAAATGTTCCTAAAGCTTAAGCTTAAAGTATATTGAAATAGTGGCACGCCTATACTAGGTGAATAGTATTACTTGTATAGAAATCCCAAAGTAATTGGCTTTTATTGTTTCTAAACCACATGGTGAAACTACAAGTACTACATGATGAGGTGGGATTTGAGACAGCAAACCGGTTTTGCCCTTTATTTTTAGCAGCATTCAATGTATTACCCCAGTGACCAACCTGCTGATTGAGAGTCTTGCAGCCATGTCTGAATATCTTGCAGACAACGTTGTGCAACCGGTTGAGCCCGCCGTAGACGTGCCACACATTAGACACCTGACTGACTAGCAGCCCCTCCGCGGTCGTCTTCAGACGCTGGAGTAGCTGTTGGTATTGGTCGTCCATCTCACATCTACAAACGTTATGACTAATGAGACAATAAACAATTAATTGGAAATGCAGGCCTCACTGATTTAATAAAACAAACAGATGTTAATAGGCCTGTTGTTACTGTTATAGTACGTGGTCTAGCTTGAAAACAAATTTATCAGGCAATTTTTGTAAACCTAAGCGGTGGATGTTTGTTTGTTTTTCGGAGGATTATGAGGCCCCGACATAGCCCGCAAGGCATGTCTCCCTTTGGAATATAATGGAACCACAAGAGATAGGGACGGGAAAGGTGATAGGACGGGGCCAGTCTGCCTTGCTCCAGAAAGGGAGAGAGAACCTTCCCCTACTCCCAAGGTCTTTGGGTGACAGAACCCCAGAACGATTCGCTCTCTAACCCGACATCCCGCCAAGTCTACCAGGCAGGGACCACCATCGCACAGAGCCTCCAAACTCTCAGGGGTCGGGTGGCCCCAGGATGATTGGTCCTCCAGTCCGGCAGTAAAACGTTAGGTGCCCTTCCTCCCAGGCACCCGTCCCAGGCTGCAAGGAAGATCCACTACTCCTTCCAATGACCCGGACTAGACTGGGTATCCAGGTTCAACTGGGAGTCAAGCCCCCAGAAAAGACAAGGAGGAACCAAGGAAGTTGGTCACACCGGATAGCCAGAAGACTTACCAATTCTGTGACAGCTTAATTTTGTTGTAGGCCTACCCAATGTCTACCTCTGTTCTAGTATTCACCAGTCAAAGAGCCGTCAAGGGCCGTATAGATGTAATTTCGCTAGATTACTTTTTATAGCCTTACAGTCGAGTCTTGAATCATCCAAAGTAATAGGATCGAAGACTAGCTTCTTAAGGAAATACTTATGTAATGAGATGAAGTACTAAGTTATCGGGATTAAAATATCAAAACAAATTCGGTACAATCTTAAGTACATAGCCTACATATTTAATTTTGAGAGCCTAATGTTGATTATAGGCTACATAATACCAGAGTCCACTCGTGACTAGTGAGTCAACTTAGGTTTAAAATAGTTTTATAACTTAAATCGATCTCAACTTCAGCTATATTATACCTCAATTATACTTAAATTTTAAGAGATAATAAAAATAAAGTATTGCCTTCTCCCAGTCGGTCAATAAGCTTAAAAAAACACAATACATTAACGTGCAGTTCGACCAAAAATGGTTAATGTTTTAAGCCACGTTAAAAATATATGACAGGGTAATGTAGGATTACTTACGCTGAAAACACATTAACGAATCTAATTAATTCGTAAATTAGAGCATATCAAAACAATTTTACTACTTAACCCCTGACATAACCTCAGAAAATTACAAACAAAGACGTTCAAAAAGTGACACACATAAAATTTACTTTTATCCATAGAGTAAGCCTGCATCAGATTAAATAGTAGAATAATAATATATATATATATATATGTAAATAATAATTGAAAGTGCCACTCAATACCTCCTTTGGGGCCTATTTTAGAACCGGGTGAGTGGTGAGTGAAACGCTTAAATCACTAATTGTGATTTTAAAATTAAAATATATAGATAAACATGCAGATATTATTTAGGTAACTATACAGTCAATTACGGTTAATTACAGATGTAGGAGCTGCGGGGGGAAACTACAGACATTGATTTTGAATACAGGTATATTTTTCGGGTTACAGATCGGCCATAAGCTTGGTTCATCTATTCTGGTATTCAAAATCAATGGTAGTACTAAATAGCACGGTATGACATAGGTACTAGAAATGGCAAATATTTTAATTGTTAATTCCAACATGGCCAGGCCAGCAAAAGCAGTGAAATATCCCATATGGGATAAAAATCCCTTAAGTGGAAACACTGATAGTAGCGCTCTGGCGGCATCTCACATCAAACTCAAGCAGCACAGACAATCCCGAGTCACACTCGGCCCGTAAGCTAGGTTTATCTATTCTGTAGGATGTATAATCAATGCTACAAAAGTCTACCACCGACAAAACCTACCACTTTAATTTGGCCCAGTGGCGACAAAGTCAACCACCGACGAACTCTGCTAAATTCCATTATGCAATCCTAGGTTGTAGGGTTTGTCGCGGCTGGGCCGGACAAAAGCAACCACTTTTCAATCCGTCCCACCAGCGACAAAGACTTCCAGCGACAAACCCACCACACTCCTTTCTGCATTTCTTGATGGTGGACTTTGTCTTGGCCGGCCCCGACAAACTCTACCCCTCAAAAGTGGCAGGGTTTGTCGCTGGTAGACTTTGTCGTTGGTAGACTTTGTTGCGTCCCTGCTGTGGGCCCCTAGGCTCAACCGTGGTGAGGGCCCTTGTTGTCGTCCAGATCCAAGTTGGTGAAATTTTTGCTTGTATCAGGGTTTTGCATGTGATTCTCAGTGGTGTGGGCCCCCTGTTTGGTGTGGGCTCGTAGGCGTGCGCCTATATAGCTTATGCTTAAATCCGGCCCTGAATCCAAATGCGATTCTTGTGCCTAGTGAATTTCTTTGTTACTAGTGACACCTTTTAGTGATAAATAAATTGTGAAACAAAGAATGTTCGAAATATGTTGCCACTTAACCTTAAGGGGGGACGAGGGGGCATTTCCCCTCTTAAAACCACTGTGTGTAGCAAATTATTCTGTAGTGTCACCAAAAAAGGGATTTGGGTGGATATTTTGAAAACAGCTTGATTAGAAGATTTTCTTTTCATTCGACTGTACTTTATATTCTATATTTAGTTAATAAAACGTAATTTATTCATTAAAGTTGGGCTAAAAGGGGGAAAGTATGCAGACATGCAGACAAACAAGCCAATTACCCCGCCGGGGTTCGATAGGGGTTCCTTTGCCTCTGTTGCAGGTAGTTCCGTGACGGCAGGGCCGGTGACGGAGACCGTGTTGGGTCACCTGACGACCCAACCGAACACCTACGCGAAGATTATACCCCCTCCTCCAACAGCGAGTTCCGTGCCCACATTGACGCCCACCAAGACGCAGCAGAGTCGCAGGAAGCATTAGCCGAGCCACGGCAGGCGACATGCTTTCACAGTCTGTTACAGGATCCGAGATGGATGGTGACTTCAGTGACACGGAAACTGACACGGGCCACCGCAAGGGGGTGAGATCCCCCATGCCAGCTCGTCAAGGCCCCTCCATAGCAGCCACAAACCCTATCCCCAAGTGGTGGCCCAGTCTTCTGAAAACACTGCCTAAACATCGGAATCACCGGCTGCAACCAGCCAGAATTTAGCCCTGGGTAAGAGAGACACAATCTCTGTCAAGCAACTAACCCGTCTGGTTGACGAAGGAGATAAAAGCGCGCCTGAGCTCCTTGCGGAGCTGATGAGCAGCCTCCTCACCCTTCTTGATGATGCGCAGTCACTTTCGAGGACTTAAGGATGGCAGGAATGAATTTTCTTTCTTTCTAAACAGATCTGGACGCTGACGTTGCTCTCATCAGTGAGACACATCGTACACCGCGTGACATCTTATTCAGCAGTCCCTCCAAAGAAGTCTACAGAACGGACCGCCTAGAGAGGCCACATGGGCGCAAACTTGGAGAAGACACGGCTATCCTTGTTCACCGAAGGGTAGTTAACAAGCCCAGCGCAACGGCTACTGGCACGCTGGAAACCACAGGCGTCATCACCCAAGTAAGCGACTTGGAGCTCTTCCTGATTACTGCATACCACCCTCCTGACCACGTGCTCAACAGACAAACCCTGAGTTCAGTACTGACGCCAGTCAGTTTAATTAAACGGTTGTCGGCAACATTTGACCTTGACGTTGCGGTGTGTATTCGCGTTCGTACAGAAGTCAGTGGTAGCGTTGACAACTAATAACTGCCCCCGCACAACCGTTTAGCCCTGAATCAGTTTAGTCGCAGAAAAGCGTTGTTTGTGATGCTGGCAGTCAACAACGGTCTGGCCTAAGCGTTGCGTTGCGCCACACCGATTTGTTGTTTAGGTGGATCATAGACTAACTACTGTAGTTAGTCTATGGTAGGATTAACGCGATAGACCGTTGTGGTGTCAACGTTTGTCAAAAACTGCCTGTTTTACAAAACAGTTTAGTTCGACAACAGTTGCTGCTTCACAACCGTTGTGAAAGAAGCGATTCGTCGTTTTTGCCTCATCCCTTTCTAGCTCCACCATGTCCAGCCCAGTGGCAAGCCAGACTGGAAGGCAGGAGCACTCCCAGAGAGCCAGAAAGGAGTGCCAACTGGAAGGGAGCAAAACGTGAAAGACACGCAGATGGGGTCGAAGAAAAAGAAGAGGTGGAAGGGTAGTCCAGAAAATAAAAATAGACTGCGTGCTAAGACCTAAAAGGGGAAAGAAAGGTCTTAGCTCTTGGAAGGACTGTGGGTGTAAGCAATCTCACAGTTTGGCTAGGGTACTCAGGGGTTTCAGCCCTATCCTAGATAAGGCAGAGGCCTCCCGTGTAGTCGAAAGCCGACAACCATTGAGCCGACCAGCCGCCTAGTTTGGCGCTCCCGATATTAAAATAATATATGTATATACAATAACAAAATCAATGTCGCTCTCACTGGTAAACCATAAAAGTATGTTGGCCAACATGAGTGCCACCCGATTGATTTTCGTATTTTTCCTCAAACTCAAGGCCTAATCGAAAAAAATTATATAAACAAAAACAAACCAATAAACTAATAGGAATAGGACAAACTTTGTAACCTATTGTCTGTGGAACAAAAGTGCAAACTAGGCCAACTACAATATTACTGTGACTATGTAGTATTGTTCAAAAGATCGATTAATCTGAAAATACTATCTGTATAACTATTTTTCTTTAATGTGGCAAGTTTAAAAATATGAAACTGAGCAAGCCGATTTTTTTGAAGCCGGGTAAGTTTGCCCATGCCTAGCCTACATTAAACCTTATCTACTTACTCTTTATTGTATATCTTAAAGAGTATTAACTACTTAACAATTAGGTTTCTAAAATTATATTTTGAAAGTGTAACTAGCCTTTCTAAACATGTTGTAGCCTAAGGGCTGTTTGTTATTTCTTTCCTCGGCTCTATATATATATATGAGCCAGGTCTAGGATGTGCAGTGGTCTACAATCGCAGCGGAGTAATCAATAATCAACATTTATTGTCAGACAGCACTACAGTCATGCAAAAGACATGGTCAGGCAATATACATGCAATTGGTCAAAATTTAGTTATAGGTAATATAAAACAAGAAATAACAACAAGCAATAAAAACAAGCAGTAGGCCAAGGTAATAGAATAATAACCTAAACACATGCATAACAATCCATAAGTCTAAATGAGCAATTACAATCAACAGTTAGCATTACAATTTCAAAAAAAGATTAGATAAGAACTCTACGATTAGACATAAGATTTTGCAATTCAAACTTAATACAAACATACATAATAAAAAATACAAAAAAATACAGGTACATTAACAATAACAATACAATGGTACTGTACATGCAAAATCCTTATCGTAATTACTGAACAATGAAAACATCTGATTTGGCAAGGTTTCTAACAATAACAATAAAATGGTACATGCAAAATCCTTAATCGTAATTACTGAACAATGAAAACATCTGATTTGGCAAGGTTTCTAAAATTGGCCAAGTCCTAATACTTGTATTTCCTTATACAGTATCAGACTCAAAAAACTCTCTTATATCATAAAATGGATTCTGAGTTAGCCAATCATAGATCTTATTTTTAAAAGAACGAAAAGGTAGCAGCTTTGTGTCAACATGCAGCTTGTTAAATAATTTGAGACATAAAATAGGGTAACTATTATGGCACAAACACTTAATCTACTATATGGCACATCAATGAAAGACTGTTTTCTTGTATTATATGCATGATCATCCATTCTAAGGGGGAAGTCAGCAGAGTTTTTCTTTACATGCAATAAACATACAAAGATATACAGATTGACAACCGTCAGATCCTTAGTTCTAGCAAAAAGTGGTTTACAGTGCTCAAAGAAAGAAGATTTAGTAACAATCCTGATTGCTGTTTTTTGCAGCAAGAGTACATTTTTAATGTGACAACTGTTTCCCCAGAGTATCAAGCCATAACTTAAGATTGAGTGAAAGAAAGCATACTATGCAGGCAGAATATATGTTTCAGGAACTAACTTAACAAGGTTACTTAATAAATAAATTACTCAAGCAATTCTGTTACATACAAATTCAACATGCGGATACCAAGTCAAATTCCTATCAATAAACAAACCTAAAATTTTGATATCATGCAAATTGTTCTCTGACTCATTGCTTATGTGTCTGTTCCTTGACATGCAAATTAAACTCTGGGTTTTGTCTCCTGATTCAAAACCAAACCATTCGCACTAAACCACAGTTTCTTTTAGAACTTGATGAGAAATCAACTTTAATTCATTGACGTCCCAATGAGATCTCAAAAAGAGGTGGTACTTTGGTATTATACGGATGCCACCCTTATACAGCGCGCTGCGGCAGTTATGTTAGGATGGGTTATCATAAAAATACGTACGGTTTCCTCTTCATTTCGAGGTAAATCCCACACCAAAAGAACGTCACTCATTATGAAAACAAATGTAACGTAGTGCACGGCAATAAATCACTCATGACACTGACTGTCATGAGTGATTTATTGCCGTGCACTACGTTACATTTGTTTTCATAATGAGTGACGTTCTTTTGGTGTGGGATTTACCTCGAAATGAAGAGGAAACCGTACGTATTTTTATGATAACCCATCCTAACATAACTGCCGCAGCGCGCTGTATATTTTGCGGAGTACATGTGGCAATCGGGTCTGGCTGCTAGCGGCGCGGCGGCGACGCATTCAACACAATCCTAGCGGACATCGCTGCCTTTTGGGAGGCACAACACAAAGACCGCTCATCAGAATGATGTAAAATTTTTACAGTAAGTCAATAAAAGTACGTTTTTTCGAATTATGTAGTTATCCTTTGTATCCGGTAAAAATTAACCTCCAAAAATAGTGGCATCCGTATAATACCAAAGTACCAAAGAGGTATAATCAGCAAACATAACTGTAACTGAATCTACTACACTACAAGGAAGGTCATTAACACCTATTAGAAAAAGTAGGGGCCCCAGGACAGGCCCTGGGGAACTCCAGATTTGACCATAATGCTTTCGGACCTCTCGCCTCCTACATCAACAAACTGAACCCAATCAGACAGGTATGACACAAAGAATTTATGAGGTGCACCACGGATGCCAAAGTACTCAAGCTTTAACAACAGAATATTGTTATTGATACAATCAAACAGGCAATTTGCCTGTCCTCAAAAGAATTTAGAATCATGGACACCAGGGACCCCATGGTATCCCACTCCGAAACCCAAACTGAGATTTAGACAAAATTTCAAAACATTCAAAGTATTTATATACCTGTGACTTGATGGCCAGCTCAAGAAGTGGTGGGGGAAGAGGCCACCTTATTGTGTATCTTGCTGTTTCGCTCCGCTGCTTACTCAATGTCCCCTTTCACAGTGTCCACTTTCCAGTGTTCCCAGAGGCACAATAGTATTGTAAAAGTAGCCTACAATAATTTCATATTTTGGTACGATATATAATAGTTAAGTCACAATCATACCATGAAATTACATAAACTATTTTCAAATGTATTTAGTACATCTCCTAAAATTGTCTGATGTGAACACCTTTTCAAGATCGATAATAAACTAGGCCTAGCCTAGTTCATAATATGTTCCCCTTTGATCTGCCTTGTGATGAGAACAGATTGGAATAAATACATTAATCCAGTTGTTCCTCTGAGCATAGATATAAATGCATATTGTTGGACCGCAAAGTTGCAGTGCACACAGCATATGAAATTACTGGTGGATAATTACCGGAAAATTACTTCCCTTTAGCCTTTTTTTCTTGTGCTTTGAAAAAAAATAAGACTGACATTGGTTATTTTTCAATTCGGAATATTGAAAAGTCCTTATAGTACTATTAATTTTGCCTAGTAATGTCTTAACCACAAACTAATATTGTGGTAGGCCTAGTTAAGTCATGTCCTAATAAAGATTAAACTGGCTTTGTCTTCATAAATCAGTTAGGTTCCCTTGTTTGTATGGTTCGGTACACTTTCACAGATCTCAAATACTTTCTAATAGGCCTATCCAGGTTGCAATCTGTGTTAAAGCAGCATTTGGATTTACGTATACCCTATTTCATGAATTCCTAATTGTTAATTTTGCTTATGTACTGGTATTTAAAAGTTATTGTTAGGGCTTATGTACATAGTTAACCTATTCTATTTGTAATTTAATAAACTGTTTCTATTCAGAATTAAGCTCGGAATAGTAAACATACCGGTACAAACAACTGCTGGTTATTTCAGGTGAATCAGCCGGGTGGGAAGAGGATAAGCCTGATATAGAAGCTTTGTCAGGAACAAGATTCATTTATAATCCAAATATTTCACTAGCTTTGGAGCAACAGCGTAAGAAACTTCCAGTTTATCGTAACCGAGACCATATATTATATTTACTTGAGGAATACCAGACATTAGTTTTAGTGGGAGAAACAGGATGTGGAAAAAGCACTCAGATACCCCAGGTCAGTAGTTGTCAGTTTATTGTAAGATGAGTAAAGACGTGGGCCAGACATGACATCACATGGGCCACTGCTACATCACATCTACTGGCAATTTTTGTGACAGCTGCAGAATGGTTTATTTAAAATTTCAGTGCCTGTGTGGTCGACCCGCGGACCCTATTAAAACTAATGTAGTTCCTTCTGGCAATGTTGCCTCCAGCCACTCAGGGATTGTAGTGAATGTGAGTTGAAGAAAAGGAAAAAGTTTCAGGAAATAAAGTCGGGAATTTCATAATACTGTTTACTAATGAGATACTTTTGTAATTTGCGTTTAAATTGTGTAGGCTTGTCGTTTATTTATTTATTTTTTAAATGGGGTACAGTACGGAAATCGTCCACCAACTAATTGGATACGGTATATAGATTTTAAACATTCAATATATCGAATCAAATTTTAAATCGATCTTTAACCTAAACTAACACAAATACCCAAACAACCGAGTCCTTATAGCATGGGTTGAAATGGTCTCTTAAAACATGGGATTAAGAGCAATGACTTAGCAAATCAATTGGCTGGATATCTATATTGTCGCGGTGTGAAAATTTCAGATGAAGATACGTTTATTCATTTCAAGAAAATAGCCCGTAAAGTTTACCCTGGCAAAGATACCTAAGTTTTAGCTTAGTTATAAGTTTCTTTATTATTTGTTGTTGTATTTTGTCTTTTTTGTTTTCGTTTGTTTGTTGTTTGTGAAATGTTTCTTAATATATATTTGTAACTGACATCATCGCATGTTTTTGTGGACGGTAAACAATTTTTGATTTTAGATATATAAAACATTAATATAAATATTGAGTGAATAACGTAACTTTCGATATATACACTGTTAAAATGTGATTTAAAATATCGTGTGTTTTGATTCGATATAACGAATCTTTAAGATCGATAGGCTATATCGCATCCGATTAGTTGGTGGACGCTTATCGTACTGTACCCTATAAATGTTCTGGCAATTTTCAATCGATTTATTTCAATGCTACAAAACAGATATACAATCCAGTAATATTGTAGCATAAAACATTACCGTAATCTTAATATATAAAAAAGTGGTGTTAGTTACAAATTTTATAACACAAGACCGGCTGAACGGATTTAAATGAAATTTTGCACATGGATAGTTTTTACCTGGATTAACACATAGGATACTTTTCTCCCCGAAAAATGTGATGGGCTCTGCACCTTTGCTTTTAAAGTTTACATGTTATTCCTTATGGGAACATGTGTTAATCATTTTCTACTTTTAATTAATGAACAGATAATGTTTCGATAAAACAGCTGTTTTTGTAAATAACCTGTTTTTTTTTGTCCAAACATGGAAATAAAAAAAACTACTTGAATGGCAACTCTCATAATGGAAATAAAAAAAACTAGTTGAATGGCAACTCAAACTCTTTTTTCGATAGGCGAGTGAGCGAACGAGCTCATATTGAAAATGAACGAGTATTTGACATAAAACAAATTCAATGACATTAGGACAGGTCAACGTCTGTTGGGCCAGCTAGTTATATATAAACAAAATCATAGCGCAACATAAAAGTGATAACAAATAACAGTACTATATCAACAATCAAATCATGCCCTGGTAGTCCATCTTCATGCAATTCAGGCTCAAGCTCATTAAAGGTACATAAATAGCTCATAACAAACAATGATAATAATAAATAAACATTAATAGTTACTAGTACAATGCATTTAAGTTTAAGACAATAACACTACTCATACAACAAATAATCAAAAATATAACAAAGACATTATCATATTGTACTGAACAATACAATTCTAGCGAAAGTATAAACAATTTGATGCATTAATGGAGAAATGAGGGGTAACAAACAACATTTAATTCATGATTTTACTACAATATAAACAACAACAAACATAAAATACCCCCATCGCAGAAAACCTGCGTACTCAGCGAATTTCCAATGCATGCATATGTTTCTCACTACCACATAAAGCCTCTTACCAAGTTTCATAAAAATACATAAATAAATAAGTGATCTATAGCATTTTATTTTTTTAGGGCTGAGTACGCAGGTTTGCTGCAAGGGGAAGATAAGAAATGTGTTTTTTTACAATTATCAATATAACTCAACCAGGTGAAGTTACAAACTAAGTTTTATTAACTTATGTTAGCGAATTTCCCCTATAGGGAAGAAGCTATTACCGTAGGTCTCATGGTAAGACTTAAGTCCGAGACCATGATAATTTTTTGTTTTGAGGTCCCCAGATGACAAAAACACTATTCGTTCAAATTTATATATATGTATATATACAGGGTGATCAACTCAAGGAGGCCACCATTGGGATCTCAGAAAGTATTAATTTTACAGCAAACTTTTAATTGGGAACTTTACCTTATTTTTTATGCTCATTAGAATTACGTAGTTAAAATTTTAAAATTTGGTCGCCATTTTCCAATATGGCGGCTAACTTTGAAATTTCTTATGAAAACACCTATTTTTTATGACTAATATGGGTTTTAAATTCAATTTTAAGACCTTTTTATTCTTGTTGTTATTTTGATAAACTTGACCGTTTAGCTGCTAAGAGCGCTGTAAGTTTCAGAAACTCTTATTTCAACACTTATTAAATAGGCATGTTTTACTATTTGCAAACAATAAAATTTAACTCAGAGTGCAATATTATTGTACAATGGAATGTAAAAAACTGTTGAAATTTCACAAATACTTTATTTTATACAAAAAAGTACTTAAATTATTTAAAAACATCACTAACGCAACCTCTGTGTATTGGGTAAGTCCAAGTACAGCTCGCTACAATTGAACAACAGTAACACATGATTGTGTTGCTAGGCAATAATCAGCTGTTTCATTGTTGCAAATTTTCACAGTTGCTTTTAGCTCGTCTAACCTAGTAATTGTTTTGTTGCTGGTATTATTACTGTTAACCAGCGTCTGTTGTAGTTTTGAATAGAACAAATATTACTTTTGTTTCAATGTAGTTCATAACCCCACTAACTAACCCCACTAGATTCTGTGGTTCTAACCCCACTAGATTTCTTCCTATGGGGACACTTGAAGGATGAACTGTACACCGATAGGTATGCTTCGGTGGAAGAAATGCGCAACAAAGTGATGGACATTTTTCATAACATTCACCATAACACATTATCACGAGCCGTAAATGACTTGCACAGAAGGGCTCACGCATGCATTTATGAAGATGGAGGACACATTGAACACCTGCTTTAAGTCATCATAGATAATTACTTGTAACAGTAATTTAAGTATGTTTTTGTGCATAATAAAGTATTTGTGAAATTGCAACAGCTTTTTACATTCCATTGTACAATAATATTGCACTCTGAGTTAAATTTTATTGTTTGCAAATAGTAAAACATGCCTATTTAATAAGTGTTGAAATAAGAGTTTCTGAAACTTTCAGCGCTTCTAGCGGCTAAACGGTCAAGTTTATTAAAATAACATCAAGAATAAAAAGGTCTTAAAATTGAATTTAAAACCCATATCAGTCATAACAAATAGGTGTTTTCATAAGAAATTTCAAAGTTGGCCGCCATATTGGAAAATGGCGACCAAATTTTAAAATTTTAACTACGTAATTCTAATGAGCATAAAAAATAAGGTAAAGTTCCCAATTAAAAGTTCGCTGTAAAATTAATACTTTCTGAGATCCCAATGGTGGCCTCCTTGAGTTGATCACCCTGTATATATATATATATATATATATGTGTCCGTGAATGCGATAACTTGAGTAAAAAACGTCCGATTTTGATGAAATTTGGCTCAAATGTGTAAAATGACATTCATGACTTTAAGTTCGAAAACCAGAAAAATCGGACCATGGAAAAGGGGGTTTATGGGGGTTTTAAAATTTCCAAAAATCAGTTATTTGCATTTTTCACCCTACAATTTTTTAAAAACTTAATTTTGGTTTTGACCATGTTATAGAGCTTAAAAAAACAAATAATATAGTATTTTGAATTATTAACCTAGGTTAAGTGGTTGCGGAGAAAATCCAAAAAACCTACTGATAAAATCTCCCATGTTAATCTTATGGGAAAAAGGTTTTTGGCATTTCCTCAGTTTATTTTAATTTAAACTTCACATTTTCTTTTAGAAATCTGTTCAGTTCCACAAAACAATCATTTTGGTGTTTAAATTGTGATTCTACGCCCAACCGTTGCTGAGATATTCAAAGTGCTAAACACAGTACGTTGTCCAATGTTATCCTTATGGAGAATAAATAAAATTTGATATCTCGATTATTTATGAATGTATGTTGATGAAACTTGGTATGTGGCTTCAAATAGTACTGGTATATTGATATTTGCACAAAAAATTGATTTTTTGTTGGTTATTCCTGTAGCAGCATACCTGCGTACTCAGCCCCCATGTTATTCTTATGGAGAATAACTAAAATGTTATATAGCGCTTATTTATGATTGAATATTGATGAAACTTGGTATGTGGCTTCGCCTAGGTAAATTATATCTGTATTAGCATAAAAAACCATTGTTTGTGTTCCTTGTTTCAGCAAACCTACGTACTCATTACCAATGTTATTCTTATGGAGAATAATTAAAATCGCTTATATGTGAATATATTTTATGAAACTTGGTACGCGGCTTTATGTGGAATTCAGACAAATATTATGCATTGGAAATTCGCTGAGTACGCAGGTTTGCTGCGACGGGGGTATTTATAATTAAGGGAGATAAAAAACTGTACTTTTTCTCCATAAGAATAACATTAGGGCTGAGTATGCAGGTTTGCTGCTATGGAGATAATCAACAAAAAATAAATTTGTTGTGCAAATATCAATATACCAATACTAGATGAAGCCACATACCAAGTTTCATCAATATTCATAACTAATGGAGATATCAAATTTTATTTATTCTCCATAAGGATAACATTGAACAACGCACTGTGTTTAGCACTTTGAATATCTCTGCAACAGTTGGACGTAGAATCACAATTTAAACACGAAAATGTTTGTTTTGTGGAGCTAAACTGATTGGTAAAAGCAAATGTGAAGTTTACATTAAAATGAACTGAGGAAAAGCAAAATACCCCCGTCGCAGCAAACCTGCAGACTCAGCGAATTTCCAATGAATATACATAACACATTAACACTTAACAGGATTCATAAGAAATATATTCACAAATAAGCAATATTAAAAATATTAATTATTCTCCACAAGAATAACATGGGGATGAGTACGCAGGTTTGCTACAACAAGGAACACAAAATAATGGGTTTTTATGTAAATATCGATAGAACTCATCTAAGTAAAGTCACATACCTAGTTTCATTCATATACATTTATAAGTAAGCGATATATAACATTTTAATTATTCTCCATAAGAATAACATGGGGACCGATTACCTAGGTTTGCTGCTACGGGAACCATACGTGAAAATTTTGTATTTTGTGCAAACAACGATAAACCCCCAAACCAGATGAAGTCATATACCAAATTTTGTTAGTTTATGTTCATAAATAAGCGAGATATACAATTTTTCTTTTTCTCCATTAGAATAACATTAGACAACGTACTGTGTTTAGCACTTTCAATATCTCAGGAACCAATTGACGTAGAGCAATGATAAAAATACCAAATTGTTTGTTTTTTTATGCTGAATTAAATGGTAAAAATTTAAATTTGATTTAAATAAAAATTACATGTGGAAACCCCAAAAAACCCATTTTTGGGGTACAAAACCCCCCAAAAAACCCCCTTTGGATGGTGCGATTCGTCTGGTTTTCGAACTCGTTCAAATAAATGGTGCTGTACACATTTGTACCAAATTTCATTAAGATCGGACCTTTTTTACGAGAGTTATCGTGCTTACGGACACACATATATATATATACATATATAAAAATTTGAACGAATGGTGTTTTTGGCATCTGGGGACCTCAAAATGAAAAGTTATCATGGTCTCGGGCTTAAGTCTTACCATGAGACCTACGGTAATAGCTTCTTCCCTATAGGGGAAATTCGCTAAAACCTTTTTCCCATAAGATTAACATGGGAGATTTTATGAGCAGGTTTTTTTGGTTTTTCTCCGCAACCACTTAACCTAGGTTAATAATTTAAAATACTATATTGTTTGTTTTTTTACACTCTATAACATGGTCCAAACTAAAATTAAGAGTTTTAAAAATTTGTGTGTGAAAAATGCAAAAAACTGATGGAAAATTTAAAACCCCCATAAACCCCCCTTCCCATAGACAGATTTTTCTGGTTTTCGAACTTAAAGTCATAAATGTCAATTTACACGTTTGAGCCAAATTTCATCGAAATCAGACGTTTTTTACTCAAGTTATCGCATTCACGGACATATATATATATATATATATATATATATATATATCCTAATAACTAATATATATAACTAATATGTTAAAACTAACATATTAGTAGCCCTAATCACTTTGTTATTTTTAATATATATATATATATATTAAAAATAACAAAGTGATTAGGGCTACTAATATGTTAGTTTTAAGCATAATTTTATAAACAGAGTACCCTTTTAGCGAATTTCCCCTATAGGGAAGAAGCTATTACCGTAGTCGGCATGGTAAGACCTAGGCCCGGGACCATGATAACTTTTCGTTTTGAGGTCCCCAGATCCCAAAAACACCATTCGTTCGAAACTGTATATATATATATATATATATATCTATATATATATATCTATATATATATATATATATATATATATATATATATATATATATATATATATATATATATATATATATGTGTCCGTGAGCATGATAACTCTCGTAAAAATGATCCGATTTTGATGAAATTTAGTATAAACGTGTAAAGCAGCATTTATGACTTTAAGTTCGAAAACCAGCCATATCGCTCCATCCAAAGGGGTATTTTGGGGGGGTTTTGACCCCAAAATTGGGTTTTTGGAATTTTTTACATATAATTTTTGAAAAAGTCAAATATTTGTTTTTACCATTGGATTCAGCTTAAAAAAACACACAATTTGGTATTTTGATCATTCCTCTACGTCAAATGGTTACAGAGATATTGAAAGTGCTAAACACAGTACGTTGTCCAATGTTATTCTTATGGAGAATAAGAAAAATTGTATATTTCACTTATTTATCAACTTTTCCTGATGAAACTTGGTATATTGCTTCATATCGTTGTGGTCTATTAATATTTGCACTAAAAACCATTTTTTGGCCGATAGCTCCTGTAGCAGCAAACCTGCGTACTCAGCCCCATGTTATTCTTATGGAGAATAAGCAACCTATTATCTCCCTTAATTATGAATATAAATTAATAAAACTTTGTATGTAGCTTTACCTACTTGAGTTATTTTGATGTTTGTATAAAACCTCATTTTTTGTGTTCCTTGCTTCAGCAAGCCTGCATACTCAGCCGCCATGTTATTCTTATGGAGAATGATAAAAATGTCATAAATCGTTTATTTATGAATGTATATTGATGAAACTTGGTTTGTGGATTTATGTGGTATTAAGATACATATATATGCATTGGAAATTCGCTGAGTACGCAGGTTTGCTGCTACGGGGGTATTTGGTTTTAACATAATATGTTTTATTAGACGACTAGTTTCAAACCTTTAGGTCATAGTCATGTCTTATATTATTTTTGTAACCTCACATAGTTCAAATTATTAAATGGTAAACAAATTAAGAATCATATGTTAAAATGAAACATATATGGGGGATTTTCTTGAATATAATATTTTGTTATTGTCTTGAGGTATATAATATGAAATTATTTCTTTTATCCTTTTTTTATATGACAAATTTTGTCGAAGATCGGATTTCTTTGATGTATGTTCATGGTGTTCAGCAAATTATTCGGGTTATTTTCGTAATTCATATATATATATATATATATGAAAGTCTTCTTTTACATCTATAAATTTGAACCAAAAGTTTTTTTGTCATCTGGGGACCTTAAAACAAAAAGTTAACATGGTTTTGGACTTAAGTCTCACCATGAGATCTACTGTAATAGCTTCTTCCCTATAGGGGAAAATCGCTAAAAGAGATAACGATAAGAGAAATATAATTTAATTTTTCGAGTGAAAGAGACCAAGGTCGACGCCAGAATACCAACTGTCTCAGGCTAAGCATTGTACAGTCACGTTATAACATTGATTGGGCTGTTTGCTCCTAAACTCGTGTGAGCAAACTGCGGACTGATTTTGAAATTAATTTTGAAAACAATTTCTCAATCTAATATACTCAAGCTTCTTCTAGCCCATAATGAACAGAAGGAATCATTCTCAAACTTGGGAAAAAATGGCAGCCACCTCTTAAAAAAACTCACTGTAGTAACTACTGTGTTAGGTCTACAGAAATAATGCGCTTGTGGCTAAAAAACAAATGTAATGATGTAGGCCTATAATGAACAGCTGTGATAAAGCAGTGATAAAAAATAAATTATTCCTTTATCCAATGGCAAGCATGCCAGGACTGTGATTGGCTAACTTGCCTTCGAGTAAAGATAGATTCAAGATTAAAGATTTATTTCCCATTTGGCCTACATATTTCCAAGATATACAATAGGCACCGTATCATCTAAAATAAAATAAATTAAACATCACTAGCTTTGCTGTTTAGATTCAAGATTTATTTGGCATTTGGCCTTCATATTTCTAAAGAGTACAATAGGTACTGTATCATCAAAACAAAATAAATTAAGCATCACTAGGTTTGCTGTTTGTGACTGCGGGCTGTGCCTGTAACTGTAACTTAGGAATGATCAGTAAGATAGAGAGGGTTCACAAGGTTCACGTGTGCCTGGAACTGTAACTTAGGAATGATCAGTAAGATAGAGAGGGTTCACAAGGTTCACGTGTGCCTGTAACTGTAACTTAGGAATGATCAGTAAGATAGAGAGGGTTCACAAGGTTCACGTGTGCCTGTAACTGTAACTTAGGAATGATCAGTAAGATAGAGAGGGTTCACAAGGTTCACGTGTGCCTGTAACTGTAACTTAGGTATGATCAGTAAGATAGAGAGGGTTCACAAGGTTCACGTGTGCCTGTGACTGTAACTTAGGAATGATCAGTAAGATAGAGAGGGTTCACAAGGTTCACGTGTGCCTGTGACTGTAACTTAGGAATGATCAGTAAGATAGAGAGGGTTCACAAGGTTCACGTGTGCCTGTAACTGTAACTTAGGAATGATCAGTAAGATAGAGAGGGTTCACAAGGTTCACGTGTGCCTGTAACTGTAACTTAGGAATGATCAGTAAGATAGAGAGGGTTCACAAGGTTCACGTGTGCCTGTAACTGTAACTTAGGAATGATCAGTAAGATAGAGAGGGTTCACAAGGTTCACGTGTGCCTGTAACTGTAACTTAGGAATGATCAGTAAGATAGAGAGGGTTCACAAGGTTCACGTGTGCCTGTAACTGTAACTTAGGAATGATCAGTAAGATAGAGAGGGTTTACAAGGTTCACGTGTGCCTGTAACGGTAACTTAGGAATGATCAGTAAGATAGAGAGGGTTCACAAGGTTCACGTGTGCCTGTAACTGTAACTTAGGAATGATCAGTAAGATAGAGAGGGTTCACAAGGTTCACGTGTGCCTGTAACTGTAACTTAGGAATGATCAGTAAGATAGAGAGGGTTCACAAGGTTCACGTGTGCCTGTAACTGTAACTTAGGAATGATCAGTAAGATGGAGAGGGTTCACAAGGTTCACGTGTGCCTGTAACTGTAACTTAGGAATGATCAGTAAGATAGAGAGGGTTCACAAGGTTCACGTGTGCCTGTAACTGTAACTTAGGAATGATCAGTAAGATAGAGAGGATTCACAAGGTTCACGTGTGCCTGTAACTGTAACTTAGGAATGATCAGTAAGATAGAGAGGGTTCACAAGGTTCACGTCTTCATTGAGTTCACTCAAAGCTGTTAACTGAAGCATTCAGAAATTATAATTTCCTTACCTTCTTAATACTCCCTTCCCAACCTAGCTTGATCTGTTTTTTGTTTGTTTTTTGGTTAAAAATACAAAAATTTGTGTGTGTTTTTAAATACAAATTTCTCTTTGTGCTCAAATAAATTGGGTTTACTCAAAGGACATAACCGAACCTAAACTTGTCGGTTCCAGTACTTGGTGGAGGCAGGATGGTGCGAGGAGGGGAAGGTGGTGGGGGTAACAGAGCCGAGGCGTGTCGCCGCTACGACCCTCGCAGCTCGGGTGGCGGACGAGACCGGCTCAGTGCTCGGGCAGACGGTCGGGTACAGCATACGCTTCGACGACGTCTGTCAAGCTGGAGTCACCAAGATCAAGGTTGGTAGCAGTGTTTGGAAAAGTAAAAGAGGAATATCATTTGATTTTAAATAATTTTTAAAAGATAAATTCATTTGTTATGGTTACCTATATTTTTGAATCGAGAAATTATTTTTTTCTTACAAGAGGTTGGTGTTACCTAGTGTATTACCCTCCAACTGGTCGGTATTATTTATTGTAATGAAAATTAATTGCCCTGTCCTTTCATGTACAAAACTCGTTCAGAAAATAAATTGTTTGTATTTTGTATTAAATTTCTTTTGAATGGTAAAAACTGAAACAGTGAAATTAAATTTTTTACAGTGAAAAAAGTGGTGTCGGATATAAATTTGTGGATTAGAAAAATTGCCTGGAAAAATACAGCCGGGCCTGGCTTTTCTTGCCTGTGAAGTCCCAGCAGAGCAGACGTGTAGAACCCCCAGCACAGGTCATCTCGCTGGGCTTACGGTTAGAATATTGGACTTGAGTTGAAGTGGCACGGGTTTGATTCTCACAGTTGTCCACAAAAGTTAGGTGTTTAGCCTCTTTCCCTTTCTTTAAAGGGCTCAAAATAAAGAAAAAAAAAACTCTTGATTAAGGGAGTGAGGCCTCTCCTTTGTATAACTCCCTGAACAAAATGGAAGGAACTTGCAGAGATGGAAAAGCTGATTAAGCAATTCCAACGTGACCATGTGACGAGTCTGTTATATAGTATCTCGCTATCTTCAGATTACCATCTCAGTCTACAGTAGAAATATCCCAAAATGACCACTGTCATAGCGTCATTTATGTTTCATCAGTGATGTAAAATTAACAGTTCTGTTTTAAGAACAACCATGTACCTAAGTATTCAGATTACCTAAAGGTAAATGAGTTACCTTGGTTAGTAGGTGTAGTAGAGTTTTAAACATTCATTAAGCCTCGTTTTTGTTTCCAAGCATAAAGCATAAGGAATAAAGCAAAAACAAGGGGAGTACAGATGTGGTTTATATCAGTTTATAAAGTGAATAAGACTGATACATAACAAGTTCCAGAATGTGTCTGTGTGGTAACAGTTTATGACGGAAGGGATCCTGGTGAGGGAGATGATGGCAGACCCCCTGCTGCGGCAGTATTCCGTCATCATGCTGGACGAAGTGCACGAGAGAACCACATCCACCGACATTCTCATGGGATAAACCCTGTGTCAGTGGGGTCAAGTGGTTGTTTTCTGTAACAGTTTATGACGGAAGGGATCCTGGTGAGGGAGATGATGGCAGACCCCCTGCTGCGGCAGTATTCCGTCATCATGCTGGACGAAGTGCACGAGAGAACCACATCCACCGACATTCTCATGGGGTAAACCCTGTGTCAGTGGGGTCAAGTGGTTGTTTTCTGTAACAGTTTATGACGGAAGGGATCCTGGTGAGGGAGATGATGGCAGACCCCCTGCTGCGGCAGTATTCCGTCATCATGCTGGACGAAGTGCACGAGAGAACCACATCAACCGACATTCTCATGGGGTAAACCCTGTGTCAGTGGGGTCAAGTGGTTGTTTTCTGTAACAGTTTATGATAGAAGGGATCCTGGTGAGGGAGATGATGGCAGACCCCCTGCTGCGGCAGTATTCCGTCATCATGCTGGACGAAGTGCACGAGAGAACCACATCCACCGACATTCTCATGGGGTAAACCCTGTGTCAGTGGGGTCAAGTGGTTGTTTTCTGTAACAGTTTATGACGGAAGGGATCCTGGTGAGGGAGATGATGGCAGACCCCCTGCTGCGGCAGTATTCCGTCATCATGCTGGACGAAGTGCACGAGAGAACCACTTCCACCGACATTCTCATGGGGTAAACCCTGTGTCAGTGGGGTCAAGTGGTTGTTTTCTGTAACAGTTTATGAAGGAAGGGATCCTGGTGAGGGAGATGATGGCAGACCCCCTGCTGCGGCAGTATTCCGTCATCATGCTGGACGAAGTGCACGAGAGAACCACATCCACCGACATTCTCATGGGGTAAACCCTGTGTCAGTGGGGTCAAGTGGTTGTTTTCTGTAACAGTTTATGACGGAAGGGATCCTGGTGAGGGAGATGATGGCAGACCCCCTGCTGCGGCAGTATTCCGTCATCATGCTGGACGAAGTGCACGAGAGAACCACATCCACCGACATTCTCATGGGGTAAACCCTGTGTCAGTGGGGTCAAGTGGTTGTTTTCTGTAACAGTTTATGACGGAAGGGATCCTGGTGAGGGAGATGATGGCAGACCCCCTGCTGCGGCAGTATTCCGTCATCATGCTGGACGAAGTGCACGAGAGAACCACATCCACCGACATTCTCATGGGGCTGTTAAACAAAATATTGAGGGTCAGTGGACAAATTTACTTGCAAAAATAAATCAGTCCTGTTTTTAGGTTAGTTAATCAAGTGTAGGAAGCTATTACCACGTGACAAAGTCGATACACATAACAATCACATTTCAGTGAGCCTACTCTACTAACCAAACTTAAAATAACAAGGTCACATGAGCTACTCCTAAAATGTAAAATAACAAGACCACAAGCTCTGTTCTAAAAATTAAAAACATAAAATAACAAGGCCACACTCTATTCTTAAAATGTAAAACAATAAGGCCATGTGTTCCATTCTTAAAAATTAACCCATTGGCCTAGTAGTTTTCTTCTATTCGCAGTAACCTACTGTGGGCTCTGATCGGTGCTTCACTCTAGCAGCGACATTTGTAACTAATGACAGCAGGCAGCTACGGGTTCCTCCACTAGGGTCGCGGAGTGCCCATTAACCTATAACGCCACTGGACCACTAGTTGTGATGGCAGTGTGATTTAAATTGAGGAAAAACCTTGGCCAGGTGTTCTTTCGATGTTTGCGGGTTCGATTGAGTTCAATGAGGCTACCAATCTGTGGCAAAAGTGGCGGGAGGGCCCAAGCAAAACAGTGGCAGGCTTGCTCGGAAATTTCCCATTAAGAATTAAACAATCCCGTCAACTGACGGGATCGTTTAATTCTTTGTGAGTTACACATGGTCAACACTGATTTTGATACTTTTTACTTACCATGAGTTTACTGTGTGTATGCCACTACGACTTTAAACTGAAAGAAAACAATATTTTAACTATAATACACCATTCTTATTGTTCAAACCCCAAGGGACCAGTAAACAGAAAAATACAAATTTTCTATTCCAATTCGTAGGTTTTAAAAATGACAAGTTAGGAACGGAACCAGCTCGTAAGTCTAGGCCATTGGTTAAAAATTCAATTCTATATTTGTATTTAAAATATACTGTAAGGTAAAAGAGATCAAATATCTGTTATGATGCTGTGACATAATGTAGGATTATCTCTAGGGGTTTGAGAGGAGACATTTTTTCGATAAAGTAGATGTCAAGATTTTTCTTTTGATTTTAGTTTTTGAGATTATTACTTTTAGCAAGTACTATTAAAAAATTCCCTAAAGGGTTATTATTAGATGGTGTATGTATATATTGTGATTTGCAGTAAAATTAATCTTGCATTGTGCCTGGCACACCTCTGACTAAATTCAGAACCGTCTAAGAAAAATGCTAAATCTGGCTATATTATAAACCATTACACAGCAATTTTGATCCATAATCTTGTATTACCTGTAAAAAGTTAAATTTTATTATCAGGCTTGAGACAGTTCATGTTCGTGTCATGGGTGTAAATTGAAAAGAGAGGATCTTACAAAACTGAGTCCTGCGGGATGTTGGGTCTCTTGCGTCTCAAGCGTTCCCGGCTGAACCATGTTTTGATTTTAAACTATTCACAAGGTCTGCAGTGTGGTTTAGGCTGAGGAATGCTTTTCCAAAGGCTCTGAGCTAAGTTTTAATGCCGACAGAATGGTCAGAGAAACATGCTATTACATTGTCTACTGATTTGGTTAATGCGGTAACAAAATAAATTGAAACACTGTCGATTTCCCTCTCCTAAAGCCAGAATTGTCATAAAATCATTGTTAGTTTTTGATACGATGGTTTTTGATCGTAAAAATATATAATTTCTCCTGTGTTTTTTTTGGTTCAGAAACAGAAAAAGCTGCGGGTAATTGTAACTTCAGCGACGATGGATGCCGAACACCTTTGCAACTTCTTCAATCACAGCTCTGATAAAGGCAAGAAGTCAGCTGTTATAATGAGTGTAGAGGGCCGTCTGTACCCTGTGCAGATTCACTACTTGAAAGGTGAGGTCTTACTTAAGTTTTAAAACATTTATGTCGGATTTAGTGGTGAAATTAAATCGGTACTTTGGTATTATACGGATGCCACTATTTTTGGAGGTTAAATTTTTACCGGATACAAAGGATAACTACATAATTCGAAAAAAAACGTACTTTTATTGACTTACTGTATAAATTTTACATCATTCTGATGAGCGGTCTTTGTGTTGTGCCTCCCAAAAGACAGCGATGTCCGCTAGGATCGTGTTGAATGCGTCGCCGCCGCTAGCAACCACACCCGATCGCCACATGTACTACGCCAAATATACAGCGCGCTGCGGCAGTTATGTTAGGATGGGTTATCATAAAAATACGTACGGTTTCCTCTTCATTTCGAGGTAAATCCCACACCAAAAGAACGTCACTCATTATGAAAACAAATGTAACGTAGTGACGGCAATAAATCACTCATGACACTGACCCAGATACAGGCGGTGACAGGTGATGCGCGCGCTCCGGTCAACGACCTGACCTTGGCCTATTTGGAGGGGGTTTGGCAGCCGGAAGTATGACTCATCAGGTATCATTCGATTCGTAACGAAACAAGGAAAGTCCTACAATCATTTTTATGATAACCCATCCTAACATAACTGCCGCAACGCGCTGTATAAGGGTGGCATCCGTATAATACCAAAGTACCATTAAATCATATAATATTACCACTAATATCGCGGGGACTGTTTAATACTGCAAAAAAATCATAAGAATTTTTGAATAAGGCTTTTTGTCACCTAAATAATTTGGTACTAATACAGTAAAGTTTTGCATTTTTTAAAGAATGTTGAAATTCTCTGTAGCTTTTCACCCCAGGACATAACCAACAAGTTGTCCAAGCTCCGATGTTAAACAAGTGCATGAATAATAAACCTTGCATTGTATTTACATGATTTTTGAATTTCAAAATTCTTAGGCTATATCTCCAAATAAAAAAATCAGATATTCTCCAGCCCATGTTTTGGACTTCATCAGGTGATCCGATCGTATAACGAATAATGAATATTTTATTGTCATCAACACAATTCATGTTACAAACAACGTCAAGTTATACAATTCTTCTAAAAATAATCAAATTACAATATCTCTACTATTTAGCTCTAAAATTCATCAACAGAACAAAATGTGTTTGAAAGAAGCCATTATTTTCTTAAATGGAATGTCAAGAGCAGATTGTAGTACAAGGTAAGTTTACGTGTGGACGGCGCAATGTGTCATTAAGTGACCGTCGGGTATGTTGACAGAGCCAGCCCCCGACTACGTGAGAGCCACAGTGGACACCGTGGTGAGGCTTCATGTTGCGGGGGCCGTGGGGGACGTGCTCTGCTTCCTGACGGGGCAGGAGGAGGTGGACCGTGCAGTGTCTCTGCTCAGAGAACATGCCGCCTCCACACCACGCAGAGACTGTGAGTTGACACTAGCCTATATATCGATAAGGCTTCTTGAAAACTGCTCTTGGATCTTGGCTTTCTTATCCAACCTAATTTGATACGAGTTTAAATTATGGCTAAACTTGGTGTCATGGCTATGGATATGCATGCCATAATCAAACCCCAAGGAACGTGAATAATTCAAACCCCAAGGGACCAGTAAACAGATTAGAATTAAACAAGAGGTTAAAGGTAATCTAACCTCTTGATTAATTTCTATCAGTGATCCGGTGGCAAATCAATATGAGACTAGAATTATCCAAAAATTTGAATTAACAGAAGTTGCTCAAAAAAGGCTTAAAACCCTGCTCATAATTCCCATTTTTTGAGAAATGTCTCATTACAGAAATAGTTTGTTGTAAGTAAATTAACAACTTGTAGCTACCTGGAAGGTGGGACAAGTCACACACAACTGCAAAACAATAGCGATGGATAGGAAGTGCTGGGGGAGGGGTTGGTACAATGGCCTGGAGCAGGGTTAGCGATGTGCCACACACAATAGCGATGGATAGCAAGTGCTGGGGGAGGGGTTGGTGCAATAGCCTGGAGCAGGGTTAGCGATGTGCCACACACAATAGCGATGGATAGGAAGTGCTGGGGGAGGGGTTGGTGCAATGGCCTGGAGCAGGGTTAGCGATGTGCCACACACAATAGCGATGGATAGGAAGTGCTGGGGGAGGGGTTGGTGCAATGGCCTGGAGCAGGGTTAGCGATGTGCCACACACAATAGCGATGGATAGCAAGTGCTGGGGGAGGGGTTGGTGCAATGGCCTGGAGCAGGGTTAGCGATGTGCCACACACAATAGCGATGGATAGCAAGTGCTGGGGGAGGGGTTGGTGCAATAGCCTGGAGCAGGGTTAGCGATGTGCCAAGCGGCTATTATGTGACGATCGACGTTGGTCAACCAACCCGTGACGTGAGCTTGGCTACCCCTACCGGCAAGGAGGGGAAGACTCAATAAGACTTTATTAATGCCATTAAACATATAGTACAATGCAATAGGCACAGGTCACATTTATACATGATTAAATTTCAAGGTCAGTATGGAATGACAGTTACATTATTGGTCTATCTACAAAATCAAAATTAAAATATTCATCTACAGAGTAAAAAGACATTTGTTTAAGCCACATAGACACAACATTCTTAAACTTACTTGTACTTAACATTCTAACAGGTGTTGGTAACTTATTAAAAAGTTTTAACTGCAAATAAAAATGACTTTTCAAAGTTTTTGTCAATCTAACATGAGGAGTGATGAGATTTTCCCTTTGTCTGGTATTATAACTATGGTTAAAAGATTGTTGTTCAAATCCAGTGACATGTAGTAAATTACTTAAAATAAACATGGACGGCAAGGTTAAAATTTTATGATTCATAAAACTAGTTCGACAAGATTCACAGGGAGCCAAGTTATCCAATATTCTCAAGGCCTTTTTTTGCCATACAAACACTCTTTGACTATGAGAGGCATTACCCCATAATCTGACACCATACCTAATTACTGAGTGAAATAATGCATAATATACCGTAACAAGAACTTCAGTGCTGACACATTTTTTGAGTTTTCTCATTAAATAAATAACACTAGACAGTCTCCTAATTACAAATGATATGTGAGGTTCCCAACTTAGTTTACTATCAATACCTAAAAGTTTTACATTAGTAAGGCTATCTTCATTGAAATGACCATTGTTCAGAGAAAAGCAGACTTGCTCAGTTTTTGATTCATTAATTATTAAGTTGTTACTAGTAAACCATTGTTTAGATTTATTCATAGCAATAGTAAGCATGTTTTTTGTGTAGGCTAAGTCTCGATTAGAACACAATAAAGTTGTATCATCTGCATAAAGTACAGGAAAAGCAGAAACATTACAATATAGATCGTTAATAAATACCAAAAACAGGAAAGGGCCTAACACCGAACCTTGCGGTACACCAGCTATCGTGGTCAGGTACTCTGATGACAAGTTATTTAAAACTACCTTTTGTTTCCTATTACAAAGATAAGATTTTATTAAACTAAGTTCTAAATGTCTAACACCATAAAATTCAAGTTTTCCACCCAAGATATCATGAGAGATACAGTCAAAAGGAAGTGACGCGGTAATGGCTGCCGATTTTAAATTACGATAAGTTTTAGAATAAGTCTTGTTCGATAACCAGATGCTGTAATTTAGTAAAGGGGGGGAGGGATTGCTAGGGTAGAGATCATGTACAGTCAACTCCCGATTATCCGGGAGCAGGTTAATCGGGTTGCGGTTTAACCGGGGTCACGAAAGGTTTATTTTTATTATTTTCATTTATCTCCTTCTAAACGTAAATAGAGCAATAGTAACAATTTATTTAGCTAAATGATCTCCAGAATCATATTTAATTTACTTTGTTTATTAGAATAAATACTATACAAAAAATTTAGTAACCACAACATTATCTGAGAGTCTGTCTTTCGCTAATGAGTCATGGGCGCGTGATGGGGAGCGATGACCTTGACACTGCACGGACGGTCGGACGCAGACGTCTAAAAATAGAAACATCTCAAAACAATCACCCTTCCCGCTGCTATTCACCCACAGTGATGGACGGACAGACAGACGGACGATCGGGCGCGGACAAAACAAAAAATAGAAACATCTCAAAACAATCACCCTTCCCACCGTTGTTTACCCTCATTGAGTTTTCCTCCATTGCGGAATTAATTAGCATACTGTTCGGTGTAGTTTAGAGAGTTCGGTGTTTTAAGATACTTAACCTATTAAATATCATTCGGTGTTTTGGATAGTATTTACTGCCATCAACCATTGCTACTATTAACTATTATTATCTTGATTGTTTGTAGATGTTATCACAATTTAATGATTTTCAAAAGTATTTAATCTACATAAATATATCTTAAACAACATTAAAACACAATATTGTAGTATACAAATTTTCATAAACCTTTATTATATTCGTAATATTCAGTTTATTGAATCCCTTTGTTTTAACCGTGGTTTGTTATGGGTTATCCGTGACCCTCCAACCGGTCATTACCCCGGATAATCGGGAGTTGACTGTAGCTATATTTTTTTATTTTAAAATTATTCAAAATTATGTAGGGATATAATATTTATTGTCGCCGCGTGTCCACCTGATGCGCCGGCGCTGACTGGTTGACTTAATTACTGCTTAATTCAAAATATGTAATTAGAAAGTACAAAATTATTAAATTAAATATGATAAAAACGGCTGTGGTATTTGAATGAGATGGAAGCGCGGCTCACTATTTAGACTATCCCACGAATTAATAGAGTGATCTAGCAACCTGATCGATGTGGGAAACGCCGTTAAAGATCCACTTGGGCTTAGGCGTTAACAATTTACGTGACACAGCTGCAGCTAATCCCTGCAGTGGACAAATTGTGAAACACAACATTATTCTAGACTAAATAATTTTGTTGAGCAGGAATATGTCATCAGATTGAGAAGAACCACTCCAAGCAATCAAGCTATAAGTCAGGTGGGATTGAAACACCCCAGAGACTGCCAGAGCCCCTCCGCGGCAGCAAAGATAAAGTGGTGTTAAAAGTCAAACCCTAACAGCTTGAACGATATCTCGAGGATGTTGATTCTGTATTTTCACAGTTTTTTGAACAATTTCATCTTAATTGTCCAGTAGAACTGACGATTCTACCGATGTACGGGTCTCTGCCAAACGCAGATCAGTTGAAGGTTTTCCAACACACTCCCAGAACCCAACGGAAGGTTGTGGTGGCAACCAACATCGCAGAAACCTCAGTCACCATTCCAGGAATAGTTTATGGTGAGTTACATTTTAAAATGTTAAGATTATCTTTAATTAATTAGTTTATATGATTAAGAATGATTCCGGGCGCTCAGCTCCTGTGTTTGACTCACACAACAGTGAAGTGTAAAACTGTTAGGCATACAATGTGGTAAAAGTACATACACTTTATTTATACTTCATTTGTAAATGAATTTTCTTTTAAATTGGGTTTCTGAGTCATAGATCCTAGGTTTAGTAGGTTTTGCCATTACTTGTTCAGTGAGAGGCGTAGATTAGATTTGCAGAAATTCCTTATTTTTCTATCAGTAAAGGAATAAATTGAATATGGAAGGTAAAGTATGTTTGTATGGTGCTTAATAATCTGTTTCAATATTTGTTGTATTATGATGTATCCGGTGGTGTATTGTGTGTTCCAGTGGTGTGTTGTGTGTTCCAGTGCTGTGGTGTGTGTTCCAGTGGTGTGTTGTGTGTTCCAGTGGCGAGTTGTGTGTTCCAGTGGTGAGTTGTATGTTCCAGTGGTGAGTTGTATGTTCCAGTGGTGTGTTATGTGTTCCAGTGGTGTGTTGTGTGTTCCAGGGTTGTGTTGTGTGTTCCAGTGGTGAGTTGTATGTTCCAGTGGTGCCTTGTGTGTTCCAGTGGTGCCTTGTGTGTTCCAGTGGTGTGTTGTGCGTTACCGTGGTGTGTTGTGTGTTCCAGTGGTGGACTGCGGGTTTGTCAAGATGAGGTGGTACGACCCACAGACGTGTTGCGACAGTCTGGTCACAGTTCCGGTGTCGCAGGCATCGGCACAGCAGAGAGCGGGCCGGGCAGGTCGCGTGAGACAGGGCAACGTCTACAGGTACAGGCTCCAATCACCTCTGTTCTCAGATGAAGAATAATAATTTGCCTATAGTTGATATTTATTTTTATGTAACTAGCAAATCCAGCTACTCTTATTCGGCAAATATATTTTTTCATTTCGGGAATATCCAGCTCATATACCGTCTTACATTGAGACCCCATTCCAGAACTTTTCTTAAAAAGCTGATCTTACTTCTGTACTGTTTGTTAGTACCAACAGCTGCTGTTAAAAGTTCAATCACTTTTATTTCTATTCTTCCATAAGATTAACATCGAAACTTTGATAGCTCAGGGGGCAGAGCCCTGAAGGTGGAAGTCTTCCAAACCCCCAAAAGGCACATCTAGACACCTAGAGCTTTCAAATAACACAATCGACCATGATTTGAAACCTAATAGTTTTGCTGGTAGAACGTTCACAAAAATCACCTTTTTTTAAATAAAAAGATTTAAATAAATTGTTCTTTCCAGCAAGAGTTAGATTTTATACAACTTTTTCCTTTAATTTCATCATGAAAGGACTGAGGATATTCTCATTTCTCTGGAGTCAAAGAACTAACCATTAAGTTTTAAGGGCTATAAATCAACTGGCTACCAACAACTTCAGTTGGAACAATAGCCTACTTTATTTTACCTTCTTTTAGAAACATCCTCAGTATCAACTGAAATGTTAAATTTTTTTGTGACTTTGGCATTCTTAACTTTAACATTAGCTTGTTGTATCCCTTTTACTCTTATACGATAGTTTCTCTAGAAGTTTCTTTGCTACTGAAACTAAGATGCACACCTTTCCCTTTATACTCAACATGTTTTAAGAACTAAAAACATTTACTAATATTTACAATATTAAAACCAATATTATGGCTCTTCACTGAAGATTTTTCAAAGATTGTTACCTTTCAGTTGTTTTATTCAACCAGCTTTCGATATCTCTAAAAGTGAAAGTATAACAGATTTAGAAGATACTTCAGTAACCTAGTAATTAGCAGGGGATATACCAAACTTTAGGGGTGTGTGTTGCAGCGATTTTATTTTGATTCAATGCAATGATGTGATTCAAAGAATTTTGATTCAAATCGATGCAATTCAATTTGATGCAATGCAACATGTTTCAATGATTAAAAATCAGCCTATAGACCAATTGTTATGACCAATATGGATTATCTACCATCTTGGCCAAAGTCTAGTTATAATTTTCTGATTTGATCAATTCATTCTTCTTCCATCCTATCTTGATCCATCATTTCAAAAACTTTTACAATAAAAACGCATAACCTATACTTAATTGTATTTACTTAAGTTTCAAAGGACGGACGAATACAATCAAGCGCCAAAGTTAAATAACGAGTGACGATGTTGACAGTTTTGCCAGATTGTAAAATACCATTAACGTACCATGCCAGTAAAACTACTGTATTTTTGACAAAATACTACTTTACCCACCCTAGGAATGGTTTTGTGAAGGTATAACATTATTCAAATAACTCACTTTTTACTATAAATTCATAATGGGGGAAAAACGTGGTTGTAATATAATAACTCAAAAAAAAATGTTGGTCAGCCAACTGATTTATTGCTGTCAACCGGACCCCACCTTCCTTATCTTCAAGGTAAGATTTTATCCGTCGACCCAACACTCCTCGCGCCCTTTGTAGCGCGGGTAGACGGCGGGAGTATAGGGAGGCATCGAACACTTTCGATGCATCGCTATTTCGATTACTACAGCATGGAATCGAAATTTCGATGCTTTTCAATGCATCGTACACCCCTACCAAACTTTATACAAAATTAAGACTCCCTTGTAATAATCTAAGAGTTTTAGCTGTTTATTTTTCCTGTAAAGACGACCTGCTTCCACTGTACCATATTTTACTGGGTTACTTGAAAGTTCTAAGCTCACGAATAATGCAATAAAACATCTATCCCATCTTGATCAGTTTTCTGTCTGGAAGTTAGTACGTATTTTCCACAATAACCTTAGAAGGTATCTCAGTAACAGTTCAAATAAAACAAAATGTCATTTGATTTGTCTTGAAATTGCTGAAATAGCATATATTGGTTTCTTAATATTGTTTAGTATTTCTTTCAGTTTTCTAGTTGTTTAACCACATTTTATAGTCACGTTTTACATTTTAAACCACCGCCATTTTCAAATGGAAATTTGTACAAGAATTAAACTTTTAAAGTAAATATTCCAAAATACAGACAGTCCCACAGACAAAAAATGAAACAAGATAAGACACACGCTGAATGAATCACATTATTTTTTTTTTTTACCTGCCCAATAACCCAGGATATGTTGGTGCAGTGGAAGCGGGACACCCTGTCTATGACTTGGCTCGTGCAATGTATTTTTTGTCAAAATGCGGAATAAACGGTATCGACTACTGAGCTTGATAAATCATCTGAATTAAGTGCAACAGAGTGTACAATTCACAGGCTGTACTGCGAGAAAGATTATGCCAGTCTGCCGACCACCACTCCGCCGGAACTGCAGCGGACGGACCTGTCTGGGGCCGTGTTGCAGCTGAAGGCACTGGGGATAGACAACGTGCTGCGGTTCCCCTTCCCTTCGCCCCCGCCCGCGCGCCACCTTTCGGCCGCGTACCAGCTGCTGCACGCGCTGGGAGCCATCGACGACAGTGGCGCGCTCTCACAGCCACTGGGCACCAATATGGCGGAGCTCCCCCTCCCCCCGCTACACTCCAAGGTCTTGCTGGCCTCGGGTGAGTGTTAGGTTAGGATCATATTGTTTTATTTTTTTTTAAGGTGAGGGCCTCTTTTTCCCTCTTTTTCTCAGTAATCCAGACTAATGTGGTGGACAAACGGTCCGGAGTAAAAAAAATCCTGATTTCCCAGAGGTGGTCATGAGTCATACAAGGCAAAGTGACGTCGGCACTAACAAAGCGACTGCAGAGAACTGAGACTCTCCTGCCCCCTCCTCCCACTGTACGACATCTTCCACTTGTTAGTTATAAATGACATCAATTTTACTGAAACCACATACCAACTGTGTAATGCGGGCTTTGTCTAAAACGTGAATTTTAGTTTTTAATTGTAACAGAAATTAACAAAACATTCAAGATCATCGGTCCTGATTTTTGAGAGTCTACTGTACTTTGCCCGTTTACGTGGACCTCAGGCCAGTGAGATTACAAATAAGAATTTAAAATCGTTGTTAATCTTAATTTTTTATTCATGTACTAAAATTTACTATGACAAATCTGTACTGGGGTTATATTCTTTTCCGAACCTTGGTAAATTAGTTAGGATCTACTAGGGGTGTGTGTGCGAGTAGTGATTTTTTTAATCGAGTCGAGTATTGCCAATTATTTTTGAGTTTTGAGTATTTTCGAGCGAGTATTTGCCATCAGTTGGTGGTTTAAAATAGTGTAATGGGATTTGGATACCACCCTAGATTTGATAATCTAAACATGGTTTCTAACTAATACATGAGAAGCAATATAAAGTTTTGGCCAGTGCAATCAAACTGGATTACGTATTGACAAACAAAACATGGTTTGACATTCGTTTCCGGCCGATGAAACAGGGCCCAGTTGTCATTTAGCCAATTTCACCTGGTCCAGACATCGCTTATAATCGATATTAAATGACAAAATCGTAAGTTACGGCCGAAATTACGCGGTCCGATCGTCATTTTCGGCCGATTTCACGTGATACAAATTGCCTTTTGCGGCCATTACTATGCCTTTTGCGGCCGTTGCTACGCGTTTTGGCCGATCACAATCGTTCGTGGTCGTCATTTTCTGCCGATTTTACTTCATACGATCGCCTTTTGCGGCCGTTACTATGCGTTTTGGCCGGTCACAATAGTTTGCGATCGTCTGGAAATCGGCGGGAAATACTCGCTCGAACTTTCGACTAGTTTTCAAAACTGAGTCGAGTTCGAGTATTAAAGTACTCGGCCAAAAACTCGATGTTTCGAGTACTCGTTCCCTAACTAGTACTGATTTTTGTTGTTTACCACAGTCCCCTAGGTAAAACAAACCAGCCAACATAACAGTTCTTTAACTTGAATAACTTTAGTCTCCTCTAAGACTACTATAGTCCCACGCGTCCTGGAAAACCTGGAATTTTGTTTTCCATCCTGGAATTTTCCTCTCTATCCTTAAATTATATTATCTGTCCTGCCATTTTTATATTTGCATGTAATATTCAGATTTGACAGGATTTTTTAACATTTTTCTCATGGAATATTTTCAGATTTTTTTTGTGGTTGGGCGATCAACAGAATTAAAAAAGCTTGTTTGCCAAAATATTTCTTGGATTGTATCTGAGGCCAAAGGTTCAAAATTTTTGCCAAACGTGCTTAGTATAGGCCTAATTCAATTCCGTTGTAGCATTGGTATAGATTTGTAATGTTTGTGTTAGCTATTGCTGCGATCGGAGTTCATTTAAACATTGCAAATTCTTTTGTAAGTGCCCCATTACAAATTTTTGTTTTGTACCATTGGAGACCGTAGGACTTCTGGTCATCTTCCATTTTGGTCCTATATTATATTATTATATCACCGGGGTTACTCTCAAATATTCACGTAAAGGAATAATAAACGAAATCATAAATGTTTTTCAATGTCCCGAGCGTCCTGGTAAATCATGATTTTGCCCTGGAATTGTCGTGGATGTAAACCTGTGGGAACCCTAATTTTTTAACCAAATTTTGCCGATAATTGATAGTCTCTCAAGAGATTGAGACGCTCCCTGTGCTACAGGTGAGTTTGGCTGCTCGGAGGAGATGGCTAGCATTCTGTCCCTGCTGCAGGTGCAGAGTGTGTTCACCCGTCCGGCCGGTGGTGCCGCCAGTGTCAGGGCGAGGGTTGCCAGGCGCAAGTTTGAGGTAGGTGTCAGTCATTCCACTACCAATTTGCCTGTGAAAGTGTTCAGAACTTTCAGTTTTCAATTCAAACATCCAATCATTCTGAATCTCGACCTCCTGCTTCGTTGGTGGTTGGAAGGCTTTGGGGGTTTACAATGTACCCAAGTATATGTGGGCTCTTTATCTACCTGAAGTGTGTTCACCCTAGTATGGTACATAGATGAGATTGATATTTTGGATAAAGAAATCATATCGTAAACTATACATTAGTGGTTATCAAATTATACAAGCGTTAGGATGAAAATTGAATTTTCTATGATTTCTACGTATACAGTAGACCCCCTTATCCACCCTCGCTTCAACCGCCCTATTTCCAGGAAACGTCTCAATTCCATTGCCGCCGCTAATGTCCCGATACTGTACTGTAAATAACATTTAGATCACAACAAGTCAATCATATGTTTCCTTAGTTGGTCAATTATTGCATCTTGGTACCTATTTTTAACTGTCATAAAAGTTTTTTTTCTAATTGTTAGTGCTTAATATGACAATACCTAGGTGTTATTTGTTCAAGCCGCCCCTTTAGTTATCTGACTCAGGGTTCGGTCCCATGGAGAGTGTCTACTGTATTGATGCTTGCCCAGGTGGAAGAAGGGGACCTCCTCACAATGCTGAACGTATACACTGCGTACAGACGAGTTGTGACACGTTCGGACAAGTCCAGCCGGGACTGGTGCCACCAACACTTTGTCAACCACAAGGCGATGAGACGTGTCTCTGAGATCCGCTCCCAGATGCTGACACTGTGTGACAAGCTGGGTGTGCCTGTAGTGTCGGCTGAAGGTGAAATATTATCTTAGTCATAGTGGTGCTTAAACATTCCAATGTTCTTCCAAATTTACTTTTGAATCTTTGATCGAGTTCCTGGTTTTTAGGTACCGGATCGTTTTCAACTAAATTAACCTCTTTAGGCTTTTTTTTATTATTATGATAATTTAATGTCCAATTAGAGTAGAAATAGTGAGTTCATAGGACCAAGCCTATTTTTACATGGCTGCTACTTCTCATACCACTTCTGAGCTAGTCTTTGGGGGAAACACCAATGTAATCACTTAACGAGTGAATGGATAAGATATTAAATACAGTTTTAAGTTGAGGATTTTAAATAAGCTTTTATAATTTCAGTTTATCTTTTGTGCTCTCAAATATATTGCGCACTCAAAACTCATGAGTCCAAGGGCTAGCGCCCATCCACTAAATGAACCCTTAAGTCAACACTTCCCTGTTCCTTTTATCGAATTTCCCCTATAGGGAAGAAGCTATTACCATAGGTCTCACGGTAAGACTTAAGCCCGAGACCATGATAACTTTTTGTTTTGTGGTCCCCAGATGCCAAACACACCATTTGTTCAAATTTGTATATGTGTCTGCAAGCGTGATAACTCTCGTTAAAAAGGTCCGATCTTAATGAAATTTGGTACAAATGTGTAAAGTACCATTTATTTGAACGAGTTTGAAAACCAGACGAATCACACCATCCAAAGCGGGGTTTGGGGGGGGCGGGTTTGTACCCCAAATTTTTTTTTGAGGATTTCACATGTAATTTTTATTCAAATCAAATTTTAATTTACACTATTGATTTCAGCTTAAAAAAAACAAATAATTTGATATTTTGATCATTGCTCTACATCAGTTGGTTACTGAGATATTGCAAGTGCTAAACACAGTACATTGTCTAATGTTATTCTTATGGAGAAAAAGAAAAATTGTATATCTCGCTTATTTATGAACATAAACTGACGAAATTTGGTATATGGCTTCATCTGGTTGTGGTTCATTGTTGTTTGCACAAAAAAATTGTTTTCGCCTATCGTTCCTGTAGCTGCAAACCTAGGTACTTGGTCCTCATGTTATTCTTATGGAAAATAATTAAAATGTTATATATAGCTTATTTATGAATGTATATGAATGAAACTTGGTATGTGACTTCACTAAGATGAGTTCTTTTGATATTTGCATAAAAACCCATTATTTTGTGTTCTTTGTTGCAGCAAACCTGCATACTCATCCCCAATGTTATTCTTATGGGGAATAATTAATATTTTTAATATCGCTTGTTAGTGAATATTTCTTATAAATCCTATTAAGTGTTTTAATGTGTTATGTTATATATTCATTGGAAATTCGCTGAGTATGCAGGTTTGCTGCGACGGGGGTATTATAATATGAATATGATAAACAGTATAAATAAAATACGTCTTACAACACTACAAAGTATATTTACACTTATACTGTACTTACATAAAAGACGGTAAAATATACACAAAAGATGGTACAAGACGATCGATTTCCTGATTGGGCCTGATGATGAACGGTGTGACTGGTTGAAATCGATCGCCGTCTTGTATGTAAAAATACAAATCGGGATTGTCATAACATTTTCCTAATAAGCATTATGACACTTCCTAACGTTTTGTGGATAGAAATTAAACCAACCGAAAGAAACTGTTTTAATTCAATATTAAATATGCCGTGAACGGTTTAGAAGAGTGTTTAGGTTAAGTATTAGTTTCATTGCTAAAACTTCGATTAATAAAAAAAAGTTGTACACACACTACTGTTGTAACAAATATAAAAGGTTAGCCTACATTGGTTCATAACTTTATGGCGTATATCATAATTTTGGAAACTGCGTATTTCTTTCTCTCTGATATTCACTTTCTAGGTATACTCTTTGCGTGACGATGACGTTTGGACGTAATCATCACTTCCATTGATCGCGCGTCGTCTTTGTTGATAAAATGTTTTGAACAAGCCTTGATAACAAGTTTTGTGATAGCCTTTATAGTTACACTATTTAAAACAAACAATGAGTGATTGTGATGGATTCTTGATTCTTGATGAACCGCCATCGGTTGACTTCTGTTACAACGAGTAGGCTACAACTTTGACGTCTGCTGAGTATGTGTCATCTGATTGCAATACAAATTCTTATTCTGTTAAGTTTCTTGGTTATAGGATTTAAAATTTGTTGGAGGCTATAATTTATAATTCATACAACCTGTATTTAATTTGAAAACACACACACATTCCTTCTATTAGCGAATTTCCCCTATAGGGAAGAAGCTATTACCGTAGTCGGCATGGTAAGACCTAGGCCCGGGACCATGATAACTTTTCGTTTTGAGGTCCCCAGACCCCAAAAACACCATTCGTTCGAAACTATATATATATATATATATATATATATATATATATATATATATATATATATATATATATATATATAGTTTCTCTATATATATGTGTGTGTGTGTGTGTGTGTGTGTGTGTGTGTGTGTCCGTGAGCACGATAACTCTCGTAAAAGATTATTCGATTTTGATGAAATTTTATATAAACGTGTAAACCAACATTTATGACTTTAAGTTCGAAAACCAGCCAGATCGCTCTATCCGAAGGGGTATTTTGGGGGGGTTTTGTACCCCAAAAATGTGTTTTTTGAATTTTGTTATATATAATTTTGGAATAAGTCAAATTTTAGTTTTTCCCATTGGATTCAGCTTAAAAAAAAGCACAATTTGGTATTTTGATCATTTCTCTACGTCAATTGGTTACCGAGTGCTACGTAATTGGTTGAAAGTGCTAAACACAGTACGTTGTCTAATGTTATTCTTATGGAGGAAAATAAAAATTTTATATATCGCTTATTTATGAACGTATACTGATGAAACTTGGTATACGGCTTCATCTGGTTGTGGACCATTGATATTTGCTCAAAAAAAATTTTTTATCAAAGGCTCCCGTAGCAGCAAACCTGCGTACTCAGCCCCATGTTATTCTTATGGAGAATAAGTAACGTGTTATCTCCCTTCATTATGAAAATAAATTAATGAAATTTGGTATGTGGCTTTACCTACATGAGTTATATTAATATTTGTATAAAACCCCATTTTTTGTGTTCCTTGCTTCAGCAAACCTGCATACTCAGCCGCCATCTTATTGTTATAGAGAATAATTCAAATGTCATAAATCGTTTATTTATGAATGTATATTGATGAAACTTGGTATGTGGCTTTATGTGGTATTAAGATACATATATATGCATTTGAAATTTGCTGAGTACGCAGGTTTGCTGCTACAGGGGTATTCTTTTATTATTATTTTATTGTCTTACTTGTGAATAAAAGTTTATAAAGAAATATATTTGTCTTATTTATGTTTTATGTGACTGTTATTTGTATTATCTTGTATGAGATCAATTTTGATTATCTATATACATGAAATGTATTTGAGGTAGCTATACAATTGAAATAACTAGGAAATTACCTAACATAACTAGTGAATACGGGGAAAATTGAATAAATGGTATCTATGTGAAATTATTACAAGTACAAACAATAAAATCTTATAGATGAAATAAGCCTACATAACTAAATTAACATAATTATTTAACATAAAGGGAATTATTACTGTTGGGGTTGTATATATATATATATTGGACTTTCTTCCTTTATTTACGTGATTTAGCACATTATTATTGTTATTAGGCCTATATAAATATTTCTGAACTATTACAAATTATAATCAAAAGCTTACCTAAATACTTGTATGGTATGTTTTTCTTTAACAATATTTGTTGTGTATTTGTTCTGTTTGGTTTCCGAACACACTTAGTATATGAAAAATTACGGCTATTTTATCACTGCGAACCGTACCAATTTTGTACCGAGAACCGAGGTACAAAAATATTTACTGTACCGAACTGTACCGACCTTAAATTTCTGGTACCGCAGACCCCTAGTTGTCACAAACGTATTTGGCTAAACTGTATGACATTACAATGGTTAAATCTCGCATTGGACGGTTTGAAGCCTCATTGGGGGTAGTTTCATTTCTGGCAGACCGTTTGGATAGTTAAAATTGAAGTTAATGTCATAGCCTACTGTAATGTAAGGGTGACCCCTGATGTTGCAGGAGACAGCGCCAAGGTTCGACGGTGCATCACGGCCGGTTTCTTCCCCAACGCCGCGTACCTCCACCACTCAGGGGTGTACAAGACAGTGAGGGGGGATGTCACACTGACGGTCCACCCTACCTCAGTGCTGTACAGTCTGGAGCAGCCACAGTGGTCAGTGTTCACAGATTTATATACTTAACAAAGACTTATATACTAATTTGGAATTTATTGTAATCTAATGGGAGATTGTCAGCACCGTCTAAAGGTTTTCATGTCAACGTGCTCAATGCTTAGACCCCGTGTGACAAAGCTCGCCATAGTGCAGCCTCTTGATGCCTTACTCTGCCCCTGTGTGTGGACCGTATGCAGCAGAGCAAGGGGTGAGCCGTTATTCAAATTCAAGTATCTTTATTCATGAAAAGTATACATTATATACAATGAATAGTATCAAACTATATATTTATACTATGCTAGAACTCACAATACAATAATAATAAAATATTAATAAAACCCTGGCTAAATAGGCAATATCAATAAACCTCAGTTGTACTGTTACATTTATCTTTTCTTTGTTCCATTTCTGTTAGAGCCTTTTAATTATTTTACATTCATTTTCATTATTTTACATGTTTTTGGGGGAGGAAAAAATCATCAATTGAGTAGGGAGCTTTGGCAATTAAATATTCGTTCAAGCGCCTTTTAAGTTTTAAGATATTTGTTTCCTGTTTAATTGCTGTAGGAAGATGTTTTAAAAATGTTGATCCCGTGTAAGCCGGCTACTTTTCAAAAAACTTTGTTTTATGCTGGGACAAAACAATATCTTTATTATTTCTGGTTACAGTACGAGATGTGATTTGAACCCCCGCCAGGGCCGCGGCCACGGTCACTATGGCGACGACTCGCGCATCTATCACTACCCTAATCCAAGTCTAACGGGACATTTATTTTATAATTGAGAGCAACAAATAATCTCTGCTAAACCAAAAAGCCACTTACTTATTTAAGTCATTTGCAAAAAAAGTAGTTGTGCTACAAATAGCAATTTGTTATTTTATCAGCAACATATTGAATATTTTTAGTGCTATAAAGCTATAAATTTTGGTAAAAAATATATTACTCGGTCTTAGTAGTGTGAATTGTTATGAATTGCTATTCTTAGTCCACAATTACTATTCTTATTAGAAAATTATGTTCGGGGGAATTTTGCAGATATTGCTGCATAATTTTGTTTATATTCATTCAATAATTAAATACGGGGTTATTGTTTGGGGTTTTTCAGATGTTTTTAAAGCTCAAAAAAGTATTGTCCGATCAATGGTTAAAGCAAACAAACGTCAACGTTGTAAACCTATATTCAAAATACCCCCGCCGCAGCAAACCTGCATACTCAGCGAATTTCCAATATGACATAACACATTAAAACACTTAACAGGATTCATAAGAAATATATTCACAAACAAGCGATATTTAAAATATCAATTATTCTCTATAAGAATAACATTAGGGATGAGTACGCAGGTTTGCTGCAACAACGAACACAAAATAATGGGTTTTTATACATATATCAATAGAACTCGTCTTAGTGAGGTCACATACCAAGTTTCATCCACATTCATTCATAAATAAGCGATATATAACATTTTAATTATTTTCCATAAGAATAACATGGGGACCAAGTACCTAGGTTTGCTGCTACAGGAACCATTGGCGAAAAATTGGTTTTTTGTGCAAACAACAATAAAACACAACCATATGAAGCCATATACCAAATTTTGTCAGTTTATGTTCATAAATAAGCAAGATATACAATTTTTCTTTTTATCCATAAGAATAACATTAGACAACGTACTGTGTTTAGCACTTTCAATATCTCAATAACCAATTGACGTAGAGCAATGATCAAAATACCAAATTGTTTGTTTTTTTATGCTGAATTCAATGGTAAAAATTAAAATTTAATTTACAAAAAATTTACATGTGGGAACCCCAAAAAACCCATTTTGGGGTACAAAACCCCCTTTCGGATGGTGCGATTCGTCTGGTTTTCGAACTCATTCAAATAAAGGGTACTTTACAAATTTTTACCAAATTTCTTTAAGATTGGACCTTTTTCACGACAGTTATCGTGCTTACGGACACACACATATATATATATATATATATATATATATATATATATACATTTATAAAAATTTGAACGAATGGTGTTTTTGGCATCTGGGGACCTCTAAATGAAAAGTTATCATGGTCTCGGGCTTACCATGAGACCTACGGTAATAGCTCCTTCCCTATAGGGGAAGAAAACCAGATGAATCGCACCAGCCGAAGGGGGGTTTTGTACCCCAAAAGTGTTTTTTTTGGGGTTTTCACATGTAATTTTAATTTAAATCAAATTTTAATTTATACCATTGAATTCAGCTTAAAAAAACAAACAATTTGGTATTTTGATCATTGCTCTACATCAGTTGGTTACCGAGATATTGAAGTGCTAAACACAGTACGTTGTCTAATGTTATTCATATGGAGAAAAAGAAAAATTGTATATCTCGCTTATTTATGAACATAAACTGGCGAAATGTGGTATATGGCTTCATATGGTTGTGGTTTATTGTTGTTTGCACAAAAAAACAATTTTTTGCCTATGGTTCCTGTAGCAGTAAACCTAGGTACTTGGTCCCCATGTTATTCTTATGGAAAATACTTAAAATGTTATATATCGCTTATTAATGAATGTATATGGATGAAACTTGGTATGTGACTTCACTAAGATGAGTTATATTGATATTTGCATAAAAACCCATTATTTTGTGTGCCTTGTTGCAGCAAACCTGCGTACTCATCCCCAATGTTATTCTTATGGAGAATAATTAATATTTTAAATAAGGTTTGTTTGTGAATACATTTCTTATGAATCCTGTGTTCTATACATTTCTTATGAATACATTTCATTAATAATTGTTTTAATGTGTTATGTTATATATTCATTGGACATTCGCTGAGTATGCAGATTTGCTGCGACGGGGGTATTAGTATAGTATGTAAACTGTTATACATTTTATGTTATGAAAGTATTTGTAATCTTGCAAGATTCTCGGCAAAGCACCAGTTTGCACTATCCTTGTGATGTAATGTCAAATGTTATGTGCTAATAAATTGATTTGATTTGATTTTGTTGACCTCCAATATCAGGGGAAAAGTTATTTGACTATCGGGTCTTTAATAAACTAGCTTTCCTAAGGGTTTTATAGAAAAAACTATGAAGTTTACATAATCGGGTGCTACTCGAGATGGGTTATCACTTGACCGATAATCGACTAACATTTGGATGCTACAATACATTAGAACTCGGGTGATAAAAGTTTTAAAATTTAAAACCTGGAAAATTATAATTGTGAATAGTAGTCCATTGACAGTTACTAGTTCCATATTTTTGATGGAGTGTGGTGGCCATGTTGCAGGGTGCTGTTCTGTGAAGTTGTTGAGGCGGATCGGAGCTACATGAGGGAGCTCACTGTGATCCAGCCGGAGTGGTTGGAGGAGCTCGCACCACATTTCTACCATAAGACTTTTGATGGAGTGTGGTGGCCATGTTGCAGGGTGCTGTTCTGTGAAGTTGTTGAGGCGGATCGGAGCTACATGAGGGAGCTCACTGTGATCCAGCCGGAGTGGTTGGAGGAGCTCGCACCACATTTCTACCATAAGACTTTTGATGGAGTGTGGTGGCCATGTTGCAGGGTGCTGTTCTGTGAAGTTGTTGAGGCGGATCGGAGCTACATGAGGGAGCTCACTGTGATCCAGCCGGAGTGGTTGGAGGAGCTCGCACCACATTTCTACCATAAGACTTTTGATGGAGTGTGGTGGCCATGTTGCAGGGTGCTGTTCTGTGAAGTTGTTGAGGCGGATCGGAGCTACATGAGGGAGCTCACTGTGATCCAGCCGGAGTGGTTGGAGGAGCTCGCACCACATTTCTACCATAAGACTTTTGACAAGGGTAAATAAAATTATGTTTTTACAACTGTTGAACAAATTTGTCTTCCACATACCCAGTTGTTGAGCAGTTAGACAGAATACACAAAACAGCCATTAGCAGTTAGCTGCTGCAGGTTTTCTTTTGTAACCAACATGAAATTCTCTGGAAGGCACATTCGTCGTGGTATCAACGTACAACTCTTCAGTCCGAGCATTTATTCAGTACACTCATCTTCGATGTTAATAAAGGGTATTTTCTGATTCAGTAAAACGATTTTAACATTAAACAAGTAAGAATCAGAGTTAGAATGAGAAGACTAAATGCCTCGTTGTTTTAATAGAATTGAAGTGCGAGTGGCCAATTGAAGTGCGAGTGGCCATGAGTATACCAAATTAAGGGTTCTTTAAAACATTTAGAACAATTATCAGTTTGTTTAAGGTCTACAGAATGTCAATGTAGCAGGATATAGAATTGCTTTTAAATTTCTGTTTTAGGCCGAGTGCACACTGCTGGCTATCGCAGTCGTGTTTGTGAACCACAGTTCTGGAAAAGTCAAGCCACTATCGCAGTTCCAGTCAAGTCCCGTTCGCAACAATGGAAGTTGCGCCTACTGGTGCACACTGCCGACGCGATCAGTCACAGCAAACTAGTAAACTGCAGCGACTGATCGCGTCGGCAGTGTGTTCGGCTTGACTGGGGCTGCGTTAGTGGCTCGACTTATCCAAGAACCGTGGTTTGCGAGCGCGACTACGACAGTCAGCAGTTTGCACCCAGCCTTATCGTGTTGAATTTGAACAAACAGCTTTTTATGTGTTTTTATTATTATTTAGTTCTAGACAAAAATAAAATCATTGGGAAAAGTCTCAATTACCCGCTAGATAATTAACTTAGCTTTGAAACAAGACATTAACTGTTTTTATACAAGAACTAGGAAGTAAGCTCAGCAACTTGGCTCGTATGAACCTCTGTTTAACGGTTTAACTCTGATGTAATAATTTGTTCGGTGCTATCTTAGAGACTATGAGAAGCATCAAACTTACATAATGGATTGGTGAAATAATGATTTAGTAATTTTCTCTTTTAACTTTATAACCTTTTGTGTGCATTTCCACACATTTGCAACTAGGTTTTTTTGTGGACAGCTAGTTTATTAGATTAAAAACAACATTTATTTACTAAAATTGAAAAATTAATTAAATTAACAGATATCTGGTATGAAATCAAAACAACTGGTTTGTTATATATCAATATGTGTTTATTTTTACGTGATTCAGTCTATATACAATACATGTTGTGGGTTACAAGAATATACAGTAGCATGCAGCTGGGTTATACAATACACATGCATGCATCTATATCAATGATCTTATAGGCCTTCGGACGAGTAAATGCTGCTCCTACCGATTGACTGTATATAAATATTTTACAATAAATTGTCTTATATACAACAAAAATCATACTTTGGTTACAAAACATCACAATGTAACGTTCTACATTTAAGAAACATTTATCAAGAACTGTTACTTTTGTAACAAATAACTCAAAACAAAAAGATAAAAATTGATTCAATTTTAACATATTTTTAAAATTAAAACGATTGTGGCAAAACTATAATGAAAAGGAATTTTAAATATCTCCAAATGAGAATTTCTAAATAACTTTACACAAGTATAAGTAAAAAAAGGATATGTATATATGTATAGTGTTTTCTTCAGTTTATATATTTTGAAACAAGTCAGACTTTGGGAATTCTATTAGTTGAGAAACTGAGCAATGCACACGATCGCTAACTAAATTACAAGACAAGCTTTATTAAATTATTCCCTAGTAAATCTATTATTTTAAAGCTTGTTTTTAAATTAATGTCTCTATAAACACCTCGGTTAAAATTCCATTAATTACAAAAATATACGTAATACTGCATGAATTAAATTCTAGAGCGCGATACGGGTAACAGATCTGTTCTATCAGAAGTGACAAATAATATTAAAACTGCAGTGCTCGAACAATACAATACAGGCAAAATATACAAGTATTTTTACAAAAATATTACAAACACAGATCGACACTAGAGACAACCTTGCGCTCTTCTATTAATAACTATTATGTACAATCCTCGTATATTTAGGCCTTTGTTTCCAATCATGTTTTGTATCGACAAACAAGTAAAAAGCTGTAAAAAAATAACACTTCTTTATATTTTCAGAAGAAACCCCTGAAATCTTACAATAGTAAATTATTTGAATCGGGACCGATCGAAACAACATCTCTTTATCACAGAAAAAGCCGCAACCGCAAGGAACGAGCGCAAAGTGGCCTCCAGCCTCCGCACCGGGACAATACTGTATAAATGCATATAGGAAACATCTTACGACTACTCTACAATACCTTGTCTCGTAATAAATTAACCCAGGATCGATTAACGCGATAATAAAAAAACGAGTCAAACAACACTCGAATAAACTTATCAAAATAATAAGAAATCTCTTTGATTATCCGTAACATTATAGTCCCAAACTGTACAAGTCATTATGCTGGAATGAGCACCACAGGAGTCTGGTAACAACGCTAGGCACTAGGGCAAGGCTTAAACAGTACTGTACACACGACGCGACGTCGCGACGCCACTGCGCGAGTGTTCATCACTGCGCGACCGCGGCCGCCGTTACTTCCGGGACTCCCTCCTCCTCTGCCTCTCCGGACAAGGCATCAACAAACACCTGCAACAGAGCACACTGTGATTAGCACAACCTTATTAAACACTTAACAGGGCCAATGTGGCGGCATACAGATCCGGATAATCTGAAGCTACTAGAACATCGCATAAATAACATTCGTGACACTAGCGCCTGCATATTGAAGCTGAAAATCGCGTGGAAAGATTGAAAAACAGAACAGACTGTCGTAACACACAATCCAATCACAGTTACGCAACACAACCTCACAAGTTGTGGTTAGTAATGAACGGTCAAACAACGAGGTTAAATATATCTATAGGTCTCGTCTGTGTAAAAAAGTGAAGCCTACATGATTGACCACCATTTCCTCAGGCAACCAATCAAATCCTCTCTTCAGACGTTAATTTTTTTTCAGCTGGTTATCATGTAACTCGTGAAGAGAGGATTTGCTGTTAGTTGCACCTTTCAAAAGGTTGGTTCATTATTTAGGCTGCAATTTTTTTACAAGAGATGATATTTTAGACTAGATATATTTAACCTCGTTGGTACATTAATGTATTGCGGTTGCGTCTGAGAAAAGGCGCTAGCGTAGGAGAGAAATCACGATTTGACTGTAATTTATATTTTTTATTTCAAGCAAGCTCGTCTGGTTAATCCGGGATCCGGATGTTCCGGGTCCGGATAATCCGAGGTTTACTGTACTATCGATTGTATATCGGCTGTATATTGGATCGATTAAAAATCACTTTGTCAATTCATAAATTTACATGATCTATAGGCAAAGTTAGTTCAGCGCACTAATGGGGTTAGGTTAGGTTATGTCCATTTATTGTCAGTGATTAAACATTTATTATAGTTGAGTATATTGATGTTTTTTTCTTAACTAATAATTATTAAACTATCTGTATATTTTTTAGAGCAGGTAAAAGTTGACCAAACGTCTTAAAATGCTCTAGGAATAACAAAATTCCTTCTACAAAATCCAATTCTATCCATCCCTAGTATATTTTAATTTAACTGCAACTTTTAAGATTTTTTCATGAGTATTTTTGATAATAAAAAACAGTTTGTTTCAAACATTGATATAATAATCACCATTGACCCATTCTGCACATTTGTCGCGGCTGTCGCGACATTCAATTCTTACGGTTCCAATCATAAGTTGCAGCTGTCACTTAGTTTTGGCTCGTTAATTAACAAATCCACATTATACACCTACAAGCTTTTATTGAATTTTGTATACCTAATCAATGATTTCCTCATTCATTTAAACCTTAGTAAAAGCTGAAACCCGGGACAAGGAAAAACTGCATGGAAAACTGATATGTAACCTTGATATAACCAAAAATACTGTCATGAATGGTTTTATTCTTATTAAACTGACTATTATCGTGACGCACAGCTGCCTTTCCGATCTTAATTGGAGAACAGGCTTTCACTTCTGAAGGACTGAAAGATTTTGATGCAAATATTCTAAATGGGATATTGTGAGATATCCTGGACGAGTTCCCTACTACATACCTCGGGTGTCGTGGGTATCTTGGCAGAGGTCTGGTCGCCGTCCGCACCTTCCTGTGACATGCTTTGTGGCTGTAAGCATGCGGCTCCAACGTCTACTGCAAAGCAAAGCATTTACAACACTGCGGGGGCACTTAACAACATAGTTGGAGGGTGGGGGTGGGGGTGGTAGTTGGGTGCAGAGGGGGGTGTGTAAATAACGAAAGTAGTGTGTAGTGAATCTAAATCAACATGTGGCCATAGGGAGGGAGATTCAGCTAGTCTCTATGTTACCTTTACAAAAAAAACCTTAATCTTGATTTTATTAAAATTTTTACTTTTATAGTTTGTTACATGAATGTACAGATGAGTTTTAGAGCACCCCCATAAGAAGGTGTGTCAGAAATAAATTAACTTGAGGGCCACATTGGCATGTCTAATGTTTATATTTATTTATGAAGATATATTCAAATGGTATTTAAAAATTGTCTGATAGAAGGATATGGACAGACCGATTTGCAGAATCTTCTCCCAATATGATGTTGATTTCTAATTGCATGAATGGAATTTGTACAAAATAATAATTAGGGGTGTGCGAGTAGTGATTTTTTTAATCGAGTCGAGTCGTACCAATTATTTTCGAGTTTTGAGTATTTTCGATCGAGTATTTGCCATTAGTTGCTAGTTTCAAATAGTGTAATGGAATTTGGATACCACTTAAGATTTGATAATCTAAACATGGTTTCTAACTAATACATGAGTAGCAATACAAAGTTTTGGCCAGTAATAAAACTGGATTACCTATTGACAAACAAAACACGGATTGACATTCGTTTCTGGCCAATAAAACATGTTTCGGTTGTCATTTGGCCAATATCAACTGGTCCAGACATCGCTTATAACCAATATTCGATGACGAAATCCTTAGTTACGGCCGATATGAACTGGCCTGGTCGCCACTTTTGCCGATATTATGTATACCATCGTCATTTTCGGCTCTTATTTCGTGATCCAGTCGTCATTTCTGGCCTGTATTATGTTTCTGTTGTCATTTAAAGCCGATTTCACGTGATGTGATCACCTTTTGCGACCGTTACTACGCGATTTGGCCAGTCGCAATCGTTAGCGATCTTCCAGAAATAATCGCTTGAACTTTAGAGTACTTTTAAAAACTTCCGAGTCGAGTTTGAGTATTAAAATACTTGGCTGAAAACTCAAAGTTTCGAATACTTGCACACCCCTAATAAAAATCAATAATATGTGCAATGCAATACTTTGGTCCTAAATGTTTGACCTACTTTGTAATCAATGCTGATTTGTGATAAAATAGTAACTATTACAATCAAATCGTAGTCACAGAAAAATATTTATTATTAAAAGAAACTTAAAATTGAACAATTCAAGAATCAAAAACCGATTTCATGAAATATTATGTATAGAATGGAATTTGAAAAAAATCAGTCCAAGCAAATAAAATTTGATATGCGAACTTCATCCATACTCTTGCATTGCATACAAATGTGCTCTGACTGGTGATTACCATGCAGCGGGGTGCATATCCGTGTAATTTGCTTGTGATATTTACTCATGGCTTTTGTATTGACAACACTGTAGGCTTTGGTACTGACATTTGATTCAAATGCATTCTTTTTTAATAGCAACTAAAAATAAAGCCTTCTGACAAACAAAAATACTAAAAGAAAGGTTAAGATTATTTAAGGTTTAGACCATGTTTTTGAAAAGCTGCACACCACACACAAACTAAAAATTAAAACATTAAAATGAAAACACAAACATGGATTAGGATTTAGTTGAAACAAATATTAAAACATTCATTCATGTGCAATAATTGTCTTCACACTATTATTTTAACTTTGCTCTTAAGTTAGTGTTCGGTTATTAAATAAAACAAATACCACCTGATTTGGAATCTTCAAACTGAATCACTGCTGACCCATTTGGCAGCTTTAGACGAAAAGTGGAATAGTCAGTTTGATAATTGACAACTAAGAATACATTTAGGCTATTTCAATTATTGAACTAAGTAAAAACTTTCTTTCTTTCAAGACAAAATATAGTCAGGGACTTGTGATCCAATAGGTTATGGTCAAAGTTAACATTTTGTATCGACTGAATTTGGTTATAATAACATAAACATACTAAAAACAAGCGCAAGGTTGGAATAGAGTGACGTTTGTGCACAGGGGAAGTGGAACCGGACACTCACCAGGTTCCAAGTCCGAGGATCGCTGGCTATCCGAGGAAGCGTTTGCCGCGGTCGTAGGGCTCCTCTCGTAAACGGCGTGAAGCTGCTCCCTACTCCTCTGGTTCTCGTGTCGGAACATTACCCTCTCCTCTTCTCTTGTTTTCATAACACTCTGCAATGTCAAATATTCATTTTAATTATATTTTAATTTTAGTTCCATTTCTGTACTAAGTGTTTGTAGTTGTATTACTCTTACGAAAAACAGTAATTGCTTCAGGGCTGTCTAACTTACTTACAATTACCCGTTGGTTATCATTAAATAAGAAAAATGGAACAACAAATAATACTGCTTAGCATCAGTTATTTTGAAGTAACTTTTTACTTTTTCAGTACACCCTCATGAGACCGGCACCCAGGGCAGATTAAAGAAAGGTCGGTTGTGAATCACTCATACTGACATTTTGCTGATAAAAATATATAAGAACAGTAAAACATATATGCGAAAGTGATAAATAATGTTGACATATACAGATTCCACTTCCTGTAACTAGGCTCATGTTACGGTTTCATCACGTTGAAGGACACTGTTCCTCTTGTGCCAGTGATTCAGTTCATTGCAGGTTTATAGGAGCTGCTGTTGTTCAAATTCAAATTCAAATCATCTTTATTCATCGAACAGTATTTACAATACATTGAATAGTGTCAAGAATATATATACATAAGGGCCTTATCACTAAATAATTTTACTTTCATAAGGATGTAACAATTAATGTTAAATAACTTTTAGTCAAATTTTATAAACATAATTTATTTTGCATTTCTTAGATCCCAAAATTCCTCAAGAGAATAAAGGGATACAGTGAGCAGATATTCCTTCAGAGTTTTTTTAAAAACATTTAAGTTATTTTCATTTTTTATATTTTTAGGCAAACTAAATAAAAACTTAGTGCCAATAAAACTAGTTTTCCTCTCAAAAAACTTTAATTTATGTTTTTCTACCTGCCTGTTATTTCTTAAATTATAATTGTGAAAATTTGTATCATTGGTTTGAAGGTTTAATTTTTTCACATGTAATATTGTTTCAAATATGTACAGGTCATAGACAGTCATAACACCTAATTTAGAAAAATATGGCTTTACTGATTGTCGATTTTTAATGTTAAAAATAATTCGGAGTGCTTTTTTTTGTTGACGAAGAATCTTGTCTAAGTTTTTTTTAGTGGTTCCGCCATATATAGCTATACCATAAGACATGTGTGAATTTATCAAAGCAAAATAAATGGTTTTTAAGGTCTGAATATTGCACACCCTTGACATTTGTCGCAAGGCGTACAGACCAGTTGCCATTTTACCTACTACATGTTGAATATGCTTATCCCAGTTCAAGTGTTGGTCCAATATCAATCCAAGAAATTTGGTGTGCTCTACTTGGTTCAAGTGTGAACCATCAATGTAAACGTTTGGTTGTAATTTTAATCTTGTTTGTTTTGTGGAAAATGATAAAAAGTTTGATTTATTAGAATTTATTAGGATATTTTTACTATTTGAGAAGTCCTTAACTGACAGAAGATTTAAAAAAGATTTTAGTTCAACTTCTTCTTGCGAATTACCTGTAACTGTGATATTGTTACTTTTTCAAAAAATATTACACCACTTCAAGTAACTGAACTCATATAATAATTATATATGAGTTATAATATATGAGTTAACTGTGTATTATAATTATATAAACATATGGACAAAACATTAAAAACATTCTTATCCTCTGAAAGGAAGTGAAGAAAACAACTACCGATCATGCAGAATTGGTGAACAGAGAGACCTACTTAGTCTATATGGACATGTTTATGAGTAGGCTGTTGAGCTCTGCATTTGCTGGGAAAGGGTGGTTAAACCGATCAATGGTTAAAGCCAGGTCGGTGGTGAGGGGTTCACTTTGGTAGTTTCTGGACCAATTTATACATAGGCAAAATATTCAAAAATGGATGCAGCCACAATAAAATGGAGGTAGGGCATTTGACCTTTCAGAGTATATCTCTGTATCTAGAAGTAAGTGCCAACCAGTTTTCTAGTGCAGTTCCGACATCTACTACCACAACTCGTTGTCCTCAGTCGCTCACCATCAATAGTGTTAGCTGAGAGTTGAACTGGGAGCTGATCTGCTGCAGAACGTGTGTCGGGACGCTGGGGTAGGCACACCGCTGCCTCTCCTCACCCGCTCTACTGGCCGTCACTGCCTCTTCCTCGGACACATGCAGGTAATCGTTGATAACTGACGTCAACTTGTTGGCTGTAACACAACACGTCGCTTAGCATTGTCAATACTGTACCACGTACAATCAGTTGAAAATTATGACAGGAAACGTGAATTGGTGATAAACGACAAGCGAATTTGTCATCGGCTGTAAATGATGTACGGACCGTAACTGAAGTAACAAAACACTTTACTAGCCAGAAATGACTACCAGACTGCTGGCATGAGCGAGGGTAGAAAATACACTTTAGGTCCTAGTGTTGAACTGTATTTTTGTCACACTGCAAACAATATTAAGTTAATAAATAAACAAAAAACTAAATGCTGTTTACCTTCAAAAGTATGTTTCCATCTTGATCTTGCTACTCTAAACAAACAGCTGCTACATAAGTTTTCATTGTTTACAAGTTGAATGATTTGTTCTATTCATATTTAACAGCTGATGACCTTGACCAAAACGTGTCAACAAATGATTTTTTTTGTCCTAGGACCAGGACTGTCATGGCAGGGCTCCGCCGCCAGCTCTGATATCGCGTTGTACTCGGCCGGTGGGTTAGATTGTGGTGGGGGTGCCTTACCTTGGTTGGGCAGCGCCAGCAGTATCTCCTGGGGCTCCTTGTCATGGCAGAGCTCTGCCGCCAGCTCTGATATCACGTGTTACTCGGCCGGTGGGTTAGATTGTGGTGAGGGTGCCTTACCTTGGTTGGGCAGCGCCAGCAGTATCTCCTGGGGCTCCTTGTCGTGGCAGGGCTCCGCCGCCAGCTCTGATATCACGTGTTACTCGGCCGGTGGGTTAGATTGTGGTGAGGGTGCCTTACCTTGGTTGGGCAGCGCCAGCAGTATCTCCTGGGGCTCCTTGTCGTGGCAGGGCTCCGCTGCCAGCTCTGATATCGCGTGTTACTCGGCCGGTGGGTTAGATTGTGGTGGGGGTGCCTTACCTTGGTTGGACAGCGCCAGCAGTATCTCCTGGGGCTCCTTGTCGTGGCAGGGCTCCGCCGCCAGCTCTGATATCACGTGTTACTCGGCCGGTGGGTTAGATTGTGGTGGGGGTGCCTTACCTTGGTTGGGCAGCGCCAGCAGTATCTCCTGGGGCTCCTTGTCATGGCAGAGCTCTGCCGCCAGCTCTGATATCACGTGTTACTCGGCCGGTGGGTTAGATTGTGGTGAGGGTGCCTTACCTTGGTTGGGCAGCGCCAGCAGTATCTCCTGGGGCTCCTTGTCATGGCAGAGCTCTGCCGCCAGCTCTGATATCACGTGTTACTCGGCCGGTGGGTTAGATTGTGGTGAGGGTGCCTTACCTTGGTTGGGCAGCACCAGCAGTATCTCCTGGGGCTCCTTGTCATGGCAGAGCTCTGCCGCCAGCTCTGATATCACGTGTTACTCGGCCGGTGGGTTAGATTGTGGTGAGGGTGCCTTACCTTGGTTGGGCAGCGCCAGCAGTATCTCCTGGGGCTACTTGTCATGGCAGAGCTCTGCCGCCAGCTCTGATATCACGTGTTACTCGGCCGGTGGGTTAGATTGTGGTGAGGGTGCCTTACCTTGGTTGGGCAGCGCCAGCAGTATCTCCTGGGGCTCCTTGTCGTGGCAGGGCTCCGCCGCTAGCTCTGATATTGCATCATAGTCGGCCGGTGGGTTAGATTGTGGTGGGGGTGCCTTACCTTGGTTGGGCAGCGCCAGCATTATCTCCTGGGGCTCCTTGTCGTGGCAGGGCTCCGCCGCCAGCTCTGATATCACGTGTTACTCGGCCGGTGGGTTAGATTGTGGTGGGGGTGCCTTACCTTGGTTGGACAGCGCCAGCAGTATCTCCTGGGGCTCCTTGTCGTGGCAGGGCTCCGCTGCCAGCTCTGATATCGCGTGTTACTCGGCCGGTGGGTTAGATTGTGGTGGGGGTGCCTTACCTTGGTTGGCCAGCGCCAGCATTATCTCCTGGGGCTCCTTGTCGTGGCAGGGCTCCGCCGCCAGCTCTGGTATCGCGTGTTACTCGGCCGGTGGGTTAGATTGTGGTGGGGGTGCCTTACCTTGGTTGGGCAGCGCCAGCATTATCTCCTGGGGCTCCTTGTCGTGGCAGGGCTCCGCCGCCAGCTCTGATATCGCGTGTTACTCGGCCGGTGGGTTAGATTGTGGTGGGGGTGCCTTACCTTGGTTGGACAGCGCCAGCAGTATCTCCTGGGGCTCCTTGTCGTGGCAGGGCTCCGCTGCCAGCTCTGATATCGCGTCGTAGTCGGCCGGTGGCACGTGCAGTATCTCAGCTACCAGCAGTTGCTTCTCCTCCAGCGACTCCCGAATGCGCTCGTCCGTTCGTCTCAGTTTCTCTGCGAAAACACAACAAGACAAATCAGTAATCCAACCCGATTCTGACAGGCAACTTAAAAAGGCCATGCTGGATTTTTTGCAATTTTTTATAGGGGATTTAGACTTAAGATTTTGTCATAACTTCTTACCCGTTTGAAAGTCACCTTTAATAACAAATGGCCACTGTATTACACAATTTGACTAATTTTTCAGACATGTTGAAGGAAATAATTACCCTCCGCGGTCCCCTCACCAATCGTCTGGATAGTTTTCTTCAGCTGAAAGTTTTTGGCAGTTCTATTGCGATGGTTACAATGTAAAACAACATTTCCAAGGTTGTTCTTAGTTGGAAATGAGCAAGTGGTAACCGAACCTCTTCCACCACTGAGGGCCTACAGTTAAAATGTAGCAGTATAAGACTTCTGGTCTGTTAGTATAATTGTTCAATACCATTCCATCTCGCTAAGGAGCCACTATGTTAAGAGGTCAACATAGGGTTCTGAAAACTTGCTATCAAATTGGCCCATTCTTGTTAGTACATAGGGATAGAATTGGCTACCTCTTAGCAATACTGACCATCCCTGGGATAATCCCTGGCTGAAAATGAATGCACAGTCAAGCAGGCCTAGTTAAAATAGGGAATGGCTAATCTTCTATTGGTGGCCGATTGGGGTGCTCCAAAAGAGCCAAATTTTCTATCCTGTCCTGCTTTTTCATCCCTCTTATTTCCATTCCTCCACGTGCCCTGGTCGAAATTCTTGAAGCTCCTTTTATGTACCTCTGCCATGGTGTTCTAATAAAAAGAAATACTTTCTATAAAATCCAACACTATCCTAGTCTCTCAAGTCAAACAAGTGAAGCTATTAACATTCTAACAGCATAAAATGTGGGAATAAATGCAATTTTTGCCCACAATATGAACACATCTCTCCTACAAGTGACAATATCACTTCACAAGTAGTTCAATCACAAATGCTATTTCACTGATGCTATTTCATTCTGGTTGAACTGGATCCCTAAAGCACCGCAATTATAATTTTTGGATTAGTGATTCCGCGGTAACTTCCTATGTTAAATGTACATATTTTCTGCATAGAGTGAAAAATGGTTGTTTCCAGTTCGGTAATAGCGAGGAATAGCATTTTCTGATTGTTTTTGGGAAAAAATTCATTTAAACCTCATTAGGACTAATTAGGAAATGTACTTTGATGACTGATATTATGAATACTACATTTCCAAGCTTTTTGACCTGGTCTGTGGTTGGACACCTAATGTTATGGCGTTCCCTGCACTCACCTAAAGGTGTGAGCACTGGCTCTGCGGTGAGCACGGGACTCTGGCAGACCACCACTTCCGTCGGCTCGATGAGACAACTCTCAGCCGTCGTCTGCCGAAGGGGCTCGGCCACGCGGCGCACCGGACTGGGGCTCAGGCCCTCACCTGGCGGTGACAACAACGCAACGTTAATACGTGAATACGTTAGGTTCCCCATTATGGGGTTTCAACTATTCAAATCCCAATCGATCAAATTCAATTTTACTGCAGTAAAGCAAGTAACAAATTCTGTAATATTCAAGTTAGTAGCTAGGATATATTTCATAGTCAAAATCAAAAGAAATAATTAGAAATTTAAAATGCAACTAGCAGCACCAGGTTAATAAGAGCAACTTATTAACAGAGTTTTTAACTCAAACAGAACTTCCTCTAATTGTGGGGTTTTTAAACTTGCTGGAAAATAAACATCTGCTTTTACTAAGTATTAAATTTGTGCTGAAGTACAACAATAATTTTAAATTTTTATCATTTAAGCAGCAGCCGATGTATCAACAAATAATAGCCACAATCATATTTGGGTTTGTTTATACGTATTATCAATTTAGTGTCAGGTAATAAACACTTGTGTTGGCTTTTATCTGGTTCTATGTTAAAAACAATACTTTCTAGAGATCAAGTACTTTATGATTACTGATCCTACTATAAAAAATGACAAATGGTGAATGTTATGAATGTGTTGGGTATGATGAATGTTATTGTTAAAGGCTCCAATAATCTGAATTATTTTAAAAATTCAATCTATAAAGGTTCAAAATACCTAATACTAAACATGAAACAACAACCGGGAACAAACATCCTGTGTCATCAGGGTATTAGGATGAGTTTGCATTTTGATGCAAATACCCTACTAAGTGCACTGTAACACACAAAGATTACTAAAATATTAGGCTGTCTCACTTCTTGACTTTCATTGCTGTACACCCTGTACTAAGGGCCCCTTGAACTCCGTCTTCAAAACATTGAACGATGTATCTTTTCTTTCTTTTACAAGATGCAATACATTTAGTATTCCCTACTACAAAATATGTTACACTTATATTGAATTTACGTACAAGACGGTAAGTATACGGAGTTCTCACTGGGTCTGACTTCAAGTGTGACTGATCAAAACCTATTGCCACTAACTGTCTTAATATTTACCACCTTATAGGTAAAACATATGTTTTGTAAAGATGCAAGATGCAACATGTCATTATAGAAACAATCCAGACATATCAAGCTGCTCTACACATCTCACCAGACTTGCGCGAGGGTGGCTCCGGCGTGTCCGGGTGCTGTGGAGAGGGGGAGGCCTGGGGGGTGGTCTCGTTGGAGGGGAGGAGTGTCGGGGAAGCCGCCTCACTCTGGCCGTCGTCCGCGCGGAGCTCACTGTTGCTGGCTCCCGAGTCCTCCGATCTGGGACAGGCGAAGAATAAGAATAAGAAAACACATACAAGTCAATATATGAGCAACTACAAGACATTGACTGTTACTAACTGAACGTTCAAAACATCCATTTTTTTAAACTCCACAACAGAATACAAAATTTAGCCCAGAAGCCACTTGGCCAACTTATTTCTAAGTTAAGTCTTACTTAGTACTCGGAAATCGGCAGGTAACTAACTAAAAAAATGTATTTGTAAAAATGTGCCCTTTCTGCCAAATAAAGATCATGCCAGACCCTGCACTATTTCCTCGTAGGATGTTCCCATAGAGAGAATGAATGTGGAGGTGAGAATCTGCCAAATAAAGATCATGCCAGATCCTGCACTATTTCCTCATAGGATGTTCCCATAGAGAGAATGAATGTGGAGGTGAGAATCTGCCAAATAAAGATCATGCCAGATCCTGCACTATTTCCTCGTAGGATGTTCCCATAGAGAGAATGAATGTGGAGGTGAGAATCTGCCAAATAAAGATCATGCCAGATCCTGCACTATTTCCTCGTAGGATGTTCCCATAGAGAGAATGAATGTGGAGGTGAGAATCTGCCAAATAAAGATCATGCCAGATCCTGCACTATTTCCTCGTAGGATGTTCCCATAGAGAGAATGAATGTGGAGGTGAGAATCTGCCAAATAAAGATCATGCCAGATCCTGCACTATTTCCTCGTAGGATGTTCCCATAGAGAGAATGAATGTGGAGGTGAGAATCTGCCAAATAAAGATCATGCCAGATCCTGCACTATTTCCTCGTAGGATGTTCCCATAGAGAGAATGAATGTGGAGGTGAGAATCTGCCAAATAAAGATCATGCCAGATCCTGCACTATTTCCTCATAGGATGTTCCCATAGAGAGAATGAATGTGGAGGTGAGAATCTGCCAAATAAAGATCATGCCAGATCCTGCACTATTTCCTCGTAGGATGTTCCCATAGAGAGAATGAATGTGGAGGTGAGAATCTGCCAAATAAAGATCATGCCAGATCCTGCACTATTTCCTCGTAGGATGTTCCCATAGAGAGAATGAATGTGGAGGTGAGAATCTGCCAAATAAAGATCATGCCAGATCCTGCACTATTTCCTCGTAGGATGTTCCCATAGAGAGAATGAATGTGGAGGTGAGAATCTGCCAAATAAAGATCATGCCAGATCCTGCACTATTTCCTCGTAGGATGTTCCCATAGAGAGAATGAATGTGGAGGTGAGAATCTGCCAAATAAAGATCATGCCAGATCCTGCACTATTTCCTCGTAGGATGTTCCCATAGAGAGAATGAATGTGGAGGTGAGAATCTGCCAAATAAAGATCATGCCAGATCCTGCACTATTTCCTCGTAGGATGTTCCCATAGAGAGAATGAATGTGGAGGTGAGAATCTGACAAATAAAGATCATGCCAGATCCTGCACTATTTCCTCATAGGATGTTCCCATAGAGAGAATGAATGTGGAGGTGAGAATCTGCCAAATAAAGATCATGCCAGATCCTGCACTATTTCCTCATAGGATGTTCCCATAGAGAGAATGAATGTGGAGGTGAGAATCTGCCAAATAAAGATTATGCCAGATCCTGCACTATTTCCTCGTAGGATGTTCCCATAGAGAGAATGAATGTGGAGGTGAGAATCTGCCAAATAAAGATCATGCCAGATCCTGCACTATTTCCTCGTAGGATGTTCCCATAGAGAGAATGAATGTGGAGGTGAGAATCTGCCAAATAAAGATCATGCCAGATCCTGCACTATTTCCTCATAGGATGTTCCCATAGAGAGAATGAATGTGGAGGTGAGAATCTGCCAAATAAAGATCATGCCAGACCCTGCACTATTTCCTCGTAGGATGTTCCCATAGAGAGAATGAATGTGGAGGTGAGAATCTGCCAAATAAAGATCATGCCAGATCCTGCACTATTTCCTCGTAGGATGTTCCCATAGAGAGAATGAATGTGGAGGTGAGAATCTGCCAAATAAAGATCATGCCAGATCCTGCACTATTTCCTCGTAGGATGTTCCCATAGAGAGAATGAATGTGGAGGTGAGAATCTGCCAAATAAAGATCATGCCAGATCCTGCACTATTTCCTCGTAGGATGTTCCCATAGAGAGAATGAATGTGGAGGTGAGAATCTGCCAAATAAAGATCATGCCAGATCCTGCACTATTTCCTCGTAGGATGTTCCCATAGAGAGAATGAATGTGGAGGTGAGAATCTGCCAAATAAAGATCATGCCAGATCCTGCACTATTTCCTCGTAGGATGTTCCCATAGAGAGAATGAATGTGGAGGTGAGAATCTGACAAATAAAGATCATGCCAGATCCTGCACTATTTCCTCATAGGATGTTCCCATAGAGAGAATGAATGTGGAGGTGAGAATCTGCCAAATAAAGATCATGCCAGATCCTGCACTATTTCCTCATAGGATGTTCCCATAGAGAGAATGAATGTGGAGGTGAGAATCTGCCAAATAAAGATTATGCCAGATCCTGCACTATTTCCTCGTAGGATGTTCCCATAGAGAGAATGAATGTGGAGGTGAGAATCTGCCAAATAAAGATCATGCCAGATCCTGCACTATTTCCTCGTAGGATGTTCCCATAGAGAGAATGAATGTGGAGGTGAGAATCTGCCAAATAAAGATCATGCCAGATCCTGCACTATTTCCTCATAGGATGTTCCCATAGAGAGAATGAATGTGGAGGTGAGAATCTGCCAAATAAAGATCATGCCAGACCCTGCACTATTTCCTCGTAGGATGTTCCCATAGAGAGAATGAATGTGGAGGTGAGAATCTGCCAAATAAAGATCATGCCAGATCCTGCACTATTTCCTCGTAGGATGTTCCCATAGAGAGAATGAATGTGGAGGTGAGAATCTGCCAAATAAAGATCATGCCAGATCCTGCACTATTTCCTCATAGGATGTTCCCATAGAGAGAATGAATGTGGAGGTGAGAATCTGCCAAATAAAGATCATGCCAGATCCTGCACTATTTCCTCATAGGATGTTCCCATAGAGAGAATGAATGTGGAGGTGAGAATCTGCCAAATAAAGATCATGCCAGATCCTGCACTATTTCCTCATAGGATGTTCCCATAGAGAGAATGAATGTGGAGGTGAGAATCTGCCAAATAAAGATCATGCCAGATCCTGCACTATTTCCTCATAGGATGTTCCCATAGAGAGAATGAATGTGGAGGTGAGAATCTGCCAAATAAAGATCATGCCAGATCCTGCACTATTTCCTCATAGGATGTTCCCATAGAGAGAATGAATGTGGAGGTGAGAATCTGCCAAATAAAGATCATGCCAGACCCTGCACTATTTCCTCATAGGATGTTCCCATAGAGAGAATGAATGTGGAGGTGAGAATCTGCCAAATAAAGATCATGCCAGATCCTGCACTATTTCCTCATAGGATGTTCCGATAGAGAGAATGAATGTGGAGGTGAGAATCTGCCAAATAAAGATCATGCCAGATCCTGCACTATTTCCTCGTAGGATGTTCCCATAGAGAGAATGAATGTGGAGGTGAGAATCTGCCAAATAAAGATCATGCCAGACCCTGCACTATTTCCTCATAGGATGTTCCCATAGAGAGAATGAATGTGGAGGTTAGAATCTGCCAAATAAAGATCATGCCAGATCCTGCACTATTTCCTCGTAGGATGTTCCCATAGAGAGAATGAATGTGGAGGTGAGAATCTGCCAAATAAAGATCATGCCAGACCCTGCACTATTTCCTCATAGGATGTTCCCATAGAGAGAATGAATGTGGAGGTGAGAATCTGCCAAATAAAGATCATGCCAGACCCTGCACTATTTCCTCATAGGATGTTCCCATAGAGAGAATGAATGTGGAGGTGAGAATCTGCCAAATAAAGATCATGCCAGATCCTGCACTATTTCCTCATAGGATGTTCCCATAGAGAGAATGAATGTGGAGGTGAGAATCTGCCAAATAAAGATCATGCCAGATCCTGCACTATTTCCTCATAGGATGTTCCCATAGAGAGAATGAATGTGGAGGTGAGAATCTGCCAAATAAAGATCATGCCAGATCCTGCACTATTTCCTCATAGGATGTTCCCATAGAGAGAATGAATGTGGAGGTGAGAATCTGCCAAATAAAGATCATGCCAGATCCTGCACTATTTCCTCGTAGGATGTTCCCATAGAGAGAATGAATGTGGAGGTGAGAATCTGCCAAATAAAGATCATGCCAGACCCTGCACTATTTCCTCATAGGATGTTCCCATAGAGAGAATGAATGTGGAGGTGAGAATCTGCCAAATAAAGATCATGCTAGATCCTGCACTATTTCCTCGTAGGATGTTCCCATAGAGAGAATGAATGTGGAGGTGAGAATGAAAAAAAGGTGATACGCAGTCATCAACATACTTTTCGAGACACAAAAAAAAATAAAAAAATAAAAGACTTGTGAAATCGTTGAAATAATATTTTGAGTACGAGTTTTCCAAGTGAGCTTTGAATCCAAATGAATTCTCAAAAGTCACACAACCACTTCACTTGTTCTATCGCAACGACCAAAGCAGATCAGTAAAACTTTGATTGGCCATCACCATCAGGACCGGGACTGTAACGAATAACAGAAATTTCACTATGAACGTGTTAAAATGGTTTGTGGGGGAAATTAAAATAATACTGTATGCAATGGATAGTTAAGTGGCGTGAACTGAAGGTCACCTGCCTACCGCCACATAGTGGGGTCACTACCCATCATGTACACTTCCGTAAGGTGGTGGTACAAAATACCAACACTTAACAATTGCAAAATGTGAATTTTTACGATGGCAAAGAGTGTTAGTTAATCAAAGTTTTATTGTTTACAACAATTAGCTTTATTCTTTACATGTTACTGTTACATATTGCTTTGTACTAACTTTTGATAACATCTTTTTGTTATCAATTCATAAAACAAATATTCGTCTCCTGTATCTCAGTACCAAAATTTGATTTACAATTTATTCTATTGGACATTTCATTTTCACATCTGCAGATACCGAAACAAATTTAATTATCTGAGCAAAAACCAATGCAGATTTGATTACCTCAGTACTGTTGAGCAGGCCTTTATTGCCCTGGGATCGACTAAGGTTATTGTTAAAAACCATATTCAAATAAACTTAGTTTTATTCTTAAAAGTTAATTTAAAAATATACAACAATATTATTGCATGTGGTTAGAACAGTTAAGTTTCTCACAATCTAGGTAGAAAATCTGCTACACAGATACAAAAACCGTGATAAAATACCTATTATTATAATATCTATTTGCAGTAATTTTCTTTCTAGATACAGTACTGTACAAAAAGTAATGTTACACCAAGAGGAGACATCTGTTACAGCACATGTTAAGAATCAAACTCATCACCTGGTATGTTCATATTAGCCTCACAAACTGGACAAAAAGTAAAAAAACCTCATTTAAGATTTATAAAAGACACACGGAAGATAGTTATTATCGACTGAGAAATAAGATTATTCTACTATTATTCACCATTTACCTTGGTTTTCCATCCAAACTCTTTGAGTGTTTGAGTTTGGCAAAAGTTGTTAAATTCCATTTGCCGGTAATCATTTTAACTGATCGGGGACAACTGATATTGAAGCGGTCTTTTCAGAGCACGAGTAAAGTAACATTTGTGGGTATGTTGGAACCTGTCAGAGAACCGGTCGTTATCAGCTGTTGAGGCTTAGGACCAATGACCTGGGATTCCCCAGTCCACCACAAGGTATTCAGAAGATGCAATACTAGTGTTATTGGCCAACATCAGTGCATGACTAATAGACACCGCTTGTCTTTATAATGTATATTACTTCATTTTAAACTATTTAGATGAAAATTGCAATATAAAATAATAATGAGATTTGAGTTTTAATTATAATTTTTAAAACACGATTAGAGTTATTATCTAAAACATTTAATGTCAAAACACATTGTACTAAAGACTATTTAAAACTAAACAAACAACTAATACAAAGCCAACATTTTAACAATATTTTAAAAACTTCCGATTTGTATACAAAAATAATGAAAGAAATGGAGTATTTAAGCCCTTAAGTGGTACATTAATTATCTGGAAGCTATTCTTGATGAAATGAGGGAGGGATAGAAACTAAGTAAATTCCATCGTAATGTTCCTCTCCTCCGTCTTGACAAGTGAACCTCTCCGATATTGATTCTAATATTAGTCAACTTTGCTGGATTGGAATGTAAGCTATTTGCATAGTGAGAAATTGGATTTTTGCATTGTTCATGGCAATTTTATGTAATACACTTAAAACTAAATATTAATTTGGAATCGAGGAATTATAAACAAAATATTAATTCGTAAAATTGGTCAAGCACAAATTGACAAGCTAAAAAAATCGAGCTGTTTTGATAATATTCCTGACCTCTTCCACTAATTGTCAGTATTTTCTCTGGGTTATACTCACTCTTTGGTTTTGTCATGGTTGTCTTGGTGAGTGCTCGTGTCCTGCCTGCGGTGCTTGCCTTCCCTGGTCTTGTAGGCCTCGGCCGCGTCTGATATGTGTTTGAACCATCTGAAACAAACCGCAACGCTGAGAATGGAACGCCTCAATCAGACCCTGGCAGTGTACATGAAACGCAACATATCCCTATACTATATACTTGGAATTAGCTTTATCTCTAATTATAACTGCAGTATAATCTAGGTAATCCGACAAGGCCACGCCAGTGTGAGAGCGTGCATGGGTTTGGCAGGCTGGGGGCGGGGATGGGTTCGGCAGGCTGGGGGCGGGGATGGGTTCGGCAGGCTGGGGGCGGGGATGGGTTCAGCGGCCTGGGGGCGGGGATGGGTTCGGCGGGCTGGGGGCGGGGATGGGTTCGGCGGGCTGGGGGCGGGGATGGGTTCGGCGGGCTGGGGGCGGGGATGGGTTCGGCAGGCTGGGGGCGGGGATGGGTTCGGAAGGCTGGGGGCGGGGATGGGTTCGGCAGGCTGGGGGCGGGGATGGGTTCGGCAGGCTGAAGGCGGGGATGGGTTCGGCAGGCTGGGGGCGGGGATGGCTTCGGCAGGCTGGGGGCGGGGATGGGTTCGGCAGGCTGGGGGCGGGGATGGGTTCGGCAGGCTGGAGGCGGGGATGGGTTCGGCAGGCTGGGGGCGGGGATGGGTTCGGCAGGCTGGGGGCGGGGATGGGTTCGGCAGGCTGGGGGCGGGGATGGGTTTGCTAGGCTGGGGGCGGGGATGGGGGCGTCAGGCTGGGGGCGGCAGGCTGGGGGCGGGGATGGGTTTGGCAGGCTGGGGGCGGGGATGGGTTCGGCAGGTTGGGGGCGCGGATGGATTCGGCAGGCTGGGGGCGGGGATGGGTTCGGCAGGCTGGGGGCGGGGATGGGTTCGGCAGGCTGGGGGCGGGGATGGGTTCGGTAGGCTGGGGGCGGGGATGGGTTCGGCAGGCTGGGGGCGGGGATGGGGGCGGCAGGATGGGGGCGGGGATGGGGGCGGCAGGATGGGGGCGGGGATGGGTTCGGCAGGCTGGGGGCGGGGATGGGTTCGGCATGCTGGGAGCAGGGATGTATTTTCACTCTCCAAGGTACAGTACAGTACTTATATTGTCAATCCTACCATTTTATTTTATATTATGTTTTATTGATTTCTTGAGTTAAACAGAATAGTAAACATATGTGTTGAGTCTACTTGTTTTCTTAATCTATTTAGAAAACAATTTACCTGTGTTTGGATGAGTTTACCCTCACCAAGTGGGCTATTTAGCATTGTTTTAATGGTTCCCCCCGTGATCCATATACTTGGCAATCCGACAACGGTAAGGTACATATTTGTCAGATAAGAGTATACTACAAATATATATATATATATATATATATATATATATATATATATATATATATATATATATATATATATATATGTATGTTTTAAAATAACTTGATTGGCAAGTTATGTTAAAATTGGTAAAACAATAAGGAACAGTAATGAGAGGTAATAACAGAATGGAGAGGATGTTAAGTTAAAAAATTATCAACTTTTATTATTTAAATACTATTATTATAGTATTATACTAGCTGGCCCGACAGACGTTGTCCTGTCCTAATGTCATTGATTTTTTTGGTGTCAAATCTTCATTCATTTTCAAGATGAGTTCGCTTCGCTAACTCGCCTCCAGGATGAGCTCGTTCACTTCGCTCACTCGCCTATTTTTATATAGAGCTAACTTCGGCATTGAGAAAACAGTTTGAGTTGTCATTCAAGTAGATTTGTCATTTCCATAATGAACATATGTTATGCATTTCAAGTATGTTTAGAAATAACCCTTATAACAGCTGTTTGGTGTAACTTAACTAACATACTGACCCGACATTGTTTTATGTAATTAGATATTATTTATTATTTGAATAAATAATCCTTGGCTTATGCAGTCATGCATTCTAAGAAAACTATTTCATCGCATATTTATATTAATTTTCCTAGTTTTTTCCCAACACATCAGAAAACAAATTTAAGAGATAAATAGAGATAGGTTTTGAGTTGTTTGAATACGTTTCAAAGGTGTTAAGCTTCATAAAATATTTCAGTTGATTAAATATTTCAGATCTTAATAAATTTTAGTCTACAACACACTTAACAAACACCGACCTAAAAATCATGTACCCAATGCATGAAACACACTTCACACAGATATAAATAAGGTTAATTGTTGGTTTACTACCATTTTATTTGAAATTCTAACCGAGTATAAACTTTATTATATTATATAACAGAATTACAAAATTATCTTATATGTTATTTCTCAAGCCTGTTTTTCTGTCAGTCCGCAAGATCTTCCTTATTCCTTTATCAAACTCCATGATTTACCCCTCATTTTAAAGCTTATCGTGCTGTATAATGACGAAAAATAGACCCACGTGCTAAAAATGTACTGCTTCTCTGAAAATTGAATAATATGAAAGATAAATAAAGGGAATAGTTTTTTTTGACAGGAGCGAAAATGTAAACAAAAGAACACCTGAGACAAAAGATTGGTTCGCAGTACGGAATTCCGCACGGGTCGACTATTATACACTATCACAATAGAAGAGAATACTGGAACACAATGGCCCTAGTTACGATGAGGAGCAAATGAAACTTGACGCGGTTCAGTGCGATGAATTTAGTTAACCCTAGCTGTTAGATAACCTCTAGAGTTTAGGCTAAACTTGTAAATAAACAAGAGCCACAACTTAGCACTGGAACACCATGGCCCTAGCTACGATGAGGAGCAAATGAAACTTGACGCGGTTCAGTGCGATGAATTTAGTTAACCCTAGCTGTTAGATAACCTCTAGAGTTTAGGCTAAACTTGTAAATAAACAAGAGCCACAACTTAGCACTGGAACACAATGGCCCTAGCTACGATGAGGAGCAAATGAAACTTGACGCGGTTCAGTGCGATGAATTTAGTTAACCCTAGCTGTTAGATAACCTCTAGAGTTTAGGCTAAACTTGTAAATAAACAAGAGCCACAACTTAGCACTGGAACACCATGGCCCTACCTACGATGAGGAGCAAATGAAACTTGACGCGGTTCAGTGCGATGAATTTAGTTAACCCTAGCTGTTAGATAACCTCTAGAGTTTAGGCTAAACTTGTAAATAAACAAGAGCCACAACTTAGCACTGGAACACAATGGCCCTAGCTACGATGAGGAGCAAATGAAACTTGACGCGGTTCAGTGCAATGAATTTAGTTAACCCTAGCTGTTAGATAACCTCTAGAGTTTAGGCTAAACTTGTAAATAAACAAGAGCCACAACTTAGCACTGGAACACCATGGCCCTACCTACGATGAGGAGCAAATGAAACTTGACGCGGTTCAGTGCGATGAATTTAGTTAACCCTAGCTGTTAGATAACCTCTAGAGTTTAGGCTAAACTTGTAAATAAACAAGAGCCACAACTTAGCACTGGAACACCATGGCCCTACCTACGATGAGGAGCAAATGAAACTTGACGCGGTTCAGTGCGATGAATTTAGTTAACCCTAGCTGTTAGATAACCTCTAGAGTTTAGGCTAAACTTGTAAATAAACAAGAGCCACAACTTAGCACTGGAACACAATGGCCCTAGCTACGATGAGGAGCAAATGAAACTTGACGCGGTTCAGTGCAATGAATTTAGTTAACCCTAGCTGTTAGATAACCTCTAGAGTTTAGGCTAAACTTGTAAATAAACAAGAGCCACAACTTAGCACTGGAACACCATGGCCCTACCTACGATGAGGAGCAAATGAAACTTGACGCGGTTCAGTGCGATGAATTTATTTAACCCTAGCTGTTAGATAACCTCTAGAGTTTAGGCTAAACTTGTAAATAAACAAGAGCCACAACTTAGCACTGGAACACCATGGCCCTAGCTACGATGAGGAGCAAATGAAACTTGACGCGGTTCAGTGCGATGAATTTAGTTAACCCTAGCTGTTAGATAACCTCTAGAGTTTAGGCTAAACTTGTAAATAAACAAGAGCCACAACTTAGCACTGGAACACAATGGCCCTAGCTACGATGAGGAGCAAATGAAACTTGACGCGGTTCAGTGCGATGAATTTAGTTAACCCTAGCTGTTAGATAACCTCTAGAGTTTAGGCTAAACTTGTAAATAAACAAGAGCCACAACTTAGTCTATGACACACAATGATTCAAGGATTAATTAAACCCAATGTAACAATCTCGTTTACGTTAAACATGCTTTTCTTGTACAGTTCAATTTACTAGCACACCCAGTGATGTAAAATACCCGAGTATTTAAAACTCGGGGTAAATACCCAAAATTCATAAATACCCGGATATTTTGGGTATTTATGATATTTTCTATAAAAATACCAATGTAATTCATATCTACCATTGCTGTCCTTGTTATTAACAATGTATAAAATTGTAGGATATATTACTGATTACGATTATTAAGTTAATTATTTTACCAATAAATAAATAATAACATGGCAATTTTTGTAAAAATACCTGTCAAATGTTCAAACCACCTCACCACAAAACTGTGAAGGAGCTGGTTGAATACGATACATTTTATAACAAATTTTAAAATAAGCCTATGTAATTTTATAATTTGACAAATACAGAACAAAATTACAATTTCATTGAATTTAAATTCTTTTCCTCCAAAATTTTAAATTTATTAAACATTCCAAAAGGCCATAAAAGTAGTAAATACCCAGTCCTGGGTATTTATCCTGATCTTGTTCAGAAGTTAAATGCTTGTGGTAACCATGTTATACTCTTCAAAATAGTTTTTATGATCATTTTGTAATCTTAACCGGCAAGGGAATTTCAAAGAACCCAGTACAAATCTCCTAAATGTTATACAAATCATAAATACCCACGTTTTGGGTATTTACCCGGGGTTTGGGATAAGTACCAGGGTAAATACCCATTTTTTATTTACCTACCCGCTGGGGTATTTACCCGGCCCACATCACTAAGCACACCGCATGTGTATAAGAGTAATACACGACGGTTAGATCAATCTTATATTTAACCGACTTTTTGCCATTATTTACTGTATTTGTTATCGCTTTTTACAATGTAGTAAGATTATTACAAAACATTACTATTATTCAATTATGTAAAGGCTCTGTCATCGGTGAATAAATAAATGCATCATTCAATAGCCCCATAGAATATCAAAGCTACAAAATAAAAATTACCTACAATTTTCCTTAATTTTTCAAATTTATAAGAGAATTTTCCATGCAAATAGGGAAATACTAGAAGACAACTATTTCCCTGACTTTAAAAATAAGATTTTTGTCTTTTCCTAATTTTTCTGGTTTCTTCCAAGTGCCACGATAAATGAATTATCAAAATTATAAAAGAGATCCAAATGTTGAGCGCGTTCCCACCTGCGACCTGACCGCTGGCTGATGTCCAGTCCGAGGGGTGGGAGGGGGGAGGCAATTATACTAATTTAATAGTGGAACTGTAACGAGTGGTCAGTTTGGAATGTTAGAGAGGCTATTTGTGCAGCCGAGAGCTGAGAGCTGAAGTCAGGACTGCTCGTGACAGAGCGAACCTCTCCTCTGACCTTGACCTTGACCTTCACCTTCCTCATGGTGGGTCAGGAATGGACTCTCAAAGGAGAAGTAGTATTACAGCTGGTTAAATAATTTGATAGCCATTTTGTTTTGCTACATTTCATATAAGCACTTCTAATATCACTATATTGCATTCAAATATTGAATAAATTTGTTTGAGGTGACAATACGTCTTGTTCATTATTTTGCAAATTGTGAATGTGGTTTGATATTATAAGCGTCTTAGATAATAATAATAATAAAATTTGATTGCTCGTGAAGTCAGTCTTGGTGCAATCGTTCAAACTATTTTATTGTTCAATCAAATCCTAATTTTATCCATGACAATAATTAGGTTCACTAAATAAAAAAAATTATTAAATATTTGTAAGAAAATACACTAAACCAGAAGGTGGTTTTCTATATATACCTTGTGTTTATACGTCATGTGGCACGCTAATGTAGTACACTTTTATTGTTGAATTTGTCATTATTATTAGCATTGAGTAAAATATATATTATTAATAAAATTATGGCAAAATGTCTGTCTTTAGCAGATTTGAAGTGTATGTAATATGTTTTCCATTAATGAAGCTCTTGTATCCTGTATCTAGTAAACGGCTACAGTTGCTAAGGAAAGTTTTTCATTTTGTCTCATCCACAACAGTTGCTAAGGAAAGTTTTTCATTTTGTCTCATCCACAACAGTTGCTAAGGAAAGTTTTTCATTTTGTCTCATCCGCAACAGTTGCTAAGGAAAGTTTTTCATTTTGTCTCATCCACAACAGTTGCTAAGGAAAGTTTTTCATTTTGTCTCATCCACAACAGTTGCTCAGGAAAGTTTTTCATTTTGTCTCATCCACAACAGTTGCTAAGGAAAGTTTTTCATTTTGTCTCATCCACAACAGTTGCTAAGGAAAGTTTTTCATTTTGTCTCATCCACAACAGTTGCTAAGGAAAGTTTTTCATTTTGTCTCATCCACAATCAGATAAGAACATAGTTATGACTTAATACTGATACATGACTTGAATAAACCAAACAATAGATTAGTAAGATTGAAGACCATCACTCATGACATAGTTTAGTTACGCTAAACAAAAATAGTTTTCTATTAAAATTTGATTGAATTTAAATCTATTGAAAAAGTTGAAAAATAAAGCTCAAATTATGTTAGAAAATGTTTTGCATTACCTTATAACAGGAGGGGGAGTACAAGACATGACTGACTGGTGCTAAACTGAGCTTTGCTTGCTTTTCAACCGACTATTACAAGGGTCAAAACCTTTGATAATTCTAATTGTGACTTAAAAAGCTGATATTGAGCAATTAATCGATTAAAGTGAGTTATTCAATCACTAGCAGTGATTAATGTGTTTCAAGTTGTCATAAGCAAACATATCGGTTGCTGCTCTTTATTCTTCCTTCCTCGTTTATCGATAGCCGCCGTAGCTGTGAGTTACGTAGCAGTGTTAGTTGCAGTCCAGTATCGATATCACTGTTTAATGTTATCCAGCGTACAAGTGGACAGAATATGGAAAATGTCATTCCCCGAACAGTAGGCACATAAAACGTTAATCTGGCAATGCCATAAGATAACTACATGCTTCCCTTCCCTATTAGGTGTCTACTGTACAAAAATTATAGTGATTTCAGCATGGAATGTTCCGCAACATAACATCGAACCTTCAGATAAACTGAGCAATACGATTCAGGGGTTTATCAACTAGAGACACACACCGAAAGGAGATTTCGTATAAACCTATTTATTGAACAAGACTGTTAGCGAAGCGAAGCCAAGTCTAGCAGGACCTCTCTACCACTTACCCCTAGCAAAATATCAAATTGATAACTTTATTAAATCACAATTTGTTTGTTTAGTCTGCTTTTGTCCTGGGCCGGCCACACATGGGGAATGAAGCTGTACACGTATTGTGAATATAAATGCTGTACATGTCTGCGTTTATTGTTAAACGCGTTTTAATCTTCAAGACGATGTCAATGTCCTAGCTTCTTTTGATATGAAGATTTGATGAAGGGACAATACTAGTCCTGGAACTGGTAATCAATGAAACTTGTGGGTCGACGATGACAAGGTACGTAAGTCATTCATCAATCCAGGAGGCTAATAAAATGAATAAAAATAAATACTATTACGCTGAACTGAATTAATAAATCTGGTATAGTATGCAACTAAAGATTTATTGAAAAAGTTAATTATTTAATATTTCACATACAAGTGACTCGACAACCCGTCGCACTATCCCCGCAGTAGAGCGAGGTTTGACTTCCGCCCCGAACCTGGGGCGGCTATCCTCAGGGAAGAGAATTCCAGAGGCCCTACGAGTTACATGAGGATATTACCAATCTCTCCAGCCTCCTGTGCATGATTTATGATCCGCTCTAATGGAACGCTTACTTATTTACGCCTGGGGGAGGGGAGGGGGCAGGAAACACGGCCCTGTTACAGAGAGGAAGTGCTCATGACCCTAGAGAACCCCTCATCGTTGACCGTATCTTAATCATAGTATTTAAGGTCGTACAATATCTGTTTTACACTGACACAACTTCAAATTTAGAATCAACTTGGCTTTTAGAACCGCCCAACACACAATTTATATAATTTTCAGAGTTTAGGAAATACAATCTTATACTTAACATTAATAATGTTAGCATGTATACAATGTTAATATATGTGTCGCTTATCCTTTACTCAAATATGAGTACGATTTGCTTGCTTGCAACTCTGATCTCAAAAATAGCTCCAACGATTTCTATTAAATGTTGTAATTGACTTATTTTTGGGATAAAAATAAGTTCTAGACAGGTCCTATTTCCAAGAAAAATTTCACAATGTAAAACAAGAATCTGAAGAGTTAAAAAAATAACATTGGACATATGGAGTTTAAAATTAAAACAAAGGAATCATAACAGCTGTTTTGGAATCAATCAGTGAACTGACAAAGTGTGGTACCTAACTCATGTCGTTTGAAAAACATGTGGTTTCCTGACAACAGTGATTAAAATCCAGCGATCATATAAGATCAATAGATGAGCATATTATGTCCCGAAAAGTAAAGCCAGTTTTTGAGCGACAGAATCCACAACAAGAAGGCGGCGATTGGAGATGATTCATCATGTGATGCTCCTATTTAACCAGGGAAAGATAGGGAAAATTAATCTTGGCGAAAATTCTAATTCAACTGAGCATGCATCACGTGTTTTGCCATCTTGTTGTGGGTCCTGTCGTTAAAAAACTGGCTTCACCTCCTGTGATACATTCATAAAAAATGTGATCCATCTATCTATTGGTCTAATATGATCGCTGCTAAAATCATTGAATGAACATAACATTTAGAATGGTCATATCCAAAATGAAATATAAGGACATTGCTACAAGTGAACAACTGGAGTGACCTTTAACATGCAGAAAGGAGCCTAATAAGCTAACCAAATCTGGGGGATGTAGTGAAAAATTACTCCACCTCATATAAACAAACAAACAAACTGACTGGACTTCCCTTAGCAAAGCTCAGCCCTCAGGTACTTTAGTTTTGTTTTTTAAATAAAGAATATTTAAAACCTATCACAAACTATAGAATTCAAATCAAATCAAATAAAAACCATTTCATAAAAAAAAAAAAACAATAACGACAATATGAGACTGTTCCTTATTTATGAAACTAAATCCTCACATAGGTAAAACCCGTGCGTGAAGATGAGTCTGTTTGGTATTTGTATTGCTCATTCATATAATTTGTCGTCTTTTGCCAATTCCAATTCAGAGTATTTCAACACACTACTCTGTAAACAAATTAAATATTTAGAAAAAAGTCTTGCATTCTTTAATTACTAGCTATAATTAAGAGCGGTATCATTTAGAAAATTCAATAGAGAGATATAAGAAGGTCGTGTAGCTAATTGTGTTGGTTGCATTCAAACCAACTCCAAGTGACCAACTCCAGTGTAATCATTTCAGCGGCTGCCCACTTAGAAACTACCTCATGTGATGACCAACAGGAAAACCCCAGGATGAAGATCATGGAAACCATGTCACCTGCACACTCTGGCCGTGTCTGATGCTAAAGTTGTGATATTATGGCGGTTGTCAGCCAGGGAGATAAAACATGTTTAGATACATCCTCAACATGTGGAATGAAAGTTGAGGATCAAGCAGTCGCTTGACTGGAACAATATACTACTACAATCAACAGAAAGTATAACATTTTTGTTGTGATAACAAATCAAATTTTCGATCTAAAAAATATATCATGAAAAAATAATCTTCACAAGATACAATATAATCCAACTGAGCTGTGAGTTTTGATCAAAATGAATGTACTTAAAGAAATCCACCATCATTGAAGGGGGCCATCAAACTAAAGAAAATTGCAGGTGTAAATCAGTAAAAAAACACACAAAGAAACCTAATATTTTTCAAACAACCCGTTATGATTCAATTACAATTTTAGGTGCTCGTTAAAATGGGCCGAGGTGGAAATGATTGATAGTGTCACACGAGTCATTATTCATTCTTCAACAGGTGGCCTGTTGAGGCTTACTGGCCCCAATTACAATGTTGTATTAATTACAAATATTTAAGAATGACATTTATAATTACTGACTGAAAGTTAATGCAGCAGAATACATATTTAAAGCACATCTTTTTTTGTTATAATCTTATACAAAAGTTATTGTAATTCTTCTTGATGAGAGTCCTTGCGATGGAAGATTTTGCAAATTATTTATCTTTGTAACATAAAATACAATGTTCTCAATTCCCACATAATCCAAAAGTGAACACACTAACACTGATAATTTTACAATTAAACTGATTTGAAAATATTGTAAATTCGCTACAAATATTTCAGTTTAACTTTCCTGAATGCAAAACATTTCAATTTAATAATCTGAAGTAAGTTTGACTTTATTTAAGTATTATTCATTCGTTTTCCATAGTTGCGCTAGAGGGGACTCATGTGAGCTGAAATTCTTTTAATCAATCCTCATCTTCAAAGGTGTGAATAAAATTCAATAATTCCCATTGCGTAATAATTGTAACTCCCGTTTTCCCGATAGTTTCCATGTAACCGTGAGACACAGCTTTTGCCAGCCGACTGTGCAATCAGCTCCCCCACACATGCAAACTGTCGCTCCCATTCTGTTCAGGATATGACTCACACCTTTTCAATCCAGCTAAACAGTTTTATCTCCACTGCATACGATTGTTCTGACAAAGCCACCTGTAACATGTATCAGTGACTAAGCGAGGTGATAGTCCACACTGCGATTGTCTAACATCAATAACCATAGTGATTGTGAGACCAAAGATGCTGATTGTGGGAAAAATAAATGCCCCCCCCCAATTAAAACAATAATCAAAATATAAAATACCTGAGAGGTCAAAAGATCCGCTATAAAATGCTCCCCCCCCCCATTAAAACAATAATCAAAGTTTAAAATACCTCACAGGTCAAAAGATCCGTTATATTTTGTGTTGTAAAACACATCTCTAGGTCACAATGTTTTGTCCATATGTCCATCTTCACGTATGTCATCTTCAACAAGAAAGCAAAATCCATTCAGATAGACACTGGACTTTCTTCCTAGAAAATGTGATTCTGCAGCAAGTCTCAGGGTTAGTGTTTCAACTGAAACATATTATTTGACGGAGCAGGTATTGCAAACCTCTTTATTAAATCAAAGTTGAAGATGCTACAAACGAGTTTACTCGATATAGAGTGCTCATCTTAGGTGAAAAAGTTAACCTCAACTGCAGGATATTTGTTAACATACCTCATAGAACATCGATCTTCAGTTTACCTGTGATCAAAAATATGTTTATGAATAGTTGGAAAATGGCAGTCATCATGTAGGATTCATATTTTGTTGTGGAGGTTAACATTTGATCGCGCCTTCTTAGTTATGTTCGTCGGGGGCTATCCCATCATGAAAATAAAATATCAGAGTACAAAGAATTAACGTAACAATTTTTAAATTTAAAGAAAAGCGGTGATTAAACACCCATAGTGACTTTTAATAGTGATATCAATCAAGAGTAAGGTTATCATGTACTGTACTTCTCGAGGAAACGCAAAAATCTTGGGAACTCTAAAACAAACACAGAACGACCGGGATTGCAAACACAATAAAGATGGCACTCAATGAGGCGCACCTTGCTGTAAACACATACCGGAGTGGGCGGCACAAATATAGCCCTGACTGCGACTGGTTCAACGCCTGCTACCATCACTCATCACCGTACAACTCTGTATGCAGGGGGAATCGCGCAATATTAAGGAAATATGTGTCGACACATTTAGAAGTATCCACTATCGAACCCAAATAACTGTTCAGTTAATGGACATACTCAAGCGATCGTCTGAGTAAATAAAATAAATCTCCCCCACAACAATTATATAGACAATTTGCCAAATGCCAATGATGCCAGTCTTTATGAAAAATTGTGTTGTAAGTACCTGAAATTTAATAAAATAAATTAATAAAATAAACTGGATAGAACGGCCAAACAGACTGACTTTAAGTTTCATAGGTGATTTGGAAATTATTAAAAATACTCAAACATAGCAAACATTTTTATTTTAAAATCAATTCTTCGTACGTTAGTAAAAAAAAACTAAATTTTGTTACAGTCTTTTTAAGACAAAGCGGTCCAAACTCCTCAAATTTTGGGGACACCCCGGGAATTGAATCCGTGACCCCCGTTTAAGTCTGAGACGTTAACTAACCATCAGGCTGGCGAGACCCCTCTTAGCCAAGGAAATCAATAACAAATATTCAACACACAGACCAAAAATTTAAACTGAGAAATCCCATTTTTACCTGGTGGCCTGCGACTGCACTCCGTTAAACACATTCTTGATGGCACTCCCGGGAGAGGTAGGGGGGGAAGTCATGATGCCGAGTCCCATGGTCCTATGTGGCGCTCATGGTCCCACCACTCCGACACTGACACTAGCACACCGACACAAGTGTTGGCACTGCTCGATGTTTGGTACAACACCTGGGGTGACTCACTGCTCCGACACCGACACAAGTGTTCGCAATTCTCGATGTTTGGTATTCGATATTTACGTTTGCTCACTTCTGCGACTGGAGCAACTGTAAACACGTCGATGACTGGTGTGGATTGCTAATGCATTGTGCAACCAGAGTGGAAACAAGATTAGAAACGTTAGTTATAAACGATTCATGTATGATTTCAATAGTTTTATTTTGCGATAGGATTCATTGTATGGTTAAATAATAATTGAGTAATTTTTACAAAAAATAATTAAAAATGATAAACCTATTTTCACAGTTAAAACCAAGAAGTTTAATGTAGTCTGTTATTGATACAGTCTGTGTGTACATCTTTAAAACTAAATTTCCAAAAACAAAATGTACACAATCAGACAATTTTTTGATGTTTGGGTCTTTTAAATGGACACGACCGATCTTTAAATAATGAATTTATTTCCCTTTAAGCGTAACACAACCGTTATTTGGCGAGGAGAGAGGAAACTTGTGTTGGAACTGCAAAATTGAGAAGCAAAGTTCAGAAACAAAAGTTTTAAGAGGAAGAAGTTGGTGAAAGAAAGGTCTTCTCGACCTATCTCACTGAAAAATGTGATTTGACAGGTTGTATTGTGTTGAAGTACAATAAACAACAAACACACATGATAACAAGGTCGATAACCTTTAAATAAAAAACTAATGTGTGTATCCCCTTACCCTTAGACCTACCAAATACAAACTATCAACGGACAAGGATTATAAAATGTTGATTCTCAAAATGTACTCCAAAACGGTTTATGCAATAATGATTCAAATTAGTCAAATAAGCTACTATTCTATACAGTACTAAAAAACGAGCGACGTAAATTTGCAGAATGATCTTTGAATGCCACTGAAAGGATTTTGTTTACCTAAGTCCTCTAAAATAGATTGGCAAAATACTTAACCCCAAAGCAACTTAAATCTTGTAAAAATAGTTTGAAAATTAAAAAATTTTTAATATAGGATTATGGAGTTTCAAATGAAAACAAATAGAATCATAACAACTGTCACCAAAAACCAGTGAATTGTCAGAGCAATGGATGGTAAAGTATCAATGTCTGATTACCCTCTAAGCACTCAGGTACTAAAACAAAAATAAACTGTACATAGGTTGGTCTGTGAGCAGCATTTAGTGGCTAGGAGTGATTAATTTGACCTCCACAGACCAGCCTCTGCAATTGTTAGCGAATTACAGATCAAACGACAAATGTGGTGGAAGACTCCTTGATACTAATGCAATTGCGTAGCGTATATGCTTACGAACTCTACCAAAACACAAAAAAACAAACTGCAACAAGATCTTTCAGAAGGATTTCATGAATGCACATGAGTGTCAATTCTGGGGTGAGTGTAGGGATCAGTATCTGCATATCTGCTATGTGAAAGCGGGAAGAAGCCCTACTCTTCAACTATTTTAAGTAGTTCATATTAAGATTTAAATTAAAACAATGAAATCGTTTCTAACTATCCTGCAGTTCACGCCGCCCTACCTCCAAAGGGAGGGTCAGTCCTTCATCTTCATGTTATGAAGCTGCAGGATTAGAGAACTGTTTCAGCAAACTTTTTTGGTTTTCTGATTTATTTACTGAGTTGAAGGTGAATCTAATAATCTGAACTGTTCATCTATATTGTACTGGGAGCTCATTATTGGAAATAGTTTAAATTGTGAACTAAGAAATTAAAACATCAAAATTTCAATAAAACAGTTTTTAGTTGACAAGGCCTTTCAGTATCGAGGATACCACCAACAATAATTTGACTTGCCGATGGTAACTTTGATACTGAAAGGCCTTGTCAATAAAAAATAGGTTTTTATTAGACTTTTTATGTTTAAATGTCATCCAAAACAACTTTAAGGCTGAGGAAGTGTCAATGTAGTCGGAGTTTTACTGATTTAGGATATTTTACTTTAATTTTACAGTTATCGAGTTTGTTGAGCGCGATAATTATACTACAAAGACTATTGGATTATAGTTCCAATTTTTTGTTTAGTGTGGTTGTGACTCCAATGAGCAATGTTTCTTTATAAGCTTGCTTGTTGGGGTGTGCACAACTATGTCATAAACGGCTTGAACAATCTACTTTATCAATTTTGGAATAATCTTATTTCTTGGTTTAAATTATGATATGACTGATTGCTCTCACCCCCCTCCCCCACAATGAATAAATAAATATATATGTATAATGCATAAAACCCCCTATATTTGAAAAATTGCACACAGTGTCAAATAAAAAATAAATAAATCAAATCGAGGTGTAGCGTCTCTGGCACATATTTTATTCAAACCCTGCACACGCCTACATCAAAAACTGTTGCGCTCCCTAAAAAGCAATTCAAATCTAAACAAATCAGATCTTAACCTTGATTTTTTACATGTTTATGGGCACAACCAAGCCAACACTTGCCAGAAAATAACCTGTGAAATCCTACAGCCCGAACAAAACTCAATCGCAGCTCAACGTTTGGCAGTGGTCGTAGAACCGAACTCCAGAACGACCTACGCCTGTCACTCACGGGTTATTCTGGGCTTGACGGCCACTAAACTGCGATATTGTGACACATTCCTCAGGAAACTGCCCTCAAATATGCTTCAAGTATTTCACACGATTCGGGTCAGTTCAGAAACAGAGCCAACGACGTGCTCAGAGGAATGAGAATGATGACTCAAAATATTATAGGGGAACGAATGAGGAGTTTTTATTTTCAAAACACGTTGCGTCACGATGAACTTTATCTTTGTCTCTTTTCTCGAACAAGGTAAGAAACTGATGTCATGCGGAAGAGAGGGCTTGGGCTTTTGCTGCGATACAAAAAGTGATTTTTTGATTGTGGTTTAAATTGAATAGCAGATATAAATTTAAAATTTGCTTTATAAAGCAGGATACTAGCTGTAATCCTAAAAGCAAATGTTTAAATAAAAAATAATAAATAAAAACAGGACAGTTAAATATAAATTGATTAATTACGTTTGAGAACCAAACAATAATGAGATCACTGCTCTCCGAAAGAAACTGAGGAAAACTGAAAACTGGTTGAAACTCTATGGGAGTTAGATTTGTTTAAAAAGACACAAAACTTGTCCTTGTTGTAATACACATCGGGAGAAAATTCTACTCGTGTCAGGTGCTATCTGTGTGGGTATAGAAGAAATAGAACCAATGGAGACATGGTTAAGAGAGGGGGCTGAGCTTTGCTTAGGAAATGTCAGCAAGTAACAGCATTTCAATCGTTTACCACAGTCTCTGCATCGATCCCAAGCATTTGGCAAAAATAAAATAAAATGGTGGCACACAAATAACCAGAGTTAATATTAAACTATTATAAGATCCTGTTATTTTATTAATTAATGCAATCAGATATAAGAGTTTTACTATCATTGGCTTTATTTTACTTTTGTTTAACCGTATGAAAATGTGATAAATGCACAGTTTGTTATTAAAAGACTTTTTCTAAAGCTATATTATCAACACGCATATTAACATCAAGTGTCTTTCAATTCAGGTTAACAACGGTTATACTACCACCAATGACTACACAAACTACGATTGCTTACCAATAGGCCTCACAGTGGATATTATTGTTCATCTAAACTAAAATTATTCTTAAATTTAATGTGTTCAACGGTTCTCAAGACAAAACTACAGTTTTAGCTAAAAAGTTAATTTTATTTGGACATAACAAAAATCAAATAAATTGATCAATAATTTGCAGTTGATAAGAAATACAGGGCTTTGAAGACATTGATTTAGATTACTGATTACTGATATGATAAACGGTGAAACTGAAAGAAACCAAGCAATCTGATCAGAAAGTGACGTTCGGTTGGAATATGGAGTGTTCTAGTTGTTTGTGTGCTTTTATGGTGTGGCATTTTCTAAATTAACTTAGTAGACTAAACTTCATCATAGTATTTTACTGAAATTTCTTTCCTGTCAAATAAAACAACATTTTAATAAGAACAAAATTGAAAAAATACTTAAAATCGTAATAATATTTTTTATTTATTTTAATCTGCATTTAAAATGAAACAGTTTAAAATGTTTGAAAGTAAAATATTTGAAGTTTGAAGATAATTTCATTATTGTTCAGTCATTCTACTGAAATGAATAATTCATTATTGAAAACAAAAAATACTGTAAATGGCTTCCAGTTTCGCTCAATATGAAACAAACAATAAAGTAACTATTAATAAATAAAACATTCCCAGAATATCAAAAGGTTAAAACAAGAACAAAAACCGGCTGATGAATCATACGTGGACTGACCAAATCGTATTCTTTGCCACAATCGCGAAACTGAAACTCGAAGCACTCACTAACAACTAACACAACTCGCTGCACGGCGTCGAGCGTCGAGCGTCGAGCGTCGAGGCGCCAGCGTCAACACGACTGAACCTCACCGCCGAACGTAAATAGCGCGGCGCGGCGCGGGGAGAGGGGCCGGGGGCTATTTTGAAAAGACGCGGCCGCGGCCCCGACTGACACACTTGGCCCGCATTTTGGACGGGGGAAACCGGAAACCGGCTCGTCAATTGGGGAATTGTCAGTGCCCCTTCGAGGAGCACAGAGTCACACGCAGTACAGGGGTGTGGGGCGGGTAGAGCGTGTCGGTATTGAAGGCGGGAGCGAGGGAAATAAGGAAATTTGGGAATCGTCAATGCCCCTTCAACGAGCAAAGACTAACACGCAGTACAGGGTTGTGTGGCGGGTAGTGTGTGTCGACATTGAAGGCGGGGGCGAGGGAAGTGAGTGAATGGGAACCTTTGAGGCAGGAAGACAGTCTAGGGCGTTTCGAGAGGGAACCTTTGAGGCAGGAAGACAGTCTAGGGCGTTTCGAGAGGGACCTTTGAGGCAGGAAGACAGTGTAGGGCGTTTCGAGAGGGAACCTTTGAGGCAGGAAGACAGTCTAGGGCGTTTCGAGAGGGAACCTTTGAGGCAAGAAGACAGTCTGGGGCGTTTCGAGAGTAACGGCAAGAAACAAATTTTTATACAAATTTGAAATCTTCGGTCTAATTTTAATTTTATAATAGTGTTATGGTTTATATTCTATATTCTTTTCTTAATTTATAATTCTGTAAGAGGTATGTTTAAGTCAAAATTGTGGGAGTTTGGAAAATCGCAGGATGATGGGAGACGGCTCAAATTAAAGGTCTTGATCCCAGGGACTCGGGAAAAATATCAGTATTTCTAAAAAGTTGCCAGCAAACGAGATATAACGTAAAACCTTCCCCCATAAGAAAAGCATGGGGATTTTAAAGGTCTGCTTTGTTTACATTAAGACATGTGGTAAAATGTTTACTTTATTCCTGAACTGACATGTGTTCCTACTTATATTTATTTATTTTCCTGAGCATGTAAAGAGTAAACACATCGGAAGACTAGGGACTATCGCCCCTTCAAGCCACTAGTATACAATAAAGGTCTTGTGGAGAACTAAACTATTCTAATGATGGAAATTAACATTTCACTATCACCATTGACTGCAGCAACGAGCTATAGGTAATACTGCCATAGAATAAATAATATATGTGTTCGTTATTCTACGATAATGCTAAGCTCTACACATTTAGAATTATAAATGAACTATATTTTTATTTTGTTTCAGTTATTTTTCTCAAGGGGTATCTCCAGCGAAAGTAGAACATTACAACATTAATATGATTAATTTTAACTATCGAGTTATTTTATAAAACTAACATTGTTTGAAAATCGCTGTTTAATCTACATTTGTATATATATATATAAATATATATAATATATATATAAAGCCTCATTTACCCAGGAACCTTTGAGAAAACCATAAGTCTGACACCCATCAACCCCATACTTGAATGACAGGTCTCGGTGAGCAAATTGGAGAAAACATATTAGTTTGTTGATAACAGTTTCCCTGAAGGCAAAAATATAAAGAAAAGGGATGAGTTTAAACACGCAGCTCTTAATTTCCAACAGCTGATACATTTGTTTTTATTACAAATGTTCACATGTTACCCTGCGAAGAACGGGTACGCATTCTACTAGTTCATATATATTTTTAGTTTCGGCTCCAACCAAGCTAATTTATAACAAATTACTTTTAGGTTGATTTGCATATTTCTTGTGGTTTTACTAAATACAGTATCGGCAACTCTTCTTCACGTAGAAAAGCATAATCAAATTACGAGTTACTAAAGTAACAGGATTTGTTTAATCATGTTTATTATATCACCGTAATGCAATGATAAATTCAAGGGCTTCAAGAGACAATAGCAGCGATGAGCGGCAGAGTGGTAGGGTTGTTGGGGGAGGAGGTGTTGATGATGCTAATAAACACACGTCAAGAGCTGCGAGAGAGGGGATGGGGAGGGGGAGGGGAGGGGAGGGAGCGAGAGAGGAGAGGACTCATCGCCGTAAGTGCTGTTGACTGTAGACCGAGCAGCTGGGACGCCTGCACTCGTGTCACGACCTCCCGCAATACACCGCTGTGTTGCCGGTTGCTACGTGTTCTCGCAGGCGCTTTTGTTGTTAGACTTTGCGCCTTCAATCGCGCTTGTCTTCTCGTAATGGACAAGGCAGAAGGCATTATCAAATTATTTTAACATGCAGCGATTCTCCTCCTGGTATGGTAGGATTCAAGGAACAGAACAATTATAATATTTGTAACACCTACGTTAAAAAACCTGTTTTATTTACTGCAAATGTCAAGTGCAATGTTATATTATTCGCTTTTGTTTAAGCGGTAAAATGTTGCAAATTATTAAAATATAAACATTTGTTAACAATGTGCTGACGTTACACGCACTCGGTACACGGTACGTTTGCACATGTCTTGCTAATGAGAGTCATAATTTTCTGAAGCAGCCAATGACAAACCAAGGTTCGAAGAGCTTTCAGACCAGGTTTGCGTATTTAAATAAGAGTAATGTTCGCAGCAAAGATGTCTTACGAGAGCCCCAGCTGATTCATAAATCAATAACATACCATAAAGTGTTGCCAACCTTAAGAGTATAATAATGGTGTAGCTATTTTTAAATTGTCACTAGACATGCAGAAAGAAAATTTAAACCCTTAATCGATTAATCTAATAATACAAATAAATCAAAACAATATATTAGTTTGTAAAATAACAGCTTATCATAGAATGTAAGCAGTTAAAAAATGTTAATTCTAATTACACTGATGAGGAAAACATGGTACTCGTACGATAAATATCGTGTTTGCACCAACACTGCAGATTGGATTAGTGATCACGTGACCTTACAGCTGTGTTTACGAGGTCTCTTCCGGTTAAGTCGAACACCTTAAATAGATCGACTCAGCACACCTGGTCTGAAAGCTCTAGGAACCTTGATGACAAACCCCATCTACGCCGGGAAGATATAAATATAAACACATGTCTGCCAATTAGCGATCACGCGGTGTCGAGCACCTGGCCAAACAAAACATCATGAGCATCGCCTGTAACAGTTAAAGAACGAAGGTACAAAGACCACGCAGGATTTTGACACAAGCGGGAATCATACCTAACATTTTGACTTACTATTGGAGAGGTTGCTGTCACAATAAAACCTTAAAATGTGGCGCGGTGGCATTTGATTACATGCATTTCAAAATTAGCGTTTTAAATATATCTAATACAGAAATTTTGTGTGTATATTCGGTAGGTCTGAGAATAGGACGTAAACTATTTTATTTTCGATAGGCGAGTGAGCGAAGCGAACAAGCTCATATTGAAAATGAACGAGTATTTGGCATAAAACAAATTCAATGACATTAGGACAGAACACGTCTGCCAGGTCAGCTAGTCTTTATAATTCTGTAAGCGAAATTTCTAAGTCAAAATTGTGGTAGTTTGGCAAATCACAGGATGATGGAAGGCGGCTCAAACTGAAGGTCTTACTCCCAGGGACTCGGGAAAAATGTCAGTGTTTATAAAAAATTACTGTCAAACTATAAATAACACAAAACATCCCCCGTAAGAAAAGCATAGGTATTTAAAAACGTCTGCTTTGTTTGCAATACAACATGTGATTTTCTACTTTGTTTACAAACTGACATGTGACATGTGTCACTATATGGAACTATGGAGCTATGTCACTATAGTTATATATAGGGTAACAATAACATTTTACCCTATAAATGTAATTTTAAAACATTAAAATTAAAAACAATAAAACAAGCACATAAAACAAGGAGGATATTATGAGTGATGGTTCCGATGTCTTGATCGGGAACAAGACATGTTGGGAGTGAATGTTGCTACCTTCGTGCCCTGCTCCTTGCTCCCTGCTCGATCCGATGTCTTGTGTGTGGCCGCCTAGGGGGACCGGGGTACCCACAGGGGGGTAGACAAGGGTTATATCAAAACATACTTGAGAGGCATAAACATATGTTCATTATGGAAATAAAACAAATTTACTTGAAGAGTTGGCAACTCAACTCTTTTTTCGATAGGCGAGTGAGCGAAGCGAACGAGCTTATCTTGAAAATGAACGAGTATTTGACATAAATTCAATGACATTAGGACAGGAGAGGACAACGTCTGTCGGGCCAGCTAGTTTAATATAAATGCGACGAGTTCGATGTAATATGTTGATGAATTAAAGGCTATTTTATAAAGACTGGAACAGACAGGTAACACTATGACTTTAGTAACTTTTTTTAGTTGACGACAATTATACATTTTAACTCCCTGAGATAAGATGTTAAACAACTTATGAGTGTTAGAAATGTCGGCCGTTTAGATATTAAATCACTTAAAGAACTGCAACTAGGTTGTAATATACAAACACATATTGCATTCACGTATTGTTTGCATTTGGAGATATAAATCGTTCAAAAAATATACTCGCTTTTAGATAAAGTAACCAAAACGACGCCGGATCTCCGAAATCAGAGCACCGCCAAATCAGATCAGGAACAAAACAATCACTGACTCGCTGGACACTGTCGCGATGTTGAAATCTATCAGAGGCTTTCGCAAGCGGAACATCAATCACTACTGTGCGTTCTGCTGTCAGTTAGTCAGGCGACTGCTGAGCCCGTCAATGGTTCGGGTAGTAAACATCAAAGTAACAAGATCTCGAGTGCGAAGTTATAACAAAACAATCACTGACTCGCTGGACACTGTCGCGATGTTGAAATCTATCAGAGGCTTTCGCAAGCGGAACATCAATCACTACTGTGCGTTCTGCTGTCAGTTAGTCAGGCGACTGCTGAGCCCGTCAATGGTTCGGGTAGTAAACATCAAAGTAACAAGATCTCGAGTGCGAAGTTATAACAAAACAATCACTGACTCGCTGGACACTGTCGCGATGTTGAAATCTATCAGAGGCTTTCGCAAGCGGAACATCAATCACTACTGTGCGTTCTGCTGTCAGTTAGTCAGGCGACTGCTGAGCCCGTCAATGGTTCGGGTAGTAAACATCAAAGTAACAAGATCTCGAGTGCGAAGTTATAACAAAACAATCACTGACTCGCTGGACACTGTCGCGATGTTGAAATCTATCAGAGGCTTTCGCAAGCGGAACATCAATCACTACTGTGCGTTCTGCTGTCAGTTAGTCAGGCGACTGCTGAGCCCGTCAATGGTTCGGGTAGTAAACATCAAAGTAACAAGATCTCGAGTGCGAAGTTATAACAAAACAATCACTGACTCGCTGGACACTGTCGCCATGTTGAAATCTGTCAGAGGCTTTCGCAAGCGGAACATCAATCACTACTGTGCGTTCTGCTGTCAGTTAGTCAGGCGACTGCTGAGCCCGTCAATGGTTCGGGTAGTAAACATCAAATATCGATTCAAAAAGACTGTAACAAGATGTCGAGTGCGAAGTTAAAACAAAACAAGTTTTGTAAAAAGAATCTCCACAAACTTAGGGATCGACGCTTCTAATATTTATTTGACGTTTAATTCGTAAAAAGTTTAAACATAATTCGCATTGTTATCAACCGATGCAGCTGTGCTTTGAAGATTCCTTCGTAGCAGCGTCATATTATGAGCGTCGCGTTCGAGTATAGGCCTACGCGTGTTCATATCGTTGCCAATAATTTCCTAAGCTGTTGAACCGCCAGAGGCCGCCACCTCCCCTGACGAACGCTGCACCGCTCTAGGCAACCAAATAAACTGCCAAATGACCAAAAACGGCGCTTTCATTTTTTATCTTTGACAAGGTTTTAACCGCGTCGTCTGTTGTCAGCGCTTAGTGTTATATGTTTTAAGACGGCTACACACTAACGGACTTTTTCCCGAAGACAGCGGACCGAGAGCAGGATTTCATGGAAAGGGAGAAAATCCAGTAGTTAGTGGTGCCTCCGAACCAGACGATCAAGACATCGGACCGAGCACCGAGCGCTCTCGTGAGGCGGTTTTTTAGAAGAAAGATCGATCCGACGTCTTGTTCGGGGTGCGGTAGTGTCCCTCCACACGCTGCCGTTATACCGCTCGGTGGTTTTGGCGCTCGATCTGTCCGATCCGACGTCTTGTTCGGGGTGCGGTAGTGTCCCTCCACACGCTGCCGTTATACCGCTCGGTGGTTTTGGCGCTCGATCTGTCCGATCCAATGTCTTGTTCGGGGTGCGGTAGTGTCCCTCCACACGCTGCCGTTATACCGCTCGGTGGTTTTGGCGCTCGATCTGTCCGATCCAATGTCTTGTTCGGGGTGCGGTAGTGTCCCTCCACACGCTGCCGTTATACCGCTCGGTGGTTTTGGCGCTCGATCTGTCCGATCCAATGTCTTGTTCGGGGTGCGGTAGTGTCCCTCCACACGCTGCCGTTATACCGCTCGGTGGTTTTGGCGCTCGATCTGTCCGATCCGACGTCTTGTTCGGGGTGCGGTAGTGTCCCTCCACACGCTGCCGTTATACCGCTCGGTGGTTTTGGCGCTCGATCTGTCCGATCCAATGTCTTGTTCGGGGTGCGGTAGTGTCCCTCCACACGCTGCCGTTATACCGCTCGGTGGTTTTGGCGCTCGATCTGTCCGATCCAATGTCTTGTTCGGGGTGCGGTAGTGTCCCTCCACACGCTGCCGTTATACCGCTCGGTGGTTTTGGCGCTCGATCTGTCCGATCCAATGTCTTGTTCGGGGTGCGGTAGTGTCCCTCCACACGCTGCCGTTATACCGCTCGGTGGTTTTGGCGCTCGATCTGTCCGATCCAATGTCTTGTTCGGGGTGCGGTAGTGTCCCTCCACACGCTGCCGTTATACCGCTCGGTGGTTTTGGCGCTCGATCTGTCCGATCCGACGTCTTGTTCGGGGTGCGGTAGTGTCCCTCCACACGCTGCCGTTATACCGCTCGGTGGTTTTGGCGCTCGATCTGTCCGATCCGACGTCTTGTTCGGGGTGCGGTAGTGTCCCTCCACACGCTGCCGTTATACCGCTCGGTGGTTTTGGCGCTCGATCTGTCCGATCCAACGTCTTGTTCGGGGTGCGGTAGTGTCCCTCCACACGCTGCCGTTATACCGCTCGGTGGTTTTGGCGCTCGATCTGTCCGATCCGACGTCTTGTTCGGGGTGCGGTAGTGTCCCTCCACACGCTGCCGTTATACCGCTCGGTGGTTTTGGCGCTCGATCTGTCCGATCCGACGTCTTGTTCGGGGTTCGGTAGTGTCCCTCCACACGCTGCCGTTATACCGCTCGGTGGTTTTGGCGCTCGATCTGTCCGATCCGACGTCTTGTTCGGGGTGCGGTAGTGTCCCTCCACACGCTGCCGTTATACCGCTCGGTGGTTTTGGCGCTCGATCTGTCCGATCCGACGTCTTGTTCGGGGTGCGGTAGTGTCCCTCCACACGCTGCCGTTATACCGCTCGGTGGTTTTGGCGCTCGATCTGTCCGATCCAACGTCTTGTTCGGGGTGCGGTAGTGTCCCTCCACACGCTGCCGTTATACCGCTCGGTGGTTTTGGCGCTCGATCTGTCCGATCCGACGTCTTGTTCGGGGTGCGGTAGTGTCCCTCCACACGCTGCCGTTATACCGCTCGGTGGTTTTGGCGCTCGATCTGTCCGATCCGACGTCTTGTTCGGGGTGCGGTAGTGTCCCTCCACACGCTGCCGTTATACCGCTCGGTGGTTTTGGCGCTCGATCTGTCCGATCCGACGTCTTGTTCGGGGTGCGGTAGTGTCCCTCCACACGCTGCCGTTATACCGCTCGGTGGTTTTGGCGCTCGATCTGTCCGATCCGACGTCTTGTTCGGGGTGCGGTAGTGTCCCTCCACACGCTGCCGTTATACCGCTCGGTGGTTTTGGCGCTCGATCTGTCCGATCCGACGTCTTGTTCGGGGTGCGGTAGTGTCCCTCCACACGCTGCCGTTATACCGCTCGGTGGTTTTGGCGCTCGATCTGTCCGATCCAACGTCTTGTTCGGGGTGCGGTAGTGTCCCTCCACACGCTGCCGTTATACCGCTCGGTGGTTTTGGCGCTCGATCTGTCCGATCCAACGTCTTGTTCGGGGTGCGGTAGTGTCCCTCCACACGCTGCCGTTATACCGCTCGGTGGTTTTGGCGCTCGATCTGTCCGATCCAATGTCTTGTTCGGGGTGCGGTAGTGTCCCTCCACACGCTGCCGTTATACCGCTCGGTGGTTTTGGCGCTCGATCTGTCCGATCCAATGTCTTGTTCGGGGTGCGGTAGTGTCCCTCCACACGCTGCCGTTATACCGCTCGGTGGTTTTGGCGCTCGATCTGTCCGATCCAATGTCTTGTTCGGGGTGCGGTAGTGTCCCTCCACACGCTGCCGTTATACCGCTCGGTGGTTTTGGCGCTCGATCTGTCCGATCCAATGTCTTGTTCGGGGTGCGGTAGTGTCCCTCCACACGCTGCCGTTATACCGCTCGGTGGTTTTGGCGCTCGATCTGTCCGATCCAACGTCTTGTTCGGGGTGCGGTAGTGTCCCTCCACACGCTGCCGTTATACCGCTCGGTGGTTTTGGCGCTCGATCTGTCCGATCCAACGTCTTGTTCGGGGTGCGGTAGTGTCCCTCCACACGCTGCCGTTATACCGCTCGGTGGTTTTGGCGCTCGATCTGTCCGATCCAATGTCTTGTTCGGGGTGCGGTAGTGTCCCTCCACACGCTGCCGTTATACCGCTCGGTGGTTTTGGCGCTCGATCTGTCCGATCCAATGTCTTGTTCGGGGTGCGGTAGTGTCCCTCCACACGCTGCCGTTATACCGCTCGGTGGTTTTGGCGCTCGATCTGTCCGATCCAATGTCTTGTTCGGGGTGCGGTAGTGTCCCTCCACACGCTGCCGTTATACCGCTCGGTGGTTTTGGCGCTCGATCTGTCCGATCCAATGTCTTGTTCGGGGTGCGGTAGTGTCCCTCCACACGCTGCCGTTATACCGCTCGGTGGTTTTGGCGCTCGATCTGTCCGATCCAACGTCTTGTTCGGGGTGCGGTAGTGTCCCTCCACACGCTGCCGTTATACCGCTCGGTGGTTTTGGCGCTCGATCTGTCCGATCCAACGTCTTGTTCGGGGTGCGGTAGTGTCCCTCCACACGCTGCCGTTATACCGCTCGGTGGTTTTGGCGCTCGATCTGTCCGATCCAATGTCTTGTTCGGGGTGCGGTAGTGTCCCTCCACACGCTGCCGTTATACCGCTCGGTGGTTTTGGCGCTCGATCTGTCCGATCCAACGTCTTGTTCGGGGTGCGGTAGTGTCCCTCCACACGCTGCCGTTATACCGCTCGGTGGTTTTGGCGCTCGATCTGTCCGATCCAATGTCTTGTTCGGGGTGCGGTAGTGTCCCTCCACACGCTGCCGTTATACCGCTCGGTGGTTTTGGCGCTCGATCTGTCCGATCCGACGTCTTGTTCGGGGTGCGGTAGTGTCCCTCCACACGCTGCCGTTATACCGCTCGGTGGTTTTGGCGCTCGATCTGTCCGATCCGACGTCTTGTTCGGGGTGCGGTAGTGTCCCTCCACACGCTGCCGTTATACCGCTCGGTGGTTTTGGCGCTCGATCTGTCCGATCCGACGTCTTGTTCGGGGTGCGGTAGTGTCCCTCCACACGCTGCCGTTATACCGCTCGGTGGTTTTGGCGCTCGATCTGTCCGATCCGACGTCTTGTTCGGGGTGCGGTAGTGTCCCTCCACACGCTGCCGTTATACCGCTCGGTGGTTTTGGCGCTCGATCTGTCCGATCCGACGTCTTGTTCGGGGTGCGGTAGTGTCCCTCCACACGCTGCCGTTATACCGCTCGGTGGTTTTGGCGCTCGATCTGTCCGATCCAATGTCTTGTTCGGGGTGCGGTAGTGTCCCTCCACACGCTGCCGTTATACCGCTCGGTGGTTTTGGCGCTCGATCTGTCCGATCCAATGTCTTGTTCGGGGTGCGGTAGTGTCCCTCCACACGCTGCCGTTATACCGCTCGGTGGTTTTGGCGCTCGATCTGTCCGATCCAATGTCTTGTTCGGGGTGCGGTAGTGTCCCTCCACACGCTGCCGTTATACCGCTCGGTGGTTTTGGCGCTCGATCTGTCCGATCCGACGTCTTGTTCGGGGTGCGGTAGTGTCCCTCCACACGCTGCCGTTATACCGCTCGGTGGTTTTGGCGCTCGATCTGTCCGATCCAATGTCTTGTTCGGGGTGCGGTAGTGTCCCTCCACACGCTGCCGTTATACCGCTCGGTGGTTTTGGCGCTCGATCTGTCCGATCCAATGTCTTGTTCGGGGTGCGGTAGTGTCCCTCCACACGCTGCCGTTATACCGCTCGGTGGTTTTGGCGCTCGATCTGTCCGATCCGATGTCTTGTTCGGGGTGCGGTAGTGTCCCTCCACACGCTGCCGTTATACCGCTCGGTGGTTTTGGCGCTCGATCTGTCCGATCCAATGTCTTGTTCGGGGTGCGGTAGTGTCCCTCCACACGCTGCCGTTATACCGCTCGGTGGTTTTGGCGCTCGATCTGTCCGATCCGACGTCTTGTTCGGGGTGCGGTAGTGTCCCTCCACACGCTGCCGTTATACCGCTCGGTGGTTTTGGCGCTCGATCTGTCCGATCCAATGTCTTGTTCGGGGTGCGGTAGTGTCCCTCCACACGCTGCCGTTATACCGCTCGGTGGTTTTGGCGCTCGATCTGTCCGATCCGACGTCTTGTTCGGGGTGCGGTAGTGTCCCTCCACACGCTGCCGTTATACCGCTCGGTGGTTTTGGCGCTCGATCTGTCCGATCCAATGTCTTGTTCGGGGTGCGGTAGTGTCCCTCCACACGCTGCCGTTATACCGCTCGGTGGTTTTGGCGCTCGATCTGTCCGATCCGACGTCTTGTTCGGGGTGCGGTAGTGTCCCTCCACACGCTGCCGTTATACCGCTCGGTGGTTTTGGCGCTCGATCTGTCCGATCCAATGTCTTGTTCGGGGTGCGGTAGTGTCCCTCCACACGCTGCCGTTATACCGCTCGGTGGTTTTGGCGCTCGATCTGTCCGATCCGACGTCTTGTTCGGGGTGCGGTAGTGTCCCTCCACACGCTGCCGTTATACCGCTCGGTGGTTTTGGCGCTCGATCTGTCCGATCCGACGTCTTGTTCGGGGTGCGGTAGTGTCCCTCCACACGCTGCCGTTATACCGCTCGGTGGTTTTGGCGCTCGATCTGTCCGATCCGACGTCTTGTTCGGGGTGCGGTAGTGTCCCTCCACACGCTGCCGTTATACCGCTCGGTGGTTTTGGCGCTCGATCTGTCCGATCCGACGTCTTGTTCGGGGTGCGGTAGTGTCCCTCCACACGCTGCCGTTATACCGCTCGGTGGTTTTGGCGCTCGATCTGTCCGATCCGACGTCTTGTTCGGGGTGCGGTAGTGTCCCTCCACACGCTGCCGTTATACCGCTCGGTGGTTTTGGCGCTCGATCTGTCCGATCCGACGTCTTGTTCGGGGTGCGGTAGTGTCCCTCCACACGCTGCCGTTATACCGCTCGGTGGTTTTGGCGCTCGATCTGTCCGATCCACGTCTTGTTCGGGGTGCGGTAGTGTCCCTCCACACGCTGCCGTTATACCGCTCGGTGGTTTTGGCGCTCGATCTGTCCGATCCGACGTCTTGTTCGGGGTGCGGTAGTGTCCCTCCACACGCTGCCGTTATACCGCTCGGTGGTTTTGGCGCTCGATCTGTCCGATCCGACGTCTTGTTCGGGGTGCGGTAGTGTCCCTCCACACGCTGCCGTTATACCGCTCGGTGGTTTTGGCGCTCGATCTGTCCGATCCGACGTCTTGTTCGGGGTGCGGTAGTGTCCCTCCACACGCTGCCGTTATACCGCTCGGTGGTTTTGGCGCTCGATCTGTCCGATCCGACGTCTTGTTCGGGGTGCGGTAGTGTCCCTCCACACGCTGCCGTTATACCGCTCGGTGGTTTTGGCGCTCGATCTGTCCGATCCGACGTCTTGTTCGGGGTGCGGTAGTGTCCCTCCACACGCTGCCGTTATACCGCTCGGTGGTTTTGGCGCTCGATCTGTCCGATCCGACGTCTTGTTCGGGGTGCGGTAGTGTCCCTCCACACGCTGCCGTTATACCGCTCGGTGGTTTTGGCGCTCGATCTGTCCGATCCGACGTCTTGTTCGGGGTGCGGTAGTGTCCCTCCACACGCTGCCGTTATACCGCTCGGTGGTTTTGGCGCTCGATCTGTCCGATCCGACGTCTTGTTCGGGGTGCGGTAGTGTCCCTCCACACGCTGCCGTTATACCGCTCGGTGGTTTTGGCGCTCGATCTGTCCGATCCGACGTCTTGTTCGGGGTGCGGTAGTGTCCCTCCACACGCTGCCGTTATACCGCTCGGTGGTTTTGGCGCTCGATCTGTCCGATCCGACGTCTTGTTCGGGGTGCGGTAGTGTCCCTCCACACGCTGCCGTTATACCGCTCGGTGGTTTTGGCGCTCGATCTGTCCGATCCGACGTCTTGTTCGGGGTGCGGTAGTGTCCCTCCACACGCTGCCGTTATACCGCTCGGTGGTTTTGGCGCTCGATCTGTCCGATCCGACGTCTTGTTCGGGGTGCGGTAGTGTCCCTCCACACGCTGCCGTTATACCGCTCGGTGGTTTTGGCGCTCGATCTGTCCGATCCGACGTCTTGTTCGGGGTGCGGTAGTGTCCCTCCACACGCTGCCGTTATACCGCTCGGTGGTTTTGGCGCTCGATCTGTCCGATCCATACTATCTGACGTCTTGTTCGGGGTGCGGTAGTGTCCCTCCACACGCTGCCGTTATACCGCTCGGTGGTTTTGGCGCTCGATCTGTCCCGATCCGACGTCTTGTTCGGGGTGCGGTAGTGTCCCTCCACACGCTGCCGTTATACCGCTCGGTGGTTTTGGCGCTCGATCTGTCCGATCCGACGTCTTGTTCGGGGGTGCGGTAGTGTCCCTCCACACGCTGCCGTTATACCGCTCGGTGGTTTTGGCGCTCGATCTGTCCGATCCGACGTCTTGTTCGGGGTGCGGTAGTGTCCCTCCACACGCTGCCGTTATACCGCTCGGTGGTTTTGGCGCTCGATCTGTCCGATCCGACGTCTTGTTCGGGGTGCGGTAGTGTCCCTCCACACGCTGCCGTTATACCGCTCGGTGGTTTTGGCGCTCGATCTGTCCGATCCAACGTCTTGTTCGGGGTGCGGTAGTGTCCCTCCACACGCTGCCGTTATACCGCTCGGTGGTTTTGGCGCTCGATCTGTCCGATCCGACGTCTTGTTCGGGGTGCGGTAGTGTCCCTCCACACGCTGCCGTTATACCGCTCGGTGGTTTTGGCGCTCGATCTGTCCGATCCGACGTCTTGTTCGGGGTGCGGTAGTGTCCCCTCCACACGCTGCCGTTATACCGCTCGGTGGTTTTGGCGCTCGAT